>CM045770.1:110617376-111164257 GCA_025200525.1 Camellia lanceoleosa | reverse complement strand
TAAAAATTATATGATTAATTTTTTAAAATTAATTTTACACTGATACATCATCCAAATAAGGACAATTTAAATTTTTTGTTTAAAACAAATGTAAACTCATTTTTGAATTTACATTTTTCCTCAAGAACCCACAAATTGAGATAACCATTTATAAACTAAAAAAAATTATCAAACAAGTTTTTATGATAGTTTTTGAATGCAAATATAAATTGAAAAGCTGAAAGCGAAATAGTTTAGGCATGCCTCGAGATGATAAAATGTCGTAAAATTAACAAATAATTAAATAAGTTACCAGCGTAAGCCAGCTTATCAAAAGATTTTGGAAGCTATGTATGGTTTAATTTTTAGAATTTTTTTTTTAAATTACGCAAAATTAATTTGGTTAAAAATAAAAAAATAAAAATTATTATCATTTAAGGTAAAAAATAATTATCATTTTCAACACAGGCCAGTTATATATATCATTATACCATAGTTGTTTTCTAATTTAATTTATAAAAATTATTTCTAAAATTATATAAAATGATTTATATTTACAAAATTATAAAAAGTATATATTAATGATTATTATTAGCTAATATAAATTATTATTATTATATATATTTAATATTAGTCTCAATTTTATAAAATAAAATTATATATATTAAAAATTTATATTAAATAATACTAGTCTCAATTTTGGTAAAATTATATATTCAATATTAATGCGAATGAATGAATGAATGGGCACGTATTTGGCGTGTTTTTATGCGTTTTTACATTCAATTTGTGTCAATTACCTTCGTTTGAGAAAAAGAAAAAAAAATTCAATTAGCGTGGTTCACAATCATACTTTGGAAAAAAAAAATTAATTAATTAATTAAAAGCGTGTTTTGGAAACACGCTTTTCTGTTCTAAAATTTCAGCGCGATAGGCACAAAAAGCGTTAAGCGTGGTTCACAACCCGCGTTTAGCCTAGTTTGAGAATTAAGTCCAAACTAGGCTGGATTTAGAAGTAAGTTGCTAGTTTGACAATGTGGTGACCTACTTACGCCAGCGTACTCATATCATTTATGGTTGCTCTGCAGTTAAGCATTTCAAATCTTGACATCTTGTATAAGTATTCGCCAGAATACTATGTCCTTTTGGTGAGTGTGTGTGTTTATTGAGGTCATCTTGAGCATAAGTCACCTTTAATACTCTTACACTTAGGACTACCTTAGGATTTCTTTTCGTTGACCTCCACCTTTGTCTGGTGACATATTGGGCGAGATGATAACAGTTATCATCTGGGCGAGGTGTCTTCATCGCTAGCAAGTGAGATGTGTATCATCCGAGCCGAGATGTCATCTTTTGTCAAATCGAGGGTGATCTTGTCCTGGAAAGTGGTATGGCCTAGAAGTAGAGGTGGCATTTTATCATAGGCCAAGGTGTTAGCCTGACCTTAGTCAAGTGTTGTTGTCCTTCCTAGCCGAGAGATCATTGTTCCTTGACTGCCGAAGTTATTGTCCTTTATTCGGCGAGAAGTCTTGTTATTAGGCCGAGTGTCATTATAAATACGGAAGGTCTCTTGCCGCCTCGGCTTTATTGAACACGCTTTGTCAGAGACTTGTCTTATCCATCAACAATCTTTTTGAGTTAAACTGGCCGGTGGTAACTGCGATGTCAGAAATTTTAAGGTAAATCGATGGCAAGCCTAGAAAATGTATCATTTTGTATCAAATCTTGTTCTTGAGGAAGAAGCTCTAGGGAGAGTTTTGAAGTGAGAAAGTAGATACTTAAACTTGATCGTGATTTCAAACCCGTAAGGTCGAGCATTGAGGTTAAGTCTCGATCAACTCTTGTTGTTCTTAGTGATCATCCGGTACCTTGCATGATTGAACTTTTATTTTGCATGCCATACATTGGTTTTGAAACCGGTTTTGAAAGGAAAAATAATGTCCATGTGTTCTTAAGGAAAACCTCGTTTTGATCCAGAAAGTTTGGAACAAATCAATGTTTTTAGTATTTTGTTCTTGCATGGTCTTCTTGAATGGGTATCGGGGTCCATGGTTTTTAAACTCTAGCATGAAATCTCTAAGATCTTATAATCATAAAGTTATGATCCTTGCATTCATCCCTTCACCAGTCTTCATATTCGTATTCTTCGTGTTCAACAACGGCAGAGAAAAGGCCAGATTTTCTGGCTCCATCTCCTTGAAAGTGGCCTCGGGACCACACCTCGTGAGGAAGGTGTTGGACCCTCGTAGAACTGGTTAGTCTTGACATGTTTTCCCCGAGATGAGGTGTTGTTTTTGGTTAACCAACTTTGGTGAATCTAAAGGATCATTTTGTAATGTGATGTGAAGCTTGTTTGAGGTGCATTCAATATAGACTTGCCATGTGTTTGTGGGAGGCTTGGACTTGCCTTGGCCGGCGTTAGAAAACTATGTGAAGGTGGCATTTTTAATAAAACTATGTTATAGTGTTTTGATAAGCTTTGTTTTGCTTTGCTGTTTTTGGAAAGTATTGCATAGCGCAGATGTTTATCCTATTTGCATACCAGCTCTATGTCTTTTTGACAGCATTCAAATGCCGTGCGAGGGACTTTCAGCATTTGTGGCACTAGTCGCATTATGTCTTTGAGGGACTATAAAAAGCAATTGTAACAAAGTTTGGAAGTCCCGTCGATGCTGGGGACTATAAGCACTTGTAGCACAAGTCCTTAGTGTTGGGGACTATAATGCACTTGTTTCTCCTTGTTTAGGAATCTCTTTGTCTTGCCTTACCCTTGTGGTTTATCGGCGTGAAACATTTATCCAAGATGTCATCGCGTATTATAGTGATGTTAGTAAACATCTCTTGAAGCAGAAAGATGGGTTAGATAGACAGTTTGTTACATGTATTATTTTGTTAAAAGATCTTGGATATACATTCATGTAAACCCTTTATTATTATGCCATTCTTTAGTGTCAAAAGCTCACCCCACTCCTACATATATATGCTAGGTGATAGTAGGCGGTGGCAGCCTAGATGCATTCTTGGGTGTGTTTTTTTTGAACTTGTGTTTACAGCATCTTGAAGATCATATTCTTGGTTATTTCATTGTATTTTGTATCTCGGCAGTGAAGCCTTTTTTGATGAGATCACAATTTTTATGCCCCACATTATTTTTATTAAAACTATTATAAGATGTATGTCATTTGAGTTAACTTCATGCTTTGCTCTTGTAGTTCTATACTTATTTGCTTCGCTCTTGTAAACCCCTACAAACTACTCTGATTTGTGTGTAGATTCTCTGCAGCCGGTAATCTCGAATTCTTGTATCGTAGCTCCTACATTCTACTAAGTAGGAATGGGGTGCGTGACGATTAGTGTCGAGCCTGAAGTTCCTCATATGCATCATCCACACACTTTGAGTCCTGGGGAGCATAGGATTTCCCTTAGAAAGATGTTGGATTTTCTGTTTGTACTGTTGTTGACAATATGCAATGCATGACTGCTTGTTGCTTGCATACATGTTTTATTAGCATAAATTTTAACGAAGTCACATTTTGCATGCTCATGGCACTGTGAGGGAGAGGGAGAACCACCAGGTTGGCGAGGTCAGCAGGAAGAGCCAGTTGGACCGATTAGAAGAATAGTGGAGGGATTGGCAGGGTTGAGACAGTGAGACAACAGAATGCTAGTGCTACAACTACCGGTAAAACGGACTAATAGGCTAGGCGATGCAGTTCAACCTCCTCCTCGATTACCACTCAAATACCTCCTGACCGGTGTATGGAAGACCACATTTCTGATTAAGAGGTTCAAATTAGACCTGCGAGGTTCAGGGCATAAAAAGCGATGAAAGCCGAGCGTGATTTTGGAATGGAGAAAGCATTAGAGATCTTTCCTGCGGATGCTTTCGGTGGCGTTAGCGCATTCACGATGGTAAACTGACCTTAGAAGATGGTGAATCGTAGAAGAAAATCTGACTTAACATTTGATTTTTGGGTTCTTTTTATAATAATATTTCCATTAATTATACGGATCGTAAGACCGAGTTGATTTAATCTGGGAAATAAAATGATGTGAGAATCTGACCGAGCTTTGCGAATTGGCGAGAGGTCACAACTACTCCATGATTACAGTGATGAGTATAGGAAGGCTAGGGAAGTTTGAAAGCGGTGCGTGGACAAAAAATCGATCTGAGGATAGGGTCAACATGCTCACAACATGCTTGGAGCTTATGCTTGGGAGTTTTGGATACAAATTTATTCTTGCTTGGAAAGCTTAAATTCGAATCCCTGATTTAATGCGTACAGAATAAAGGAGGGAGAATCAGAGGAAAGAGACAGAGCTATGGATGGGAACACTTGAGGAGTTAGTTCAATTCTAAAAGAATACCAAATGTGGGCACCGGCTCAAACCTTTCAGACCAGGAAAGTAAATACTAAAGCGGGTGTGCCAAGTTATGCGCATTAAAGGGTTTCTTGGTGCGATGGAGCCACAAGAAGCAAGCAATGCTTGAATGTTGGAGAAATGGGTCACCGTGCGTAGAAAAAGACTGTCCGTAAAGTCAAGGATCGATGATGGTAAGAGAAATTACAGCTGAGCTTACCTCGGGCTCTGCGGGGGCTTTCATCGGAAGGACACCCAGACAGAGGCGGGCAGAGTTTTATGAAAAGCTAGTGCGAGACACCTGAATCTTTACAGAGACAAAGAGATTGTGATCAATTGCTCTCAATCTGTTCTCCAGATGCATACATATTGATAGATTCGGGTTCTACACATTCATTCGTGATTATACGCTAAGTTTGCGAAATTGAATAGACAACAAGAACCTCTTGATTATGTGTTATAATATGTATGCGCTCCATGCAGGAGAACTATGATTGTTTGCATCTATCTATAGAAGTGTATATTGTGATTGAGGAATGTAGAACTATTGATTGATTGTTCTTCTTCTTGGTTAAACATGACCTACTTTCTGGACGCCATATTAGGAAATGAATTTGGTTAGTAAGCGAATTATGCATCTATTAATTGTGTTTCGAAGAATGTTGTGTTGAAAACCCCCAAACCAAGCCGAGGTTACTTTTTCGAGGGGGAAGGAGTAGATGTCCCCACCATTGTTACTTGATTTCGTCCAAGTAAGGCCTATAAGCTAATTCAAAAAGGGTGCCATAAAGCTACTTGTTGTAGTATATTGAGTGATCCCGGAATGGAAATGTTGATTTAGCCGATATCCCAGTTGTTAATGAATTTCCGATGTCTTTTCCAAATGAATTGCTCAGCCACTTAGTCAATAGAGAAATAGAATTCTTGTGGACATTTATTAATAGTGAACACCGCCATCTCCAAGACACTTACTATAGGATGGCTGACCATCAACTTAAGGAATTGAAAAGTGCAAATCGCAAGAATTGCTAGATAAAGGTTTTAGTGAGGCCACGAGCACTTCATAGTGGGGGGCACCGGTCTTGTTTGTTAAGAAAAGGATGGTACACTTCCTTTGCATTGACTACGAGAGAACTTAACAAGGTAACCATTAAGAACAATGTCATCTGCCTACAGGTTGATGATTTGCTAGATCCTCAATCCTACAAGGAGCACAGTATTTTTCTAAGATTGACCTTCCAGGAATTTGAGAGCTACCACCAGATTAAAAGGTTAAGTTGTGCCGCATAGGATATTGAGACAGCGCCTTCCGAACAAGATATGGCCACTATGAGTTTCTAGTAATGCCATTTGGAGTGACTAATGGCGGCTGACATTCACGTAGACTTAATGAGACAGAGAGTCTTCAAGCCGCATTACCTAGATGAATTTGTGGTTGTTTTATTGATGACATATTGATCTACTCCAAAAGAGCACAACGAGCATGAGAGTCATTTGAGACTTGCCTCTGAGACCTTGAGGGACGAAATTGTATGCTAAGTTGAGTAAGTCTGAGCAGTTTTGGCTTTCGAGGCATTTCATTCTTAGGGGCACGTGATTAGTAGAAAGAAGGTATCTCTGTTGATCCTGATAAGATTGAAGCCGTAGTAGAATTGGTAAGCATACAGAGCCAACGTGTCTAGAGGTCTCGTGAGTTTTACGGGTTTAGTAGGTTATTACAGGGGAAGTTTGTAGAAGGACTTTTCAGGATTGCAGTACCATTGACACAGTTAACTCCAAAAAGGAGTGACATCTGAATGAATGGACCAAGAAGATAGAGAAATCCCGACCTTTCTAGGAGTTGAAAAGGATTTATAAGGTTGGATTCTGACCTTGCAGTTCTTGTGCTTCCATCGGCGTAATGAAGAATTTGATTCTGATGATGCTTCACATAAGGGTTTGGGTTGGTATTAATGCAAGGGTAAGAGTCATAGCTTACATCTCGTGATTAAAACCTCACCCCGAGAAGAATTACCCCTACCATGATTTAGAACTATAGCAACCGTGGTGTTTGCCTTTTGAAGATCTGGCGTCACTACGCTTGTATGGAGCTTCTTGTCAAGTTTTCCACGAGGATCATAAGAGTTTGAAGTACTTATTTACTCGTATGAACTAAATTTGAGGCGAGCGGATGGTCGAATTATTGAAGGACTTCGACATGCGATTCAGTGCCACCCGAGCCAAAAAGCCAACTTCGGTAGCGATGCATTAAGGTGAAGTCATTGGGAAGTTTGGCGTGTTTAGCTATAATCTCAGCAGAGCCGACCATCATTGAAGTAAGGCTAAAGCAAGGCAAATGGAGGATAAATTCTCAAGAAGGTAGCCGGCAGAGATTAACATAAGGCCGAGGTCGAGGTTACACCTTTGATAGCAGAGTGCTTAAGTTTGAGGAAAGGTTGTCGTGGCCGGCGTCCACGAAAGGTTGAAAGGAAAGATTACTGGCGAGAATCTCATGGTTCCGTAATTGCTTTGTTCATCCAGAAACACTAAGATGTATCACGATGTAAAGGAGACCTTTTGGTGGCCAACATGAAGAGATATAGGAGTTCGGGGATCCCAATGCTGCCAATGTCAACAAGTGAAAGCGAACATCAGAGACCAGCAGGACTTCTTCAACCCTTTGATTCACCGAATGGAAATGGGAACACATCTCTCCATGGATTTTGTGATTGGTTTGCGGGGACGCAGAAAGGAATGGATTCAATTTGGGCTCATAATTGACAGATTAATCTTAAGTTCAAGACACTTCTTTGGGTTCTGTTTCAGACTACATTCAATCTTTGACTTAATTTGCCGATTGTACATGAATGAGATTGTGAGACTTCATGGATGCCGATGTCTATTGTTTGGGCATCGAGATCCAAGTTTGTTTGTAGGTTTTTGGCAGAGTTTACAAAGGGCCTGGGAACCGAGTTGAGGTTCAAGACTTTTCACCCCAAACCGATGGGCAAACAGAAGAAGAACGATCTTAGATTCTGAGGATATGCTTAGGCTTTGTGTACTAGATTTCAAGAGGTTGGGAAGCACATTTACCATTAGTGGAATTCGCCACAACAACAGGTTATCAAGCTAGCATTGGCATGGCACCGCACGAAGCTTTGTATGGAAGGAAGTGTAGATCGCCGATATGTTGGACTGAAGTAGAGATAAAGTTTGATCGGCCCAAATCGATTCAAGTGACAACCGAGAAGATTAAGCTTATCCGACAGAGGATCGACCGCCTGAGTCGGCAGAAAGAGCTATCTGCCGTGAGAAGAAGGAATTGGAATTTGAAGTTGGGGACCATGTATTCTCGAAAATTCGCCAACAAAGGAGTTTCAGATTTGGGAAGAAAGGTAAGTTAGCACCTCGTTACATTGACCATTTGAAATTTTGAGAAGATTAACACGATCGCCATGACTTGCTCTACCACGAATTAAGTCAAGTGCACAATGTGTTTCATATCTCGATGTTGAGAAAGTATATTAGGATCCCCGCACGTGATTAGTCATTTTGGGATTGTGGTTGATGAAGAATTGCTATGAAGAGAGGCCAATACGACATTATCGAGACAAGTGAAACAAACGAAAGAACAAATCTATAGTGATGGTGAAAATTGAGTGGAAGGAACACTGCAAGGATGCCACGGGAAGCGGAAGAAGAGATGAAAGTTCGATATCCCGAGGTTGTTTTGAGAATCAAGGTAACTCAAGTTTGGGGACCAAACTTTAAGGGGGTAGGATGTAGTGACCTCACACTACCTTAACCGTACTCATATGCGCATTTATATGATTTTGCTCGATATTGCTTGCATTTCAAATCTTGACTTGTCTTGGTATAAGTATTACTTGAATGCTATGTCCTTTTTGGTGAGTGTGTGTGTGTTTGAGGTCGCCTTGAGCATAGGTCACCCTTTTTAATACTCTTACACTTAGGACTACCTTGGGATTTCCTTTTTGTTGACCTCCACCTTTGTCACAGCATATTGGCGAGATGATGATTATCATCGGTTGTATCGCTAAATGAGATGATGTGTATCATCCATCCAGTTTTGCTTGTCATCTTAAATTGGTGATCTTGTCCGGAGTGGTATGGTCAGGTCGAGGTGTGGCACATCTAGGCCAAGGTGTGGCACAACTTAGTCAAGTGTTGTCCTTCCTCCGAGATATTCCTTGACTTCGCCGGTTATTGTCCTTTATTCGCCGAAGTCTTGTTATTAGCCGATGTCATTACTCGCCGGAGTCCCTTGCCGCCTGGCTTGTTGAACACGCTTTGTCAGAGACTTGTCTTATCCATCAGTCACTTTTTGAGTTAAACCAACCCGGTGGCGCCCATGCATGTCCGAAATGAAAGTGTTAAATCACCGGCCAAGCCTAGAAATGTATCATTTTGTATCAAATCTTGTTCTTGGAGGAGAGAAGCTCTAGGAGAGTTTTAGAGTGAGAAAGTAGATAGCAAGCTTGATCCTTGGAGTTCAAACCGCTAGATTCGAAAGCATTGAGGTTAGAATCTCGATCAACTCTTGTTGTTCTTATTGATCATCCAATTTGCATTGCATGATTGAACCTGCTTTTGCATGCCATACATTGGTTTGAAACCGTTTTGAAAGGAAGAAAATGATGTCCATGTGTTCTTAAAGGAAAACCTGCTTTTGATCCGAAAGTTTGGAACAAGAATCATGTTTTTGTGTTTGTTCTGCATGGTCTTCTTGAATGGGTATCCGTGTCCATGGTTTTAAACTCCTAGCATGAAATCTCGTCTTATAATCATAAGTTATGATCCTTGCATTCATCCCTTCATGATCTTCATGTTCATGATCTTCATGTTCTTGAGCAGAGGGAAAACCCAGATTTTTCCCGGCCCATCTCCTTGAAAGTGGCCTCGGACCACACCTCGGCGAGGAGGTGTTGGACCTCGGCCAAGACCTGGTTAGTGCCCAGATGAGGAACAGTGTTTGTTTTGATTTGACTTAGCTTTGGTGAATACCGAGATCATTTGTGTGCATGTGAAGCTTGTTTAGAGGTGCATTCAATAGACTTGCCATGTGTTTGTAGGACTTGGACTTGCCTTGACGCCGACGTTCGAAGAACTATGTGAGTGGCATTTTAATAAAGCTATGTTATAGTGTTTTGATAAAAGCTTTGTTTTGCTTTTGTTTTGGAAAGTATTTGTAAGCATGAATGTTTATCCCTATTTTGCATACCAAGCTTTATGTCTTGTTTTGATGACATTCTCGAGAAGTCCAGATGCGTGGGGACTTTAAGCATTTGTGGCACTAGTCCGTATGTGCTAGGGGACTATAAGCATTTGTAGCACAAAGTTTGAAGTCCCAGACGTTAGGGGACTATAAGCACTTGTAGCACAAGTCCTTAGTGTTCGGGGACTATAATGCAACGACACCCTTGTTTAGAGATCTCTTTTGTCTTGCCTTGCCACTGACGGTTTTATCGCGTGGGCTTGTTTGTCCGAGATGTCATCGCTTGTATTATATTGATGTTAGTAAACATCTCTTGAAGCTTGAAAGATGGGTTAGATGAACTTGATTTGTTCCATGTATTATTTTGTTAAAAGATCTTGGATATCATTCATGTAAACCCTTTATTATTTATGCCATTCACTGAGTATCCAAGCTCACCCTCTCTATATATATGTAGGTGATGAGCAGGGCGGCGGTGACGCCTAGATGCATTTTGCCGTTGTGTTTTGAACTTGTGTTTACAACATCTTGAAGATCATGCTTCTTGGTTATTTCATTGTATTTTGTATCCTACTACCGAGAAGCCTTTTGGTCGGATGTAATTTTTGTACCCCATTATTTTTGTATTAAAGCTATTATAAGATGTATGTCATTTCAGCTTAACTTACACCTCTTGTGGACTACCTTTTTGTTTATTGCTTCCGCCTTGTAAGCCCCTATATTTACTCGATTTGTGTGTGAATTCTCATAAGTGGCCTTGGTAATCTCAATTATCGCCATCATGGCACCATTCTACTAGGGGGAATGAGTCGTGACACTTAATTTAGAAAAGTCCAAATTTAGATCAAACTACATCAGTTAAAATTGTAACTAACATAGTCAATAATAATAAAATTTGACTAAATTGTAGTTTAGACTAAAAAGTATTACTCAATTTTTACTTTGATTAAAAAAATCTTAAATTATTAAATTTTTGTCAATGTGGACTTATTAGAAGCTATTGAAAACTTCTTGAACCGAAAATTTCATGTGGCTCTGAACCAATGTCGCAAAGCGAAAAAAGATGTGAAATTTTAAAGATCAAAGTAAAAATAATATAATATTTAAATAGTCAAGATGAAAAAAAAATAAAATAAATAAGCAACATGCCATTTTACATCAGCAAATTGGACTACAACTACTAATTGAATTATATTGACAACATTTTAATAAACTAAAACCAATTTAAAAAATCTAAAGTTTAAGGACCAATTAGTGTGTTTTGTTTCAATTTTCTGAATTTAATTTTTAAAAAATCGAGTTTTCTTGATTTTTTGAATATTTTCATCTTGAGTGCATATTTTTAATAATTTAAGCAAGGTTTTAATTTACTTACATGTAACGTACTTAGATATATCTAAAAGTAAAATATTAGTAAAAAAAAATATTTAAAAAATTAATAAATATACAAGAATACAAAAAATGTATTGAATTTTTATATTGTTTAAAAATATTTTTGGTATTTAGTAAATTTTTTAAAAATATTTTTCACAAATATTACACTTTTTAAGTATATTTATGTTAGATGTATTTAAAATTTAAGTTTGTGTTTGGTAGAGTTTTAGAATTATAATTTAAGAATAAAGTTGTATTTTGAGTTTGTAAGTTTTAGAATTATAATTTGAGTATAGAAAATTTATTTAATTATGAATTTTAAAAAGAGTTTAAATTGAGTGACGTGACATATAATATTAAAAAGTGAGTATTTTGTAAAATGGTGTGAAATTAATTTTCTAAAATTGTACCCAAATAATACACTTAAATTAAGGGTAGATTTAAATTTAAAAATTCTACCTAAGACCATCTCCAATCTGTTAACCAAATCCAACACCAAATTTAAATTTTGATGAAAAAGGCCCTTTTCATGCTCCAACCGTTTCATCGATTGATATCAAATTCAGACCAGCAAATCTTTTCACCAAATCGAAAAGCGCGAAGTATTTCAAAGAAATTATCACATCGATGGAAGATGAGAGAACTGGCGATTATCCCGGGTGACCAACCCCGTCACCGAAAAAATTCGCAGCTTCACTAAACGGTTCAAACACCAAAAAAAAAAATATTTTTTGTAGGTGGTCGACCACCCGACCACCCAGAGTCCAAAAGTTCACCAAAAGGTTCAAACCGTTAAAAAAAAATATATATATATATTGCTTTCACTGGTTTAATTCACCCAACCTGCTGTTGCCGCCAATTTGGTGAAACGAATTTGATGAAAACTGTTGGAGCGCGAAGTATCAAATCAAGGAAATCGCACATTTTTTACTCAAATCTGATGAAACTTTTGCTGAACCGTTAGAGATGCTCTAAGACTTGCAAATCTTTAGTGGTACCGTGTAGGTGTCAAGTCTTGGCACCTTTTTGACGTCATCTTCCTGACTTTAAAATGTCTTGGGCAAGTCTTCGGTATTATCCACTTCAAGTCTTCGGTAATCGTATTTTTTATTCTCGTAATTTAATTCAAATTTTATTTTAAATTTTATAATTTTAATTTGGTTTCAATATTTTAAATTTAATTTTATTATAGTCATTCTGTTTAAATTTTTATTAATTTTATCTATGTTTATATGTTAGAAACTTGACAAATGTCTTAAAATTATTAATTTTAACCTCTGATTTAGATTGAAAGACGAAGTTAAAACTAGACTTAATGTGTAAGGAACAAATTGTTCAAAATGAAATTATAAGAATTAAAGTAAAATTTAGATTAAACTACATGAGTTCAAAATATAATTGACCCAATCAACAGTAATAAAATTTGACTGAATTATACTTTACACTAAAAATATTACTCAATTTTCACCTCGATTAAAAAAATCTGAAATTATTAAATTTTTGTCTATGTGGTCTTATTAGAAGCTATTGTCAAATTCTTTAACAGAAAATCTGAACCAATGGAGCAAAGTGAAAAATGTGATATTTTAAAGGTCAAAATAAAAATACTATAATATTTAAATAGTCAGAATGAAAAAAAATAAAATTAAACAGCAAGTCATTTCATATTAGCAGATTGGACTACAGCTACTAATTGAATTATATTGACAAAATTTTAATAAATTAAAACCAATTTTAAAAATCTAAAGTTTAATGACCAATAATATTTAAAAGATAGAAAGTGTAATTTTTTCAAATAAAATTGACCAACAGCCTTGAGTGTAACTCTTGGGTGATGTTAACTTCAAGTCTTCAATAATGTTCCCATTATGGGAAATTGGGTGAAATTGACTAAAGTAAGCTTCATTTGGTTTTAGATTTTTGATTAAAAAAGCACAAAAAGATAAAATTAGTTACATAAGTTAATAAGATAAAATATCACATTTAAACCATAATCATTACACTTTTCTCTCACAAAAATCAAAAAAGCCAAACCAAATGAGATTTAAAAAGTCTGACTAAAAAAATCTCAACACAAAAAAGCCAGCTAAAAAAGCCAATACCAAATGAAACTCAATTCTTGGGCGATGTTAACTTCAAGTCTTCAAAAATTAACATAATAAAGATGTTGTTATGCACATTTGGTTACAATTTTTGTGTGATTAGTTATGATCTATTGTGTTAGTTATGACACATTGTGATGTTGGTTATGTTATTATTTTGGTTATAGTCCAAGAGTTATTTAGTTATATACCCCATGCGATGTTTGGTTATAATTTAAATTTTCTTTTTTAATTATGACCTTCATAATATTGAGTTAACCATTTGTGATAATTAAACTCACAAATAGCATAAATAACTTGCATATTGTAAATGGAGACAAATATGTCTATTTTTGTACTTTTAAATTACTTTTATATTAAAATTTTGGATAGATAGTTATATGTGTCTATTTGTTCATTTTCAAATTATAAAAATGCGAACACATTTGTGTACTTACATATTTTTTTAATTTAAAAAATAGGAAAGTTAAGCCGGAAAAAAATTGACCCACCGGCAAAAAAAAAAAAAACAAAACAAAACAAAACAAAACAAAAAAAAAAGGGAAAAAGAAAAAAGGCAACAATCTGGTAGAACATGAAGGTTACTGGGGAAAAGTAGAAAGCTATCCCATCCACAAAGGAACAAAGTGAAAGGTATGTTTTTTGATGTTTCAATGTGCAGTACATTGGATTTGAAATTAATAATAAAAGAACTTAAAAAATGTAAGACTATGTAGAAAGTCTTTTTATAAATTTGCAATATGGTGAATGAGTATCTCGACTCGATGTGTGGGTTGGTTGATGTTGATAGAAACTATTTGTCTTTATTTTTTATTTATTTATAGAGACTTCAAAAAGTTTAAAAAAAAAAAAAAAAAGTGTTCATACACTGTGAGACCTATTTCAAAATAAGTAGGAAAAGAAAGAAAGAGAATTACTGCTGGACTTTTATTTAAATGATCATTTCTTATTTGATATCATTTTTAAAAACAGATAGAGTGTTCATTTTTTTTTTTCAATTTTGTCATAAAAAATATAATGACATTTTTTGTAACAAAAAATTAGTCTTGAAAATACTTTTTTCTTTCTAGCTTTTTCTCTCAAACATTAATTTTTGTAATTATGGATGAATTGTTCAAATTTTGAAATCACTTTTTCCACCATTAAATTAGGTTTTAACATTTACTAATTTATATAATCATCTTCAATTCGACTACAAGAACTGAAATAAAAAAAATTAAAAACTAAATAGATGAAATTAATGGTTTGAAAATGAATAGAAAAAGTGATGTAGTTTAGGAATAAAATGAAATTAACCCAAGGTTCTATTATGGGCTTGTTGGAGGTTCGATATTTATTGGGTCTACTTAGCAGACTAAAATGGCAGCCATACAAATTTAACTCCAATTGTCCAAAACTGGACAGCCCAATGACGCATAAAAATTGCTTCAATTCGCCTTGAAATTAAAACCCATTGTAGCACTGTTGTTTCGGATATTTATCGGCCAATCTTATGGACTGAATTCATTTATTCTTTAAGTTTTTAATGAATTTTTGTTATAAATATTTAACTATCGTTTTGATACGGAGAAAATTTTAGAACTTTTGGATATATATTGCATGTTTGTGAAATAATGATTTGATACTAATAATGATATTGAGAAATTTATTAAAGTGATAAATAATTTGAACATTTTGATTTTTGTTTGTAAATTTTGATTTATTTTAATTTATTTGTTTTACTTTATATTGAAATATGATGTAAAAGTATAAGTAATTGAATCATATTTTAAAAATATTTTTATAGTGATAAATTTATCGTTAAAAATTAAGAGCAAGATGGGATGTTTGATAACCTAATCCAAATGGTTAAAATTGAAAATATTAAATGATTTCTTAATTAAGCTGGTTTGATCGTACATATATGATATCACTTAAAAAATTAAGTCTCACTTTAAAAAAAAAAAAGAAGCTAAAATTTTGAATAAAAAAAAAAAAAACTACTCTTTTATTATTAACGCGTTTGGTTTGAGTTTTTGGATTAAGTTTTTGAAAATGAGTTTTTGGTTTTCAGATTCTTTTGTTTTTAGTGAATATTTTTTAAATTTTAAACATTTTTTTTATTTTTTTAGATGCATCTTAGTTAGAGGTATCTAAAAAGTAAAAAATTTGTGAAAAAATATTTTAAAAAGTTAATAAATACATAGAAATACAAAAAATATACTGAATTCTTGTATTTTTTTTGTATTTTTGATATTTAGTGAATTTTTAAAAGATTTTTTTTTACAATTTTTTTACTTTTTAGGTGTATTTATGTTAGGTGTGTTTAAAAAGTAAAAAAATTGCTTAAAATATTAAAAAAATTCAGTAAAAACAAAAAAACACAGAAAATAAGAAAGTAGAATTTTCTGAAAAGTGTTTTGGAAAACTGGTAACCAAGCACAGTATTTTTGATACTTCTCGAAGCCTACCCACTTTTGCTGCTCTTCTCTTACGGTTTTGGTTGCTCTCCCAAGGAATTCAATTTCATCTATTGAGGCATGCAAAGATATGTCTAGAAAAATACTTTTCTATTTGGATTTAACGGCATGCAAAGATATGTCTAGAAAAATACTTTTCTATTTGGATTTAACTTGCATGTATATATTTGGATACACTGTTTATGAGTTTTTTTTTTGGTTATATATGTCTTAAGTTGCGTATGTTTGTATATATTCATATATATATATATATATATATTTGTGGAAATTTTTATTATGTCTTTATCTTGATTTTTCATCTGATTTTTCATTAGTAGGTCTTTCAGAAAAATCTATTGTTTAATTGAGTTTCCTGAATTTATTTTTGAAAAAAATTCAAAAAATACTTTAAATTAAAAATAAAAATAAAAAGCACTCAATGTTTTCATATGATTTTATCTTTGGAGTTTTCTTAGGTGTGCAACCCACAAAAGGTGTAAGTGTAAGGTGTAAGTGTAAGTGGAAGGTATAAATAAAATGTATAAGTTGCACACCATGTGCCACTTACACAAAAGGTGTAAGTGCAAGGTAAAATAGGTGTAAGTGTAAGGTGTAAGTGAACACAAAAAGGTGTAAGGTGTAAGTTGCACACTATAGCATTACCCTTTATCTTTTTATATGTATTAGCCTATGTATGTTTGAAATATAATGTTATAACCGTGATTACAATAATTTTTTTTACCAATTATATTAGTATGATAAAAGAATCTAATTAAATATTTTAATGTAAAAATTTTAAAGACAAAATTAAAATTTTTAATTATTTTTCAGACTTCAACTGCTTGTATAGATCAAATAGCTTAATTGAATCAGTACTTAAATTTCAATACACACCAAATAGGTTTTTAAATTAAAAAATTTAGCATTCAGTTTTTTGTACTTAATTTTTAGTTTTCAATTTTATTAAACAGTTGTTAGATGAAACTAAGAACTGAAATTAAAAATTAAGTATTGAAAACTGAATATCGAATTTTTTAAATGAAAAGTTGTTTGATAAAATTTTAAGTGTTCAACTAAAAATAAATTGTTTGATATGTATAAGTTTAAATTTAAAATTTATTATTTTTCAATTGTATATTTCAATTTCTATATTGTACTAATGGTAGTGATGTTGATGGTGGTGGTGGTGGTGGTAGTACGGTGGTGGTAGTTGTGAGTTTATAATGATGTATATCGATACTTATATTTAGTATTTAACATTCAGTTAGAATTAAATAAGTTTCATTTGATTTTAAATTTTCTTAAGTTTTAACTTACATTTTAAGAATAACTTAAATTTTTAAGTGATATCAATTATAGTTATCAAACGGATTTAATTGATTATTTCTTAATGCATTTAGTCGTAAAAGTAATTGAATTGTATTTTAAAGATATTTTTATAGTGATAAATTTATCATTAAAAATTAAGAGCGATTTATGTTTGGTAACTGATTTAACACTTAAAACCTAATATATTAAGTGATAATCAACAACGCTCGTTAGATAAACATAATTGACATTACTTAAAATTTAAGTGCCTCTTAAAATATAGGTTAAAACTTAAGAAAATTAAAGTCATTTGAAACTTATTTAATTCCGATTGAATTTATAAATACTAAACATAACCATCGATATACACTATTATAAAACTCACCATCACTATCACTACCACCACCACCATGCCACCCCGCCACCATCACTATGCCGCCACCACCACTACCACCATTACTACCACCACCTCATAACCATTATCATTATTGCCATAAGCACCACTATCATTTAGCTACCACCATCATCGCTACCGCCACTACCACTACTACTATCATGCCGCCACCACCACTTCAATTTAGGGTGCAAAATACCGCCTAACTGCTAAAACCGACCGATCCAAGATCAATCTACACCGCTCTAACCGCGGTTTAAACTTTAAAATTTATAATCTGCCAACCGAACCGCTCCGCTATAGTTAATACATATATATTTTTTAACTTCCAATAAAATATTAATGTAAAAATGAGTATGAAACATATTTAAGATATGAAATTTATTACAAATAAGTGGTTATATATATGAAACATATTATGTAAAATTACTGTGTTATATATCTAAAAAATATTATACAAATTAGTGTTATATTGTCACGTCCCAAAATTTGAGATCGCAAAAGAAATATATAAAGTACAACTCACACATGAGAGATAACCAGAATATTTTAATATACACATATAAGCAGAGTTATAACATAGATAACTGATTTGAGTTCCACTAGAGGTTTACAAAACACTGTCAAACCAAAAGGTAAAAGGAGAGAGAAAACCAAAAACAAACTACTAGTCCAAATTTTCAAGTGAACCACGGCTCTAAAACTTCATCTTGATTGTCTTCGGGATAACCTTCCCCGTCGTAAGCTGCTTCTTCACATGGCATGACACGCCATGAGATTGGAATGCCCAGTAAAAACACACCCCCACCCCCCCCCCCCATATCTTCTATCAATCAATTAACCATACACAAAACAAATCCTGAATATAACATACTTACATTAAGGTTTTATGAATTAGTAGTTAGACTAGGCAGCTAGAACCCCCCCAAAGAGATCCTTCTACCCAACCACAAGGATTGAACACCGGACTATTCAGAACTCCCCCTTTTGCTGCTTTGCAAACCTTACCACCTATGCCTACCTTCCGATTATTTACCTGTCAGTGGCATTGATGGACCTCAAAAGGGACGGCCAACAAGTGGGCTCGCTTACACCCAAATCGTGCCTAGGGCTCGCTTACACCCTGAAACCACCGCATAGAGTCTGAATATATAGCGACCTCGGTCTTTTCCCATTCGATGTTTGTATCCGGACTTAGGTTCCGTAGATTCCATCTTTGTGTATTGGTTGTTGTCGTCCTATATTTTCTTACTTGGAGTTATAGGATGTGTTGGGCGGGTTCGGAACAGGTTGGTTGAGTTTAGGAACCAAAACTAGTTGCCCAGATTTTGGCTTGTCCGCTCGAGCGGGGAGTTTGACGCTCGAGCGGGGACTTGTTGTTGCTTGTCCGCTCGAGCGGGGGGCTTTGGCGCTCGAGCGGGAAAAACACCCATCCAGTATTTCTTGTGCAGGGTTGGACGCTCGAGCGGGAGTTGGGCCGCTCGAGCGGGTTCAGGAGTGTCCGCTCGAGCGTGGGTTTGTCCGCTCGAGCGGGGCGACTGGGTATAAAATCGTGTTTCAGCGTTTTTAAAGCAGTTTTTCACCCTCTTTTCAGATTCTAAACCCTAGGTTACGAGTTCTCTTCCCCCCAACTCATCTTCTCTCTTAGGATTGATTTATTTAGAGTGTGTATCTACCCTAGTTCCTTCATTAAAAAGGTAGAGGAGAGTGAGGGCTACATTTTAATCTGAGAAATTGTTGGTTTGGAGCACTTTGGAGTTTTGGGCTATCATCTCCTTCTTCTTCTTTTTGGGTTCTTGCTTCGAGGTAGGGATTTCCTACTCCATTTATATGCTTTAACCCTAAGTGTTGGTATTTTGGTATGTGGGGGTAGTTTGGTGATTTTGGGAGAAACCTTAGGGTTTTGGTTTAGATTAATTCGTATAATTAATTTAAGGGAAAAATGTGGAATTGGGTAGTTTAAATACTTCCTATGAGAATGTTGATTTTACATTCATTGTTGTATTTATTTCTTGTTTAGAAATAACTGTTTTGGGCTATCGGTGGAGGATAGTCGTGATTGTTGTAGACCTTGCATGTGGCTTAGGTATAACTGGAATTAAGTCACTTATGTTGACTGTTGAATTAATACAGAACATTACTTGTATTGATTATGTGTTGTATATGGCAATTGTGTGTTTCACTGCATATGCATGTTGTTTGGAGAAGATAGGGGATGAACTCCACAGTTTAGGGAAGATAGGGATGTACCTCTAAACCGGATTTGTTGGGAGGAGATAGATGGACTCCAAAGAGCATCACTCATATGTGTGCTTATTGATAATAGTAATATTGCTATTTGTTGTTGATATGATACATCATTATAATGTGTATCAGTTGGAAGTATGGAAGTGTTGTGGTTTGAGCTTTAATCTCATTTATTTTGTGACATCTGGATCACTATCATAGTTGGCCAGGTTCTGAGCCATAATGATATAATTGGAAAGTTGAATAAATATTGGAAAGTGAAAGGTGTCATGGACAATATGTCATAGACAATGTAGACATTCGTGTCATGAAATTGGAAATTGATTATCTTGTGTTAACCATGTATCGAATGCTGACGCTTTAGTTAATTCTTATGCTTGGTTTAGTATTTTTCTACTGGGCTGTGGCTCACCCTATATGGGAACTTCATTTTCAGGTTCAGGTGGTTCATTACCTCCAAGGACTTAGCTTGTGAGGATTTGGACTAGAAGACTTGCTTTATTTTATTTGTTTTATTTGAACAACTTGTAAACTTTCAAGCCTAGGGCTTTATTTGTTTTTGAGTTAGAACTCATGGAATTGTGTCCAAGTGTTGGCTTGGCAAGATGTAAGCCCATAGGGCATTTATTATAATGTTTTTATTTCATGGTACTGATGAATGGAATAAGATACTTTATTTCCTTATAATTCCGCATGTTAATATTATGTATTATGGATTTATTTTGAGGGCGCATGTATCACATCCGGTCAACCTAGGAGCTCGCTTAAATCGCCACGCAAGACTTAGCTCACTTGGTATTAATCCCATCATAATTCATGTCATGCATATGTATAAAATTGTTCTAAGACACTAGGATGAACGCCACCCATTATGGACCCCTTATCATTTCCCTGTAGTAGATCTTTTGCTAAGTAAGTTAGTCACATTCGGTAATTCGGTCATATAAAAGAGTATGGGTAAAACATATTAGAGGAAATATAGTCCATGATCATCATACATAAGTATAGTAAGGCAAGAGAACTACATTTAAAATGCTTTGAGACAATTAGAGACAAATAACATAATAGAACACAATTTCCAGCACTGTTCGGTTCTGCAGGGCTAACAAGAACGCTTTGGTAAAAATACTTCTAGGTCAAATTAGGGGTTGAAATTGCACAGAAACAATATTCAATCTGTCTAGTTTCAGTTCCAATTTTCAGAAGTTGCACAGGCCCCCCACAAATTCATCTACAAACTATATTCGAAAACCTGTCTAGATTTGTCACCCTTTGGGGAAACTAACTTTTCTCTCAATCTACCTGATGGTTTTCACTCAAATAAAATCTGTTGGAAAGAGGACTCAGAGTTCCAAATTTTAACAGAAGAACCAACACGAGATGATTTTTATAAAATTTTATAAAATTGCTAAAAGTGGATTGTTTTTCAGAGGCTCAGGACCAGATTTTCAACAAATTATCCAAGCCCTAAAAACACACAATTAGGAGCTAATAAAATTATCACAAGCTCTAAACACACAAAATATCCTACAGTAAATTCAGATTTTAGAATTAGATAGATTTGATATTTCTTTTAAATTAGAGAAGTTGCAGCAGTGCCTAATTTTACAAATTTGCAAGACAATGACACTATATCATACCCACACCTTCACACACACCAAAAACCCTATTTACCATTAATTTGTAACACAAGAGGCATACTAGAAAATAGAATGAGATGATGAAAGGATTGGAGAAAATAAGGGAGAGGTATGTTCTTACATTCACCTTTTTGAACCACCTTTGATTCCTTCTTTTTCTCTTCTTTTTTTTTTTTTCTTACTTCTTTGCTTCTCTTAAGCCAACTCTTCCTCTCTCACCCTCTCCTTGGGCTGTTGAAAAATGTGGGAGTGGATTTGGGACAAACTCTCAATTTATAGAGTATAAGGGTAGCTTAATGACTAAGGGAACTAAATATCTAGATATTTGTTTTTTTTTATTTATTTATATTTTTTGTTTGTTGTTATCCAACCAACTTTTCCACCAACATATTATATATATATATATATATTTTAAAACTATGTATATATTCAAATAAATAATAGTATTCTATTCAAATAAATAATAAATAAAAGAACAAAAAAAAAAAAAGAAATAAAAGTAAAATGTGTGAATTAATTTAGAAATTATGAGGTAAAATAAATAAAACCAAGTTTTAGGATAGTTCCAATCATAAAGTGGTGTTCTATGATTTAATTATGGTAACACATGGAGAAATTATTCTTTACTTGGGCCCTTACGCAGAATTTTACAGAACTAGGGCTAAAATGCTATTAACCTAAGGCTCGTGGTTTTAGGTGTAATTACACAAAAATTAGGGTCTCTACAACCTATCCCCTTAAATAAATTTCTGTCCTCAAAATTAGATCATACCTTACGCCTCAAATAGTTGTGGATAACTTGCCCACATCGCGCCTTCACATTCCTGTGAACTCTTCAATACCATGGTGACGCTTAGAATATCTTAAGAAGGTGAATTGTCTTCCTCGCAAGTTCTTTTCTTGTCTCCGTCCATAATTGCTACCGTCCTCCTCAAAGGTAGCGCCTTCATTGAGTTGGATTTCTTCCCAGTTGATGATGTGAGAAGGGTGCATTATATACTTCCGCAACATAGATACATGGAAAACATCATGTACTCCAGCCAACTGTGGGGGTAAAGCCAACTTGTACGCAACCTCTCCGATTTTCTCAAGTTTCAAGGGTCCAATATATCGAGGTGATAATTTTCCTTTCTTTCCAAAACGGATGATCCTCTGGGCAATGAAATTTCAAGAAAACATAATCATCGACAACAAAAGTCGAGGTCTTCTCTTATCGCATAACTCTTTCCGACGATCTTGAGTCGCCACTAATCTTTGTCGAATAAGTTTCACCTTTTCTGTAGTTTCTTGCACGATCTTTGGGCCCAATATGCTCACTTCTCCAACTTCAGTCCAACAAATTGGTGATCTGCAAGGCCAACCATACAGTGCTTCGAATGGAGCCATGCCAATGCTAGCTTGGAAACTATTGTTGTATGTGAACTCTACCAACGGTAGGTGTTGCTTCTAATTCCCCTTGAAATCCATCACACAAGCTCTTAACATGTCCTCTAAAGTCTGAATGGTACGTTCCGACTGTCCGTCAGTTTGAGGATGAAATGCGGTACTGAAACATAATTCGGTCCCCAATGCTTCTTGTAGGCTTCCCCAGAATCGGGAGGTAAAACGCGGGTCTCGGTCTGACACAATTGATACATGAATTCCGTGTAGTCGAACAATTTCTTTAATGTAGAGATGACTCAACGACGTCAAAGTGTCTGAGAGTTTATATGGCAAAAAGTGTGCAGTTTTTGTCAAACGATCAACTATAACCCATCTAGCATCATGTCCTCTAGGTGACCTGGGTAGTCCAAAGGACTAAGTCCATTGTTACATGCTCATTTCCATTCCGATATCGGTAAGGGTCAAGCATCCATCCAGTTGTCGGTGTGTTCTCGCTTTACTTGTCGACACGAAGGCATCTAGCTACTTAATTGAGCCACATCTTTCTTTATTCCGTTCTACCAAGATATGCTTTTAAGTCTTGGTACATTTTCGTCCCTCTTGGGTGCATTGCGAACACTGAATGATGAAATTCTTTCAGAACTTTTTCTCCAAGCGACTCATCTTGTAGTACAAACACTCTACCCTGATGTCTCAAACTTCTATCTGAATGAATCCTCCAATCAGGCATAGGATCGCCTGATGCTATTCACGCTTTTATGAACGCCACCTCTTGATCATACTTCTGCGAGTTTATTACATCGTTCAGTAATTTGGGTGTAGCGATTTGAGCGCCAAGGTATACCTTCTCATTCTGAGCTTTCATCTGTACTCCGAACTCATTAAGTGTTCCGACCATGTTCCATTCCTTGAGTGCCAAACTAGCAATAATTCCCTGGTTCTTGCAACTCAGGGCATCCGCCACCATGTTAGCTTTGCCAGGATGATAGGATAGAGTAAAATGGTAATCTTCGAGGTATTCTAGCCACCATCTTTGTCTCATGTTCAAGTCCTTCTACGTGAACAAATACTTCAAGCTCTTATGGTCCGTGAAAATCTCAAATTGTTCACCATACAAATAATGACGCCACTGCTTTAATGCAAAAACCATTGCTGCCAACTCTAGATCGTGTGTCGAATAATTTTTTTTATGCGGTTTCAGTTGTCTGGAGCCATAAGCCACCACCTTCCCTTTTTGCATTAGCACACAGCCTAATCCATCCTTGGACGCGTCGCAATATACCGTATATCCTACGTCTCGCTCCGAAATGATGAGTATTGGGGCACTAGTCAATCTCCTCTTGAGTTCTTGAAAGGATTGTTCACATGCTTCGTTCCAATCGTATTTTACCCCTTTTTGCATTAGACGAGTCATCGACTTAGCTAGTTTAGAAAAGTCTTGAATAAACCGTCGGTAATAGCCGCCAACCCTAAGAAACTACTTAACTTCGAATCGATGTTGGTCGCTTCAATCTAATACTGCTTCTACCTTGGCCGGGTCTACAGCGATTCCATGCTCGACACACGCGTGTCCCAAAATGTGACTTCCTTCAACCGTAACTCAGATTTACTTGCTTTTATGACAAATTGGTTGTCTCTTAAAACCCGGAGAACTACTCTCAAGTGTTGCTCGTGTTCTTCTTCCAATGGTGAATAGACTAGAATATCATCGATAAACACCACCACGAATCGTCCAAGCACGGAGTAAAAATCTTATTCATCAAGCTCATAAACACGCTGGTGCATTGTTAATCCAAAGGCATTACCACAAATTGTAATGGCCATATCAGTTCGAAAGTAGTTTTTGGTATGTCATCATCAATTCGCAATTGATGATAGCCGATCTAAGATCAATCTTTGAATAACACTTCAACCTCGGTTGGTCAAAAATGTCATCAATCCGTAGAAGTGGATATCGGTTCTTGATCGTCACCCGATTGAGTTGCCGATAATCTATGCACAATCTTAGTATTCCATCCTTTTTCTTTGCAAATAGAACCGGTGCGCCCACGGTGAGGTACTTGGTCGGATAAATCTCTTTTCCAAAGAATTTGTGCAGGTTCTTCAACTCGGTTCTAGAGAGCCATACTGGGTGTCGTGATATTGGTGCAAGACCGCTGTAACTCGACACTAAAATCTACTTTACGATGTAGCGGTAATCCTAGCAATTCCTCAGAAAACGTCAACAGATTCACAAACTACACGCTGAAGATTTAATTTCGATTGGGCTTCTTCATTAATGATCAAACTTGCTAACCATCTAACAAATAGTCGATGCCATCAGATTTTACGATTTGTCGTGCTCGTGAATCCTCTCTTTCCCCTTAAATTGGAAACACGCTCCACTAGGTGTGCAAACCGCTACCCTCTTGTGGTAGCAATCAATCATCGCTTCGGGGCGAATAACCAATCCATACCCAAGATTATGTCAAAATCGGACATGTTCATGACCAAGGTCACAACTCAAGTGTAACCCTAACACTTCTAATTCACACCCTCGACAGTTAATCCTACCCTAATACTTCCTCCCAAGGGTGATGCAACACGTAAAGTAGTTTCTAAAGGTTCATATTTAAGACCTAATGATTTAACACATGATGTTGATATAAAAGAAGGTGATGCGCCAGAATCAAATAGAACGTGAACCCAAGAATTATAGAGTACAATGTTACCTTTAATTACTGATGGATCTTCATTATCGTCCTCTTGGAGAGAAAATACTCTGCCTGTGGCTTTTTGATTACTGGTTGGTCCAACCTTTCGGTTTCCTCCTGACTTGTTCGTCCATGGCCTTTGTCCGCCAATAACTTGAGCATTTGCGCCTAAACCCCCTGCTTGATTTCCCATTCTAGAAAGTTGGGGACATTCCGACTTCTTGTGCCCTATCTGATGACAGTGAAAGCATTGGATTTGTGTAATAGGCTTGGTTTGTAAACTTCCTTCGGCTTTGCTATTAAGCTTGCGGCGACGGTCCGTGTATGGTGTTCGTACCACATTCCTTCGGTCATTTCTTCTTGGTCCTACAAAGGACTGACCCCTTTTCTTCGTTTTCATCATCCAAGTCCTTTTTGAGTCTGCCCACTCTCTTTCTGCATCCAATGCCGTATCTACCACGTCAACAAATGTAGGGAGGCACAAGGGTAACACTTTACCTCTAATAATAAGGTCTAAATCCCACTCGAATTTTCGTGATTTCTCTCCCTCATCTGCGACGTATCGGGCTGTGTATCAAGCCAGCTCTTCAAACTTGGCTACATACTGAGTCACTGTCATCTCACCCTGTTTCAAAGTTTGAAATTGCCAAATTTGTTCTCGCTTAACTCAGATTTGGGAAATATTTTCTTAGAAACAATTCTTTGAATCGAGCCCAAGTCATGCTTGTCGTGTCCCAAGAATTTTTTCATTAAAGACCACCAATGATCCGCTTTCTCCTTCTAGCCGTAACTTGCTGCATGATCTTGTCTCAGATGCACAGAATACCCATGGTTTCCAACATCTTTTCTATTTGATTTAATCCAAATTTTCAGAGACTCTTGGGTCAGCTTACTGTGAACACCGGCGGTCTTTGCTTTTTGAACTCAGATAACAAATATATCCGCCGCTTGGTTGGCTTCTTTAAGCCTTCCTAACTCTTCAAGAATCTGGTTTCCGACTGGTCTTGGTAACTCCTCAGCAGGTATAGGTCCACCGCGATTAACGCCATGATGGCGAGCTGAACGTCCTTGTTGGCATCTGACTTGATCATTTGCTTCTACATTGTCCGCCATATGCCAAGTTTGTGGGAAATATAAGCTTAGGGTTGTTGTGAAGGCGAATAGGTGTTCAATAAATAGGCTAATTTAATATGGTCCGAGGTGTAATTAATTATTTTTTTTCTAAATGGACGATGCAATTAAACCAAGCAAAATAAAATAAAATAACAAACAATACACTAGAATAACCAACTAGATATTTTATATATATGTATATAACTTCTTCTTACAAAAGGTTATACTATCTAGGTTAGCGTGTAGCGTGTATACACCAAAACAAAACACGTTTCAACCACACAAAACACTATTTACAAAGGTACACAAAAAGGTTCATCCCACGACTACTACAGCCCTAAGTCAAACGATTCCTTTGGGTCTTCTTTCGGATCTTCCTCGGGATCCTCTGGTGGTAAAGGAGCATATGCCGAGGAGGCTGGAAACTGTTGAGCTGGTGTAGGGGAGTACTCAGATGACACCTCTATAGGGAATGCTCGGGAAGTACGCATCAACGCCGCCTTGCTTATGCGTGTAGTATGAAAAATCCTCCTCTATTTTCCAAATAGCTTTTTATCACGCCTCCGCCTCCTAATTGACACCGCTTGTTAAGTCTTTGTGGACTAACAGCCATCGCCGCTTATTCTCGAAACGAAAACTCTCCAAATATCAACGCCGACGAGAATCCATCCTACGGTAGGTAAACAATTTTTGTTTTAGTCCACCTTTAATATGATATAGTATAATGTTAACAGAATGTAGTAATATGAAAGGCAAGGATATCTAAAATCACAAGTCAACATGCGTGGGTTAAGGGTTGAACCTAGGGCTCTGATACCAATTTGTCACGCCCCAAAATTTGAGATCGCAAAAGAAATATATAAAGTACAACTCACACAAGAGAGATAACCAGAATATTTTAATATACACATATAAGCAGAGTTATAACATAGATAACTGATTTGAGTTCCACTAGAGGTTTACAAAACACTGTCAAACCAAAAGGTAAAAGGAGAGAGAAAACCAAAAACAAACTACTAGTCCAAATTTTCAAGTGAACCACGGCTCTAAAACTTCATCTTGATTGTCTTCGGGATAACCTTCCCCTTCGTAAGCTGCTTCTTCATCTGGCATGACACGCCATGAGCTTGGAATGGCCCAGTAAAAACCCACACACCCCCATATCTTCTATCAATCAATCAACCATACACAAAACAAATCAGGTAACATAACATACTTACATTAAGGTTTTATGAATTAGTAGTTAGACTAGGCAGCTAGAACCACCCCCCCAAAGAGATCCTTCTACCCAACCACAAGGATTGAACACCGGACTATTCAGAACTCCCCCTTTTGCTGCTTTGTAGACCTTACCACCTATGCGCACCTTCCGATTATTTACCTGTCAGTGGCATTGATGGACCTCAAAAGGGACGGCCAATAAGTGGGCTCGCTTACACCCAAATCGTGCCTAGGGCTCGCTTACATCCTAAAACCACCGCATAGAGTCTGAATACATCCGGGTCAACCTAGGGGCTCGCTTAAACTGCATACGCAAGACTTAGCTCACTTGGTATTAATCCCATCATAATTCATGTCATGCATATGTATAAAATTGTTCTAAGACACTAGGATGAACGTCACCCATTGCGAACCCCTTATCATTTCCCGTGTAGTAGATCTTTTGCTAAGTAAGTTAGTCACATTCGGTAATTCGGTCATATAAAAGAGTATGGGAAAAACATACTAGAGGAAATATAGTCCATGATCATCATACATAAGTATAGTAAGGCAAGAAAACAACATTAAAAATGCTTTGAAACATTTAGAGACAAATAACATAATAGAACACAATTTCCAAAGACTATTTGGTTCTGTAGGTCGACAAGAACGCTTTGGTAAAAATACTTCTAGGTCAAATTAGGGGCTGAAATTGCACAGAAACAATATTCAACTGTCTAGTTTTAGTTCCAATTTCGAAGTTGCACGCCCCCCAACAAATTCATCTACAAACTATATTCGAAAACCTGTCCAGATTTGTCACCTTTTGGGGAAACTAACTTTTCTCTCAATCTACCCAGTGGTTTTCACTCAAATAAAATCTGTTGGAAAGAGGACTTGGAGTTCTAAATTTTGACAGAAGAACCAACACGAGATGATTTTTATAGAATTTTATAAAATTGCTAAAAGTGGACTGTTTTTCAGAGGCTCAGGACCAGATTTTTCAACAAATTATCCAAGCCCTAAAAACACACAATTAGGAGCTAATAAAATTATCACAAGCTCTAAACACACAAAATATCCGACAATAATTTCAGATTTGAGAATTAGATAGATTTGATATTTCTTTTAAATTAGAGAAGTTGCAAAGGCCTAATTTCACAAATTTGCAAGACAATGACACTATGGCCCCATTTGGTAGAGTCAGGAAAATTGATTATAACTTATAGCCTAACAGCTTATAGGTTATAGCTGTGAACATAAGTTGATTTTTGACTTACAAAAAGCTATAACCTGTATTGTTAAGCTAAACCAAACACATCAAAATAGCTTAAATTAAGCTAAAAGCTGAAATAAGCTGGAAATATGCCCTACCAAACCGGGCCTATATCATACCCACACCTTCACACACACCAAAAACCCTATTTACCATTAATTTGTAACACAAGAGGCATACTAGACAATAGAATGAGATGATGAAAGGATTGGAGAAAATAAGGGAGATGTATGTTCTTACCTTCACCTTCTTGAACCACCTTTGATTCCTTCTTTTTCTCTTCTTTTTTTTTTTTTTTTACTTCTCTACTTCTCTTAAGCCAACTCTCCCTCTCTCACCCTCTCCTTGGGCTGTTGAAAAACGTGGGAGTGGATTTGGGACAAGCTCTCAATTTATAGAGTATAAGGGTAGCTTAATGACTAAGGGAACTAAATATCTAGATATTTGTTTTTTTTTTTTTTTTATTTATATTTTTTGTTTGTTGTTATCCAACCAACTTTTCCACCAACATATTATATATATATTTAAACTATGTATATATTCAAATAAATAATAGTATTCTATTTAAATAAATAATAAATGAAAGAACAAAAAAAAATAAAAATAGAAATAAAAATAAAATGTGTGAATTAATTTAGAAATTATGAGATAAAATAAATAAAACCAAGTTTTAGGATAGTTCCAATCATAAAGTGGTGTTCTATGATTTAACTATGGTAACAAACGGAGAAATTATTCTTTACTTGGGCCCTTACGCAAACTTCTACGGAACTAGGGCTAAAATGCTATTAACCTAAGGCTCAGGGTTTCAGGTGTAATTACAAAAAAATTAGGGTCTCTACATATATGTTATGCAAATGTATGATAATTAGTTAGAATATTCTTCAATCTGCCAATTTGCCAAAAACCACCCAAACCGTAATTTGTCAATCTGCTAATCCGCTAACTTGTCATTCAGTTTGTAATTTTACTCTCAAACCACTTGAACAAGACCGACACCTCAAGATATAGCCACCGCCGCCGCCACCACCACCACAATCATGCCACCGCTACCACTACTAGCACCATCACTACCGCCACCAACGCCACCACCACCACTACCATCATGCCACTGCCACCACTATCGCCGCTGGGGGTGAGCAGCAAATATTTTGCTTCGCCTAAACCGACCAAACCAAACCGATCTACCGTATTTTGGACGGATGCGTGATAACAAGCGGACGGTTACAGATTGATTTTTTTCAATCCACCTAATTTTAGACCGATGACGGATTTGAGGTTTTTTTGGCCACAACCGAACTGCCAAATTGCGAGCACCCCTAGTAATTTGTAAGACTTTGTATTTTCAATTTGTTTAGATATTCTATTTGCATTTTCAATTGAAAAAGAGTTTAAATATTCTGTTGTGTTTTCAATTTGGAAATCATTTTATCAAATGGCAAGTGTTGATATTTGGTATTTTTGTTTGGAAAATATAAGACTTAATTTTCTCATTTAAAAAAAAAAATCAAATGAAATAGTTTTTGAATAAAAAAAAAAGTAATGAAATAGTTTTGATAATATATGATTTTCTTATATGTATTTATTATTGATATTTGATAATTTACTTGATAATCTTTTGATTATATTTAATTGAATTGTTATCCAAAAAAAAAATGTTGAGAAATTGTTATATTCTATTCAAAATTTGTAAAAGTTTAAACTACCAAACCGATTTGCATCTATTCACCAATCCGCTCAATTTGCATCCATCAATTCATGGATGATAGCTAATTGGAAGTTTCGATCAACCAATCGAACCTATTTAACGCACCCACCACCATCATAATATAAAAATTTAAAAATACAATTTAAAAATAACAAATTTCAAATTTGATCTTACACATATCAAATATTTTACTTTTAATTCCAAACTTAAAATTTTATCAAATAACTTTTCAGCATATAAAATTTAACATTCAATTTTTAATATTTATTTTTTAATTTTCAGATTTATCAAACACTATGTATTAATTATTAAGTTGGATTATAAGATCGGCCCATAATTGCTTTCTTTTTTGCCATAAACGCTGAAAAAGATTCAACCTTAAGTGTCTCAATTTAAATGGCTTAAATAGCCCATTTTTTTTTTTGTCACAAGACCAAAAATAGGATAAATTTAACTTTAGTAGAGAAGACAATTATGTGGCACATTGTTTAAGTAGCTTAGCCTTTAATTTTGATTCACCACGAGTTTGGATGGAGGAAGCTCCTCCCTCTTTAACGGCGTTGGTGACTTTTGAGGTTCCCTCTTCTTTGTAATTTCTTTCCCTATCTTAAAATAAAATAAATAAATAAAAAAAGACAATAGATTAATCTATATAATAATTTCACAAATAAAGGAAGTTAGTGTTATTTTTGAAAATTAAGGAAAGATCCTTACAATTGTGCTAAACATCATGAGAGGTCAGTGTAATTTATCGAAGGAGTTGCACTCTTAAAATTCCATGAGAATCAAATAAGAAGTAAATTTATGGCTCTGCTCGAGAAATGGTGTAGAGTTCATTGGGAGAAGAATCGACCAAAAAAAAAAAAAAAAAATCTGATAATTGAAACAGTCAATCCATTTTTGAAACAAAATATTAATAATTTAAAACTCTAAATTTGTGCAACAAAAAGTCTTATTTTATTTGAGCAGTTGTAAAGGAATATATATATTAAGGAAAATGGAGTTTTTAACCACAAGTCTCGTGGGAGTTTCAATATTTCAAATTAAAATTTTTTATTTTTTATTTTAAATAATTAAAAAATTCTTCTATTGGCTAGTTCTCTTTCAAGAAAAAAAAAATATTAATATCCCTTAATTTATAACTTTCAAATGAAAAGTGCACTAATCCATTTCAAAATTCAAAAAAGTAATCTATTAATTTAAATTTAAAATTATAATGATCTATCCCATGACAACCGCAATATATCTGGTTACAATTGTCCAGACTTATCTCATTCTTTAAGATTAAATATATATATATATATCTTCCATAGTTCTCTAAATTTAAAAGTAAGAACATTTTCTTTTTGAATGAAAATTATTTTTGATTTAATGGTTTTCTTTATTTTGATTATAGTAATACTTTGTGAATACATATCTAGATCATGTTAATAGTGATGATAGGTTACGAGACTATGTTGTCTTACTAACCAAAAACATACAATAAGGATGGAATGAGATAATATGTTAACTATATATTTAAAGTGATTATATATTTTTAATCAAAAAAAAAATTATTTATCGACTGATGGTAAAGTTATATACATTTATTGGCGACCAAAGGCTTTTTTGGTCGCGAAAGATTACCCTTTGGTGACCAAAAAAAAAAAGTTGGTCACGGAAAGTTATGACGGGATAAATTTTAAAAAAAACGGATATTACTGTAATTACATGCTATTTTTCTGTTTAGGCATTAAAAGTTTTATAAAATAATATATAACCCAATTTTTATGGGTTATATATTTTCCCTGCCAAATATGAACAAGAAGTATGTTATTGGCAGAGTGGATTGGTTGCATGGTGACTCCTTGGTTAGGAGTTCAAGTCTCAGGCAACACAAAAGAATTATTATTTTTGGGTCAAGGCGCTGACTTTTGGCAACCAACTTATCTTTGGTTGGTAAAAGTTCCCTTTTAGCTAATATGATTGGACTTTCTGCGACCAATAAAGTTGGTCGCCAATGGTCACTCTTTTTGGTCGCTAAAAGTTTCCTTTTGGCTAATATGAATTGGCATTTCCGCGACCAAAAAAGTTGGTCGCGAATGGTCACTTTTAGCGACCAAAGGTTTTTTTGGTCGCAGAAAACTATCTGTGACGAGGCTTTAGCGACCAACTCGCGACCAACATATTTTGGTCGCGAAAAGGTTTTAGCGACCAAATATGGTACTTTTAGTGACCAAAATGTTTGTCGCTGAAAGTGTTTTTTCTTGTAGTGATATTTATTGTGTTTTTTTCTTTATAATTGTCAATTGATCATATTTGTATAAATGATGGATAAATAGACGTTTATGACAAATGATCGAATGCATGTCATTTTTTTAGAGTAAATTACGCTTACACCCTTGAAGTTTGGGCTTAATACATATTACTCTTTGACGTTTGGAAAATTACATTAATCCCCATGTCATTGTAATTATTAGTCAAGAATAGTACACGAGACAGAGAACACGAGAAAGGGGGTTAGTGTAATTTTTGGCAAACAAGTGTAATTTTTGGCAAACACGAGACAGAGGGGTTAGTGTAATATTCCCAACCGTCAAGAACACGAGACAAGGGGGTTCATGATGCCAAACACGAGACAAGGAGGTTAGTGTAATTTTTTCAAAAGTGATATGTGGTCTACGGGAGCTTCTATTTACACACACCAAATACCCTCTTTGCACACACTTAATGATATTTAATTTTATTACAATTTTATCCTTAAATGAAATTACTATTTTAGACATCTACCCATTTCAAAAGTCTCAATGCACACACATCCATAACGTTGAAGCTAAAGTGAGCATCACAGAGTCAAAGTTAGTCATCCATCAAGTTGGACTCACCTTTATAGAGCATCACTTATTCTTCATTCATCATTATTCTGGAGGATTTGCGTTGGAAATGAGCAGAGTTCGACGGTTCGTGGAGGATATCCAAATGACCATCTCTTTTTTTCTTTTTTTTTTTTCCAGCATCGTTCGGATAACCAGGGTTGGATTGTATTATTTGGTTTGGAAATCTACAACTGAAATAATTATTTACTTTCGGAAGTTGTTGTCCGAACAAATTTATTAATTTCGGAACTTGTTGTCCGAACAAAGTATTTAAATTCGGAAGTTTTTTTCCGAACAAAGTTAACTTTTACAACATTCAACTTCCGAAATTTTAAAAAAAATTCGGACAACTACTTCCGAATGAAGTAAAATTTTTTTTGCCCATTTTATATTCCAAATTTGCAAACTGCAAACTAAATTTACAGTTTTGAATTGCAAATTTATGTTTATAATGCCATTAAAAATTTGTAATGTTATACAAAATGTAAATGTTTAAATATTTGTAATGTCAATTCACATGGATTTTATGGATTCACATGGATTTTAATATTAGTAAATGTTTAAAAATTTGTAATGTCAATTCACATGTTTAAAAATTTGTAATGTCAATTCACATGGATAAAAATTTGTAATATTAGTAAATGTTTAAAAATTTGTAATGTCAATTCACATGGATTTTATGTTTCGAATTGCTCACAAAATGTAAATGTTTGATAATAAGAAAATATCACTTACAAAATCAATGACCATTGTTACCATTCCATTCTAAAAATAAAATGTTATTACAATGTCATTACAATACCATTGTTGCCATTCCATTGTAATAAGAAAAATGTTAACCACTGTTACCATTACAACAATATCATCTTACAAAAATCACCAAAACAAATTCATCAACACGCAAATAACATGTCACGAATCAGCTGTATGCCTACGCCTAGACCACGACCTTGACCTCGTCCTCGCCTACGCCCTCGTCTCCGTTCATGGTCTACATCCAATTCACGACGTCGTCTATTTGAAGCAGTAGGTGGGACATGTTGTTGATATTCAGAATCCATATTATCTGCAAAAAATACTAAGTGTGTGTGTAAATAAAGAGAGTGTGTGTAAAATTAATGAGAGTGTTTTAAATTATAAGTGTGTGTGTAAAATTATTGAGAGTGTGTGTAATGAGTGTGTGTGTAAATAATAAGTGTTTTAAATTATAATGAGAGTGTGTGTAAAATTAATGAGAGTGTGTGTAATGAGTGTGTGTGTGTAAATAATAAGTGTTTTAAATTATATTAAGTGTTATAATTAAGTGTTTTAATTAAGAAGGGAAAAAAAAAAAAAACTTGTTCGGAAGTTCACAACCGAAAATACCTATTCTGTTCGGAAGTTGTTGTCCGAAACAAAAACATAATTTCGGAGGTTGACTGTTGTCCAAATTCAATTTTTTCGGAAGTTGACTATCGAATGAATGTAAAACTTTGAAATCTACTAATGAAAATATTGAATTTTTGAATTCCTATGTCGAATACATTGTTATGTTTCGGATAACGTTCATTCGATTCGACGGTTCCAAATCACAAACTCTACATTCCAACTGAAAAACTCTACATTACAGATGAAAATGAGGATTGAATAGAAATGATGATTCAAAAGTAAACTCACCTAATGAGGATTGAAAATCTGATGGAATGCTTCATTGGATGCAGCTTCGTGGATGAAATGCTTCAATATATTTGCACACCTGGATTGCACACGGTAAGGAGATGGAATGCTTCAATGTGTTTGCAGATGTGCTTCAATGCTTCAATAGGTGCTTCAGCGGTGATGGAATGCTTCAAGGTTGAAGATGTGCTTCAGATTCAATAGGTGTGTGTATTTGGGGTGGGGTGTGTGTGTATGAGGGTACATTTGGAACTCACCGTGTGTGTAGTGAGGAAATTAATTAGGAATTAATTTTTTTGGTATGTGTTTTGAGAAGGATGTGCAAAGAGGGGATTAGGTGTGTGTATATAGAAGCTCCCGTGGTCTACATTCAAGTATTGTATAATGAGATTCACACTTCAAACAAATTACAATTATATATTTTGGTTTTTTTTTATTATTTTTGTTGATAAATTTACTGAAATTACACTAACCGCCCTGTCTCATGTTCTTGACAGTTAGGAATATTACACTAACCCCTTGTCTCGTGTTTGACAAAAATTACGCTAACTCCCCTGTCTCGTGTTCTTGACAAAATATTCAGCTCGTGTTCTTTTGTTTGTGTTCTTTTTATTTGCTTTTTTTTTTTTTTTTGGTTTTATTTTTTGGATGTAATTATTATTATTTTTTTGTTTGGGTTTATTTTATTATCACGTTTGTGGTTGGTTCTCTCCCTCTCTTTTCTTCCTTTCCTTCATATCCCCTCTTTTTGCCTTTTCTTTTTTTCTCAATGTAATTTCTTCTATTTTTTTACTAAGCCTCCGTTTGGGAAGTGGGTTGGCTTTTTGGCTTTTTAGCTATTTTGGGTATTTTAGCCTGGGCTAAAAGTTTGGTTTGGGAAGAACTTTTTGGCTTTTTTGACTTTTTTTGAGAGGAGTGTAATGATTATGGGTTGGATATGATGTTTTGTTTTTGTGGCTAAAAGTTTATTTTGTCTTTTGTGGCTAAAATAGCCAAAAAGCCCAATAAGTTCTTCCCAAACACCACCTAAGAGATGTTGCCTTTTATATAAATAGGAAGGTTTGTGAAATGAGACTATTAACCACAAGTGGTGAGAATATAATTTTAGAATATCAAGGGTGAGATGTAATTAGAGCAAACCTCAAAAGATGTCGTGTAATTTACCATTTTTATTTCTTCGTGTTTTGGTAAAAAATAAATTTTATTAAGAAAATATTTGAATTTTAGCTCGAGAAATTATCATATATAGATATTTTTCTTATATTTTGTTTTATTATTATTTTAAGATAATATTTTATAAATAGACAGAATGTATCAAAATTTCTCTCCCAAATTCATTCCAATAAAATAAATAGGTTTAAAATCCCGTTTAATCCCAATAAAGAATTGTACCAAAAGAATCTATCTTTTATATCTTAACTATTTTGTATACTTTTAGTCAATAAAATAAATAGGTTTAAAATTCAGTTTAATCCCGATGAAATAATTATTCTTAAAGTAATAAAAAAATAGAAATGTACCAAACAAATTATCTTTTATACCTTAAGTATTTTGTATGCCTATTTTAGTCAATAAATGAAAATTTTAGTTAACTTCCAATGAAAATTGTAAATTTCTATTATGAGAAATTTTAGAACTTTTATAAATTTCAAAATTTTTGGTTAAAAATAAAGAGAAATGATCAACAAGACATTTTAGCATATAGTAAGAATAATATTAAAAAATTTAAAAAAATTATTTGTAAAAGATTTACATAGTAGCCTTTTTGTTATAGTAACATGAAACTATATTATTGACTGAAGAAACTTTTAAAAAATGGGGAGAATCGTCACTTAAAAAGTTGTAGATTAAAACTTTTTTAATTATAATAGTTTAGAATTTGAAAAAAAAAAAAAAAATACACTTTCAATTAGCATTTTTCTATTCATGTTATAATTAAGTTTTGTTTTATGAAAAATATTTTCTATTTTGAATATAACTAAATTTTTTTTATTCTTCTTCCTTTTCTTCTTTTTTTAAAGTATAAAATCACGTGTATAGTATTAGCTATTGCTAATTAAGAAAAGTGAAGAAACATAATTATATAAGTTTTGGAAAAAAATAAAGAAAAATTGTAAACATGAGATATCCAAATCACATTAAAAAGTATATTAAAAACACAATAGAAAATAAATTTATATGTTTGGAGACTTCTATTATAAATTAACTTATTTTATTTATAAAAATTATTACAAATTTGTTACGTACTGAATTGATAAATTCCCAACTATTTAACTCATACTTACAACTTCTTTTTCATAATGTGGGGATGATTCATTTATTCATGTAAATTAAAAAAATTGAATACAAGTATTTTTAGATGAATTAATATCGAGTTTCTATTTGATAATGGAATTAAGTACATGAAAATATCTATATTCAATTATTTTGTAAATAATAGTAGCTAATTGTGAAGAATTACTTTCTACTTAATTTTTTAAATTAATTTATATTCAATCAAACAAAACATGTCTAAATATTCTTAATTTTTATTCTTATAATCGAAAATAATTTTTAATTTCTTATATTTCAAATAACTTAAGTTAGCATGCACAATAATTCTTTTGAGACATTTATACCATAAATGAATTAGATTAAATAAGATAAAATGAACTAATTAAATTAAAAAACTTATGCCCCAATTTATTTTTATTTTTATTTGTACCTTTTATTTTATAAAATTATGTGCGTAGCACGGGTGTCATGTTAGTATTACATGCACATAAAAGATGATATATATAAATTTTATATCAAAATAAAAATTAAAGGGATAAATTGTAAGAACATTGTTAAAAATCTATATTATATATCTATCTATACTGTCTATAAAAAGAACACCTTAGTTGGTGTCTTGTGGCATTTTCTTCATTAATGCCAAATGGATTTTTTAATATCCCTAATTTACTCGAAAATCCACATGTAACCGACTTGTTTATTGAAACTCATTAAATTCATATTTAAATTCAAATCAAAATTTATATTTTGTAGATTTAATAATACATGTATTGAGTGGACACACAACACCAACTAATATATAAAAGCACACACCTCTAGTGAATTGTCACTTTTTTCTATTTTTAAATTACCCTTGTACAACTATCTTTATATAATACTACATACTATCGGGTGTGCACTTCGTCTCTGAGGGGGGGTTACAAATAAAATTTAGGAAGCATGTATAAAATTTTAGATGGAATAAATTGACTGTCTTTTTCAAAACCTAGACTAAAGAATAATTGGCTCCCTATATTTTGTGAGGTTATTTTTGGGTGCTTTCGTTCACAATAATTTTAGAATTATCATATTTATACATCATAAAATATATACTATCTCAGAGGTCACTGTTACATTAATTTAAAGGATCCAACATGTGATTATTAGGTACTTTAGGAATACGGCCACGTAGTGTTCCATAGTATCATAATTAGTGAAGAATGTGAGTTATTATAATTTTGTATTGGATAATTGATGAACTTAGAAGAACATGATGAATAATGATTGATGAAGAAGTATGGACATGTAATACACCAAAAAATACCTAATAATTTTCCCCGAAGGGGCTTGTTTATTGTGACCTTTAGATTACACTTAGAATAAAACACCACACACTAATCAAGGTAATCCAAAAATCATAAATATTTCATAATCATTTTCATGAAAAAAATTTCATAATCCCTAATTTTTCTCTGTTTATTATATTACTTTAGAGAACAACTTGCCTTCAATTTGAGTTTGAACTAAATTGAACAGTTTGAATATGGAGATTATAAACTCTGTTATATCTACCCACTTACATAATTAATAGTTAACATTAGTTCTATGTAAATTGACCCAAAAAATATTTGGAAGTATAAATGAGTGGATAGATCTAGGTACTTTGTCAAAAATACTGACTAGTCACAATCTTAAAAGAATATTATTTACAATGTCCTTTTTTTTAAAACAAGATTATTTATTTGTAGTTTTTTTTTTTTTGTGCGTGTATTTTGAAAAACTGACAAAGTACAGGATTTGTTTAGCAAGAGTTGCATATATAGCAAACATGAGGGTCCATGTCTATTATGGGGTTTTGTGTAGCCATCACTCTCATTCTTTAGTGTCAGTCAAGCATGAAGAGAGAGAGAGAGAGAGAGTCCTGGATTTCACAATCATGTTGCTTTGAGACTTTTGGTGCTTTTTAAAATACAACCGCGATTGAGACTTCGAATTGGATTCTCTCGAAACGATGAAACGACGTCGTTTAAATCGTTTTTTTTCAATCAAATTTGAGAAGAAGACGGAAGAAGAAGAGAAGAAAGAGAGAGAGGCAAAGGCGGGGAGGAGGCGGGGGCGGAGGCCATGCGAGAGCAAAATCACGGGAAGAGCGGGGGGAAGGTGGAGGCGCGATGGGCTGACTGCTGACGATCGGAGGCGAGGCGACGGACGAGACGATCGGACGACGGACGACGGCGAGGCGACGATCATGACAGATCTGACGATCGATGATCCTCTCTCTCTCCTGCTTCTCTCTCTCTCTCTCTCGGGGCATTCGGGGAGGGGGGAATTCGAGCAGAAAAACATTTTCCTTTAAAATAATATCATTGGACGATGAATCTATTTCAAAGGAATATTAGCAATTCCTTGCTGGGTTGGATTTCACAATCCAATTCTATAGGATTGGAAGTGAAAATATTATTATATTCATACTTTATAAAAATAATAAGGATTTTTAAATAAATTTAAAAATTTAATCTCAATCAATGAATAAACAAATATATCTTACATCTTTAATTCAATATCACGAACAGGTCTAATTAACAGTAATCTCATCGAATCTAATTCGGTAAACAAAACAAAAATTTGAAGTATAATGCTAGGAATTAAATTTGGGCCTAGAAGGCGGGACTGTAAAAAATTTGTATGCCCAATTATCATATGGGTTGACCTTGTGAATAGACATTCAATCTCGGCCCACCCCAACCAAAAAATGAAAAAATAAAAACCTATTCACCTTCTATTTCATTTGCAAATTCTTTTCTTTTTCTTTTCTCTTTACAAATTCCTACAATAGTTCAAGATCCAAAGAGAGTTTTTTTTAAAAATCAATGGAACCTCACAATTGAAGGAGATCAAAAGCTGCTAAGAAGTATTTTACTAAGGAACTTGCTTTCGCTTACATAGGGATTTTCCTAAACTCCAACAAAAAAGATAACAAGAATAAAATGATTTAAAGGTGGAACTTGATGCAATTAGAGAATACTACATTTGGAATGACTCGGGGAATGAGATCAATGCTACTCTCTCTAAATAAAAATTATTTCATTCTCTAATTTGTTTTGGATTTTAAATGAATTTTATTATCAAATTGTAAATTAGAAATTTTAGTTGCTATATCCTTCAAGTAAACTTAGTGTATATATATATATATATATCTTTTATGCTAAATGTAAATTTTGTAATTCATTTAATTTTTTCGATCTAAAATGTTATGATCCATATAATGACATACATATGTATTAGTTAAAACTTAAAATAAAATATTAAGGACAACATAATTAAAAAACAATTTTAGTACATGTTAAATGAAAACAACTTATTCACGTAATTTCAACTATTTTTTCTTTAAAATTTTAAAATTATTACTTTAATTTTTAAGATAAAATGTTAATTATTTGTTTAAGGCCATGTATAACAAGGGTTTTATGCTAGTATTTTCAAATAAGAAAATGACTCCATAAATTTCATAAACAAACACCTAACTAAATTGGACTCTAAAAGCATCAAAACTACCATATGGAAACAGTCCTGATTGAAGAAAAACAACAACGTTGTTTCCAAATCGAAAGAATTCAAAACCAACAGATAATAGATGCCGTTTAATATTACACAACCGATAGTCTTTAGTGTGCTTATGACCTAAAAAGAAGTATCTCGGGGTGTGAAGCCAAGGATCTGGACTTTGTCTTCTCAAGTGTTGCAACAATCTTCATTAACAATTAGAATAGCTAAGCAAAGGAAAAGAAAGTAGCTATGCTTGTTCTACTAAATACAATAATCCATTAGAAGATAAAAGTGACTGTGAAGTGTGTTTGTTTGTGTGCATTATAGTTGAAGCAAAGACATTTGTGGGCTGTGTTATGCTACCTCTCCTCAGCTATGTAATGTGGTGCAAAGGATGGAGTGAAAAGGAAAAGCAAATAAAAAATTTCACATGGGGCATCTTTGGCACTAGTTTCCCAATCTATCTCTATGTAAACAAAAGGGAGAAAACTCCACAAAAGCAATTCACATCCTAAATTGAGCACACAAAAGGATGTACAATGTATTAAGGTTGCTACTATTTCCAAAGCAACTCTGATTTTTACGAAATCAGCTCAGACCATAGGGATATCCTAATAGAAAGTTAGAAAAGATCTCAAGCTTTGACCAATAGAAGACTTTCAGCAGTGGCATTTAACTGTAATGAAAGGCTGAAACATAGCCATGAGATGTTGCTAGGTAAAGATCATGTTTATAGATAATAATACTAAACAGCAGGTTCCAATCAAACACATCTTCACCACTATCACTCTATACAAGTCTACTTGGATCTCTTAAAACAATTTCCTTTGGGACGACATTTTCAGAAAAATCACAAATACTTCCCCAATAATATTGTTGCTTCCTGCTCAACACTCCACAAGCATTCCTCCAATCACAACCATAACCCATACGATTGAAGCAAAATATTTTCACCATTGTCCAACTACAGGTCAAACTAAAGACTCATAGTCTAGTTGATATACAATCTCATTATTGCCAGGGCTAGCATAAAAGTTTTTTTTTAAATTTATTTTCGACACACGAACACCACCAAACTTGAGTGTACAATCGCAATTGCTTCTAAAGACATTCATCTATAATGCAATGGAATTTGACAAGAATCCTTACATCTGCGTTTATACCTTTGGTCCTTAACAGAAGCATTGTCAGTCGATCACCCAACTTTTAGCTCCAATTTTCACAAAATTCCTTTTGAACATAACTTCAAAAGCTTTGACATTCTCAAAATTCCCCCGTCAGCATGTAATACCTGGCTGGTATCTAACTACGTGAATGTTATTCTAGTAGTCCCTGTTTTTATTTATCCACTTCCATACATGTGTGGACCACCCCACTACCGTAGCACGCATCAAGATATTGTCCGCTTTGTACCACGCGGGGCACATGATTTTGTTTTTCCTTTACTAGAAATGGCCTCTTAAAGGTTTGTGGATATGACACACTTATAAGGTTGGTCAAGAGTTCCTAGTAGACCGATGTGGGAAGGATTTGGGCTCCCCACATTAGCCCCCCAAGCATGTGGGTCCATGTGGTGGAGCTAGGGTTCCCACAGACGGCGCCAAATGTGCGGACTGGTTTCCGCAATAGAGAGTGATGGAGCTTTATAGACGAACCTTGGTGCACCGATGGATGTAGGCCTGCACAAGAAACAAATGGTTAGGCTGCCCGACCGGGGGTTGGTCGGAAACCCCTCTAATGGTTGAGTCAATACCGGAGTTTGGTGGAGAGAAGATCGAGAAGAGTGTATAGAGTGAAGAGAGATTGATCCCTTGCAAAGGAAAGTGGGGTTACCTTTTATAGGGAATGCTTGACTTGCTCACCAAGTTCCTCTCTCCGCCACTTGGCACTCAGTCGTTATGTTAGGTCGCTCCTCATTGGAGGAGCAAAGACTCTTTTAGGCGGTTCCATTATTCGCGGGCACCATAGGCCCTTCATTAGAATAGCGTTGGTTGTTCTGTTCTAGCTTAACTCTACCTAACTCACTTCAGAGTGAGTAGGAATCTTAGGATGTGTTTGGTTTGTGTTTTGAGATAAATTTTCAAAAAAAAAATTAGGGAGAAAGTTTAAAAAATTTTTTGGTTTGTTTGATTGTATATTTTGAAAATAATTTTGAAGTTCGGAAGTTTGGGATGATTTGATATTTTGTTGTATTTAAGTAGATGTGTGTGAGAGAAAAAGTGATTGAGAATGAGAGAGGAGAGAGAAAAAGTAGAGTCAAACCAAACAAGGCCTTAGAGTTTAAGTCACAGACTTACTCACATCGGAGTGGGAATGGGTGCTAGGGCTAGGCCAATGGCCCTGCCCACTTCAGAGCAGGGAAGGAGCCAAGGCAGAACCCTTAGCTTGACCCACGTTGGAGTGAGGAAAGGAGCTTAGGCCTGGCCCATGGCCTTCCCCACTTCGGAGTGGGAAATGAGCCAAGGCTGAACACTTAGCTCGGCCCACCTTAGAGTGGGGGAAGGGGCCTATTTCAGAGTGGGACCTTTCTCTAGCCAAGCTAGGTCTTACATAAATGGGTTTAACTAATTGTGCTCCCTTCATTTGCCCCCTGGCTTGCATTTAAATTTGTTGAGTGGAAGCTATAGACTGATATAGCTCGGCCCAATTGTTTTTTGGAGCTCCGCCTTTTTTACTCGCGCAAGACAACTTATTCAGGGCCCACCATTTTTGTTCTCTTGCTCGGTTGTACATGGTTGATTCAGGAGATTGGCTTGTAATTGTGATGTTTGTTGATTTAAATGCTTAGTCTTGCATGGACAAGCTAAGTGGGCCCCAATATCCATTGAACACTTTATTTCTTCATTTTTTTGGCCCATTGCACAACTTTCAACTTATCTAAACAAACATCTTAAGTGCTTGCTTGGGCCCACCACTTTGGACATTCTTGCTTTGTTGTACTTCATTGAAATGGGTTTGTAGTATATTGCTTGTTGCTCTATCTTTTCTGATCGGTCGTGGGTTTACTGTTGTTTTCTTGTATATATATATACTTTGCCCATTTGGTGCTTCGGTCGGTGCACTTTGTTGCCGTGGACTGTTGAACCTCGGTTGTGGTCAATAGACCGAGCTCAATCAGCTTCCTCGATACTAACATTAGGTAACACATTCTACCACTTTTGAACACGTCGTGCTCACTGATTGCCTCTTCTGAGTGTAATAGTCTGTCTTTGTCCTTGTAGATGTGTTAGATAACAATAAATTTTTAAATTACAATCTTCAATCCCCTCCTCTGATGATGAGTTTCCGTCGGTGCGTCTCTCTCTGTCGATCCAACTTACGCGGTCATCACCACCGCTCCGACGATGAATCTGTCGCCATGCCTCTCCTAAAGCTATCATCAGTGATTTTATGTTGCCAATTACAACAATTGTCCTATTTTTTCTGACGTCCTCCATTGATTCCATTGGTGCATTCTCTCTGTGGTCAGCCTCTTTTTTTAATGGTGCACCCCGTATTTTTGGCCTGAAGTTCATAGGTCTCGAATCTGCTATCTCCATTCGTTTTGTTTTCAACTTCTCACTATAGAAACTCCATTTTTACTGGAGCAAGCTTGAAGACCCATTTGCTTCAATGTCTTTGTCAGCCAACTTGGCTCGCCGTTGTCGTCGGCTTTTCACCGCGGTAAGCTTGGTTCATCGTCGCCTTCGTGTGAGCTCTCCTTGATTGTGAACTCCTCCTCTGACTAGCATCTCAGCATCACCCTGTTTAAACATCATCGTCACTCCCTGCCTCTTGTTTCCAGCGACTAAGGTCATTCCCATCCCCGATTTTCGCCGTTCGTTTGTTCATAGTACTAATTTGATATGGTAAGTCTACCAATTTTGTTTTACCCTTTACTTAATTCCTTGCTATTCTTTGTTGTGTTTAGTTGCAATGTCACCTTAGACTTTTGATTTATGCTTGAATAAAGTTGCTTTTAATGTCTGTAAATTTTGTTTTACCCTTTACTTAATTCCTTGCTATTCTTTGTTGTGTTTAGTTGCAATGTCACCTTAGACTTTTGATTTATTCTTGAATAAAGTTGCTTTTAATGTCTGTAAATCCACGACCCCATGCTTATCCCTTTTGACTTCTGTTGTTTGCCATTGTCTTACAATTATGAGCTTCTTGTTGGTGGCCCCATGGTGACTTCCTTAGATTTTAGTGAGCTCACACTGTTTTTCATTTTGCCAACTCTAGGTTAGAATTTTGACTTTGGTTGTCGTTGATTTCTAATTTTCTCATTGCTTCTCTTGGAACTCATGGCAGGTTTGATTTTGAAGCCATCGCGGCTTGTTTTCTACGGCCCCTCTTCTGTCAAGGGAGAGGTGTTTTAGGTGCTGCTTTGCATTGTCAAATTTGGCACTGTAAGTCCATCGGATTTGCTTCGTCTTTCAGCTTATGCTATTGCTTTTTCGGTTGTTTGTGGACTATTTGAACAATAATTGTGATGCTACAGTTTTGAGCCCTAGACTTAGGAAATGGGTAAATTGAGGAGGCTAGTAGACACACCATCCAAACTAGCCCTCTTTTGAAAGAAGTAACATATTTCAGAGGACGTTACCCTAGTGCTAGGGGGGTTAAACACACTTCGTTCGCCGACAATGTGCCTTTCCCGTAGAAGCCATCGTAAAAAAGGGAGTTCGGTTTCCCTTGGACCCTTTGTGGCTCAAGTTCTTTCATTACTTTAAACTTCACCCTATGGAGATATCCATGAATACTTATAGGATTGTAGGTGACTTCGTAGCCCTTAATCGATTGCTTACCCTAACAGCTTCTCCCATCACCCAGATGGCACCTACTACCTTAAAACTCAGTCCAATGTATCCCAAATGATCTTAGACCTCCTTGATGCGGATAAGCATTTGAAAATTTTCTTTACGGTATGAGGGAACTTCAAGTATCCAGCCGACGTAGAGAACCGACCAACATGGGTGTCTTGTAAAGAGGGTGGTCCAGGTTAGCTTTTGTCCTTAAGGTTTTACTTCCACACTTTTGATGTTGATTCTAACTTTTGTTGTGTGGCCTTGACAGGTGATTCTCAGACAAAGAGGCAAACGAACAAAGTGCATCCAACCAACCTTGAGATTGCCTTCGCATACCCCAATTGAACTGCGACAAAGCTGCTTGGTTAAGTAGCAACTTATAAGCATACGCTTAAAGAGAGGAGGGTTCGCATGATTAACTACTTTAGGGAGTCCCTAGAGAGGTCGGTCGAGCAACAAGCTTGCAACAACACCGGTGCTACTAATTTTGTCGTTGTTCAGTCAACAGGCGGAACTACGAGTGAGGGCCCTTTTCCTAACGATCAAGAGGCTATGACTCGTCAAAAGCTTGACCTTGCAACTCTTGCTTATGGTATGGACCCCGTTCCTGAAGTGGCTGCTGTAATTGTTTGGTCAGTTGGACAAAGAGACTCGGTTTCGGAGCAATCCGTGCAAAGCACCAACAGCATCCAGGATGAAGAGGGGTAAGGGAAATGATGTTGTTGAGGGCTCTGAGGAGCAAATTTCGGTTGAGGAGTGGCTGCCGCCTTTGGAGCATAAGGGTTGACCTATCACTGTAGTAGACCGTGTGACAGCTTCTCGTGAGTTCGCTTTCAATCTGTCCAAGACGTTACTTTTGCCCCTGGACATGGTTGAGAGTAATGTGAACTCTGAATCCCTGATCAAGGGATCCCTTCAAATGGTGACTGTAGTAAGTGTTCTCTTCCTAATTTGATTGCTTTCCTTTCCTTTCTCAATAAATTTATCTTAGTGTTTTATCTTGGTCCTTGATAGTTGGCCCAGTGACTTCATGTTCTAGAGCAACGTCGCTTGAAGCAAGCGGTAGACTTCGACCGAACTATGAATGTGCTAGCTGATGCCGACCTTGCTCTGAAGTCGGCCGAGGCTGATCGGATCAGGGCCAAAGAGAAGGCCGCCGCTAATAGGGCGTCAGCCATTGCTCGAGAGAAGGCCATGTTAGAGGTTGAGAAGGCTGCCAAGGTGGTTTTGGCCGCCAAAAAGGAAGTTGAACAAAGAAGGATTGACATGGAGGCCGAGCTAGAGGCGATGAAGGCCAACCAAGCTAAACTTATTGAAGAGGCTAACCAGAAGGGCTGGGATGAAGCTAAGGTAGATTATGCACAACAGGTGCTAGAGCTGAGGGATGGTTTATTTGCCAAGGGTTGGACGAGGGCCCTTTGTGCTGCTGGGACCGAGGAGACCTCTGCCCTCTTCAAGGACATCCCCGTTCCATCTAAGATTGCTACTACAAAGGCTGTTAAAGCAAAGGAGACATTAGTGGTTAAGACTTCGAAGGCCACCCCTTCTATTTCTTCCCTTTGTTTGCCAAGCCCTATTCAGAATGAGCAAGAGCAACCTCGTGATGAGGCCTAGTAATGTTTTACTTTTTTTTGCATTATGTCGCTTTATTTGTGCAAGTATTGGAGTTCGGCTAGCTAGACATCTTCATTTTGTAAGGCCGAGCTCCCTTTTTTTTGTAATGGACGCTTTATAGTAATACCATGTTTTCTTGAATTTTTGTATGTCTTGAACTTTTATCTTCAACTTTTGCTTATATGTGTTATGCTTGCCCCCGGCCGAGCAAGGGCTTTGTAGAGAAGAAGACCATCTGTTCGGTCAAACTAGGCTTCATGCCTTAGAAAAAATTGAAGAATTAAAACTTTCCATACCTCCCTGCCAAGCAGAGGCTCCGAGATCAAACGGGGTGTTTGATTGGTCAGACCAAGCTTCATGCCTTAGAGAGATTTCGAGGAAAGAACTTTCCATGCCCCCCGGCCAAGCAGAGGCTCCGAGACCGAATGGGGCATTTGATTGGTTAGACCAAACTTTGTGCCTTACAAAAATTTTGAGGAAAGAACTTTTTATGCCCCCCGGCCGAGCAGAGGCTTCCAGACCGAACAGGACGTCTGATCGGTCAAAGAAAAGTCATTCTGGTGAAATGAGGCTCTGGGAGCAAGCCATCATTTTGTCGCCGCTCCTCTCCCATGTACTACATCTATAAAGGGCAAATTCAAACTCATCAACAAATTAGAAAATTGTTGGCATGAATGATCATCTATAGAGCATGAAAGAGATTTTCTCTTCCAAACTTTTTTCAGCAAGAACAAATCATGTTTGCATTCATGAGCACAGTTGTTAAAAAATGAGAACTACCAAAATTAAAATCGACTTGGATTGCATTAAAAATGATAGCAGCGGTAGGATTGCAGTAGGATCATAGGAGTCATTACAATCCTACACTTCAAACTATTTTTGTGATTTTTTTCTTCTTTCCATTTGTCCCAATGTGTTACTTTTCTAGCTCAAATAACAGTAACTTATAAAGCTTACAAATCAATATATGTTGTGAATCACGATTGGAACAAAATCCTACATAATTGAGAAGGTGATTTGCATTAGGTGCTCCAACAAGGTGTCTTCTATATTTTGAAATGTAACTTTGATCCTTATCACCTTGCTTTCAATTATTTTCATTTCAAGTTTTGGTTATTTGACTTGATATGTTTCAGAGTAATTTGATTCCACCTCAAGCCTTCCTCCCTCTCTTATTATGATCAGGAAAGTTACTGTTCTAGCCTCTAGGGTACTGTTCATTGCACCCAGAACAGGCCCTAGCAGTGCCAAAAATCCCAACTTTTATGCTTATACCCTTTCCCCTGTATTACTCCAAACAAACTCATAAAAACTCTACGTATACCACCTTTTCAGCCACAAAAATAAATTCAAAAGCCTACGTTTTGGTACTGTTCATAGCACCCAGAACAGCCCCTAGCAGTGCCAAAAATCCCATCCTTCATGCTTAAACCCTTTTCCCTTCATTACTCCAAGCAAACTCATAAAAACTCTCCGCAGACCACCTTTTCAGCCACAAAACTAAACTCCAAAGCTACTTTTCTACAACATTTAATTTTGGGCTCACTCCTTGTATTCTACAATATAGGATCTTTTTTCTTTTTTCTATTTTAATGAAATTCTCACAGTTGTTCCAATTTTGACAGCATATTCATTCAAATCTTCTATTTACTATGCTTTTCAACCTCAAATACAGTGACAATTATTAAACAAATCACTAAATAAACAAATAAGTAAGACTAAATCTACTTGCCAAAATAAAAAGAGTAAAACTAGAAAAGACAACTCAGTTTTATTGGACCTGCAAAAAAATCTAAAGTTGTCTCTTCAAACAAAAATTGTCAAAAGTAGCCCTACAAAATGCAAAATGTTTCTACCAGCAAGAACAGTCTTTTTTTTGTGTGTGTGAATTAAACCCCTGGATCAATGACAAACCAGCAAGCACCCTTCCCAGCATAGTCCATATACACTCACGCACACAGTCACATTGCAATGATGTATGCCCAGATGCACAATTACATACTTCGATGTATGTGAAAATACCAAGTGGTGCTTTCACATCATTTTTAGTAAGCAGAAATCATAATGGCCATAAGCCATAAATGAGATCATTCATTCAACAAAATTTAATCTAGGAAGGACTGCATGGTGACTAAGGCAGAATTAAACAAAAGAATGGATGATAACAAACTAAGCCATAGAACAGCAACTGCGCCTTATATACATGTATGCCTGAATGTGTTTCACTGACCTAGTATCTATATATATGAAAACTTGTACTTTGAAATACTTTTTAGACAGACATTTCAAGATGAAAGGTGAAATTCCAATTCGTTAGATAATGGAACACAGAATGCACAATGGCCTAAAGGAACATTTAAAGATCTTTCCAAACGTTAAAATCAGAACTAGAGTTACTATAATCAATTATTCTGTCTTGGCACCCAATGAAGAATGTACTCTGCTGAGGATCCACATTTATTAAAGCATGTGCCGTTCCAGGAGGGCTGGTCGCCACAGCGACCTCATCAGCTCCAATAGTTACCTCAGCATAACCTCCATCGATAGCATGATTCTCCAGCTGCAGATAATTAGTACGCTAAGACTAATGACTTGGTACAAAAGAATATCAAACAATGTACGATGCAAGATATCTTCACTTAAATGTTCATATCCACGCTTTTTTTTTGTATTATTTATTATTTATTTGAATGTTCTTGCTTTTAGTCCAGTGTTATTAAAGGCGATAGGCGCACCAATGCGCCAAGGTCTCCTGGGACCTAGGCTCAAGGTGCAAGGAGAGACGCAAGCTTCACCGAAGTGAGACGCACCTTGTACGAAAAAATATATATATATAACTTAATATAAGTAAATAATTTAGGGTTCAACATAGACAAAATGAAATGTTAAACATTTTAGTGTTTTTTGGAGAATAGGAATTAGGGCTAATTTTTCTTCTATCATTGATTTGGTGTTGAATGGTCAATGTATTGACAGTTGTAATAAGAGTAGGGATCTTCTGTAGCTACACCATATTAAATCAATGGTCAGATTTTAAACAAAACCCATTAAAGCAACAATAAAAAAAAAACCCTCAAGACGCAAGCCTTGGGCCAGTTAGGTGCTATCGAAGTCGCCTGGCCTAGAACACTACAAGGCGCAAACCTTGGGCCTGGAAGGGACTTGGGCCTAGGCACATGCCTAGGTGCACCTTAACAAAATTGCCTAGCTTGGAATACTACAAGGCGCAAACCTTGGGCCTGGATGGGACTTGGGCCTAGGCGCACGCCTAGGCGCACCTTTAATAACACTATTTTAGTCATCACAAAACAAGAATATCAGGCATTATCAAGATCTATTTTAGCCCCATGATATAGGATGGGGTATTTTAGCCTCCTAGCTGGGCCTGTAAATTCAAGAGAAATAGATAGCAATGTTTACAACAAAAGGGAAGTTAACATCCAAAAAACATCATATAGAATTAATTTTTCCTCTCCATCTGGTTCTTAGGAGGAATGGAATTTGGAGAAACATGTTGATTTAAGCTTTTATTCCTTTCCTCACTCTTTCTGATAATCAAAAGGGTTATAATAACAGGCCTCTCTTGTTGCAATAGAAACCAAATCATTTTCCAAGAAGAAATCTACTAAACTTCCATCTTATACTGCATACTACGAAATAAATAATTAATAAATTAATTAAAAGAAAAAGAAAGAGAAGAGCAATACATAACAACATTTGTACTTGAGAAGGGAACTGGAAGCATACCCTAAATATTGTTTTAGCCCCCCAAATAACAAAAGTCTCATTACAGGTATAGTGTCCGTGGTTTCCCCTCAAACTACCAGGTCGAATTTCTCCGAGGTGAAGTGAAGCACAATTCACAGCTCCCCCTATAACAAAAAACAAACTCATCGATGATGAATATACATATAGGTCATGTTCGGATGCAGGAATGGAGAGGTGGAATGAGCATCTCATTCCAACTCTCTTACAATCTATTGTTTGGATGCGTCCAAGAATGTGAATGTAATGCCTAATTCGGTTTGGTTCCTAAGGTAAAATGAGAAACCACACCAGTGGGAATCTCAATTCCTAGAGGAATATGACTCATTTCAGAATAAAGGTACATTCTGCATTGGGTGATTTGGTGATAAGATGATAAGAAATGAAGAGAAATAAAACTATATCTCATGTTTGGCTTATAAATTAGGTGAGAAATTGTGAACCAAAAAGAAAAAAATCCCATATTTTTCCTATTTCATTTCTCATCAAAAGTTGTGAGCTTTGGTGAGAAACAAACCGATTGATTACACAATTTTCAAAATACTGAGATTATTCTTCAAATTTAAAATTCAAAAATCACTCATACCGGTCTTTCACATGCTCTGCTTTCTTACCCATCTCTTTTTTTCTCACCAAGATGAGAAACCACAATCACTTCTTTTCCTTTCCCACTTGGTATACCAAATAAAATAAATAGATGAACTCATAAAATTTAAAATTCTATCAATTTCAAACCAAATCAAACACACATTGACACATGAATATTATTGATAGTAATAGGATTCCAGCTCGTAGAATTCTCATTCCTGCTCTGTTTTTCTCTCATCAATATACATATATATATATATATATATCAAGGGGACTTTGAGGGGAAGAGAGAGAGAGAAAAACCTGAAATGGCAGCATTGAGGGCAACAGAGATGGGATCAAGCAACCATCCACGGTTGTCTTTGGTGATGCGAGAAGGATATCGAGATGAGAACCTGAGGAGATTGACCTTGTGATCGTCGTCATCGACTCTGTCTCTGCTCCATTGGCGAGGGTGAGTGAGATGTGGAGGGGATGAGAAATGAGCAGAGTGTTGGAGTCTGAGAGAGACCCAAGTGAGGAGGAGGAACAAAGAGAGAAGGAATGGGAAAGCATGGGGCTTCTTCAAGAATAATTTCAATGAATATAGTGTTGTTAGGGTTTGAGCCTGAGACGACGACGACGACGACGATGACGATGACGACGATGACGACGATGATGATGATGATGATGATGGATTGTTGTTGGTGTCTGAGGTCTGATTGTTTTAAAAAACAGGCGTCGTTTGAGAAGAATAATTTAGTAACTTTTTATTATTTGACTAAAATATGAATTAAAAAAATTTAATATGTTTTTGATGATTTTTAAATTTTTTTACGAAAAGATACGTGAAAGAATAGGGAAAAAAAAAAAAAAAAAAATTTAATTTCTTCACATGAATTGTTAATTTCTTCACATGAATTGTTAATTTTTTACTTTTTAACTAATCCATCGGTTGCCAAACAAGGGCTGAATAAGAATTCTTTATAGGGTTTGCCATTACCCTTTTTGTCACATCCATACACTGTTCATCTCTCTCCCTCGGTGTACGATTTTGGTCTCTTGCTAATTACGCATTTAGATTGTTTGGATGGTGTGATTTCTAAGGAAAAAATTAAAGAAACGCATCTTATTTATTTGGTTGGATTAGTAAAGTGGAATGAGCAGATTAATCTATATTTACCTATACTATATATTAAGTAAAAGGAAATTTTTAACCTTCAAAGTTTGTAAGAGTTTCAATATGTCAATTATAATTTTTTAATTTTTTGTTTTTTAAAAGAAAAATTAACCTCAAATGGAGTACCTTTTTTAAAATAAATAATTTGTTTATTAAAAAAAATTTAAAACAAATATAAATATCTATATCTATATCTATTTATTTATTTATATTTATCTCTAACCCACAAGTTTTGTGAGAGTTTCAATATCTGAACCTTTATTTCTTAATTTTTTTGATTTTTTTTGAAAATTTTTTTTAGCATTTATTAAATTCTTCTAAATTTTTTTAACTTCTCCAATACACACACTCTTTTTAACTTTTCACATACCTATTGCAAACAGTGAGTCTCCTTTTTGTTTTCTCCTGCTTGATTTCTCACTTCTACACTTTCAACTTCAGTGACCACGTATGCAACCAGTAAGTCTTCTTTTTGTTTTCTCTTTCTTGACTTTTCCTTTTGTTTACTGTTTTAATATTGTAGTTAGATAGCACATAAAAATATTTGTGATTTGTCTAGCGAATAAAAAATTATAATTTGATTTTTTAATATGATTGTTAAATTATTTTTATAAAAAAATTTTAAAAAACATAATTTATATATTAAAAAAATTTAAAACAAATATAGATATTTATAATTATCTCGTGCATAACACGGGTGATAGGCTAGTTACAATGAAAATGGAAAATTCTAATATACACCTTCTTGAAAAAGTGTATATTATATGTATTTTTAGTTATATTATTTTTTTCTTTAGTTCTTTAGTTATAATATTATTTTAATTATAATTCATGAGTTCTTTAGTTATATTTCATGTTATATTTAGTTATGATTTTTTTTAAATTATGATTCAAAAAATATGAAATTTGTTTTTTTTTATAATTATAATATGTATATGGTACACACCTTTTACCATAGTGTTTTCTAATAAAAATATATAAATTAATTACAAAAAATAGTAAAAATTTATAAAATTACTAAATTATCCTAATATCTTCCCTCATCATTTCTCTTATTTCTTTCACTCCATGTAAACCCTAACTATTGCCAACGATCACTCTTGGCGCTGACAACCTCACCCACAACCTTTTCGTCCCAACCAACCCTACCACTAGCACTATCTTATTAGTGCCACCAACCTCATTTTTACCCTCTTTGACTCTATGCAAACTCTCTATACCCTAACACACATCTTACACCTTCCTCTGCCAACCCATTATCTCTCACACCCTCATGTAGTCACTTCAACCCTTGTATCGACCTCTTAGTCCCACCTATCTTTTGTCTTCCTCCGTCTTACCTCCATACATGATCTCAAACCCCTTAAACAAAACCTTAGAAGAGAGAAGGCCAGATCACAACCTTAACAACCAAATCACAACCTAATCTTGCCCCAACCACGAACCAAAGTGTCTCTCTTTCTCTCTCTCTTTTTAGGGTTTGATTTGGAAAGAGGTTGAGATTTGATAGAGTAGCAAAAGGTAGGGGTAAGAGTAAGGGTGAGGGTTGGGAAGGGTAGTAGTGAGTAGAAAAAGGGTCGTCGTCGATTAGTTAGATTGGAGGGGTGGTAATGGTGTATGAGAAGGGGTTGGTAAAAGAGACGGAGGGGTAGGGTAGAGGTTGTGGTACTTTAACGTCTCAGTATCCAAAAAGGAAAACAAGCTCCAGACAATTGAAAAATAAGTATTTTAAAACTATCAAACCATGATTTTTTCAAAAATTAAAATTTTGTTTACTATATTGCTAAATTTGCAATTAAAAAATCAAATTAATATATCTGAAGTATGTTTCACATAAAATTTTCTTTCTTTCAATTATAAAAGATCAAAAGTTCATTCTTTCTAAAGTACGAAAGTTTCTTTTAAGCTATTTTTGGATTATAAATTTAGATGGAGATTTAAAAAAAGAAAGAAAATATATGTGAATAAAATATAATTACATTTTACACACTTTTTCTTTTTTCTTTTCTAAATCCATATTCAAATCTATCATTCAAACACAACCATAAAAATTCAAAAAAAAAAAAATTTAAGGCTATTAATTCTTGTGCTATTTAATATATTACTTGTGAGCATTACTCTTAAAATTATTATTTAAATTCATGATTAATAATGATAGCACACCTGAAGTGTACCCAACAATTCACTCTCTCCTTTTTACTTACCAACTAATACACTATCCTGTATAAACTTTAAGATATACTAGCTTATCAAAGCATTAAACTTGTATGGTTCTTTATAATAAAAGTAGAATAATTTTTGATATATTAACAATCTTATTAAAAATATAAGAAAGAAAATATGATTGATTGTTAAAAAAGTAATGATAGTTAAACATCCAATAATGTGGTGACATGTACATTTTCAGTAAAATTGTTAGTAAGAATTTAAGTACATGTAACATTGCTCATAAAGGTATCTATGTCACATGGCCTCAAGTATGAGTATTAGTTGTTAATGCCTATCCAAGTACAAGATTTTCTAAACTTAAATCTTAAAATATTGGGATATATATCCAAAACTTACGTGGACATGTCAAATGTATATATATATTTCATATTATATAATTTTATTAGATAATATGAGAAACATTATTGGGGAATTTATTAGAAAATCATCTTTCAAATATTTGTATCTCAGTTAGTCCATAAGATATTCTTGTATTCTAATAAGTCCTGTTATTTTGGAAATTTGATCTAACAAATCCTAATTCTTATATTTAAGGTATTTTATGAACAACTTTACCCTTAAAATATTTTTTGAACCCTTAGCAACTTAATGATGTGAACATTTACATTAAATAAATTTGACGGCATGAATGTTCACGTTAACAATGTGAACATTAATGTGCGTTTCACCCTATCATTATTAGGGGTATTTTGGTAACTATGTCACCCATAGGACTTATTGGAACATAAGAAAATAATTTGTACTAAGTGGAATATAAGTAGGTGAAGAGGGATTTATGAATAAATTTTCCTAAAATTATTTAAAAATATATGTTGAGAAAAAAAAAATACTATAGAATTTCTAGCTCTCAGCCATGTAAAAGGCAAAAAATATTTTTTACTAAGAAATATGAGCTTGTTCCTCTTCAAACATTATATAAAATTAGAGAATACAAGTATCTAAGTTAGATACGGGTGTCAGATACATATCCCCCACTTATATTCTTATTATATCAAGTAGACATGGATATTATATGGAAAATAAAAAATAAAAAATTTTAAAAAAAGAGTCCATCTAACATTAAAAATGATCACTTGAGACCTTGCTACATTTTAGTGAAAGTGGATGATTAACATAATTTTTTTACATATTATATAAATCTAAATAAATTCAAGGGTTTCAAAAAAGGAAAAATATAAAATAGCAGATGTAGAAATAAATTTCCTCCACTAATCAGGAATGTTAGTCCAAGGTAGCAAATATTGGTCTAACTTTCAACAATTTTGGGGAACAATTATATTCATTCACACACAAATCTCTTATAATTACACACCCCTTGTGAGAGGAAAAAAAAAATCGAGTATAAGAAACTTAAATTAGAGAGTGCATATCATTATCTTAGTTATAAGTTATGTTCTTTTTAAATTTCATCCTAAATAATATATTGAAAGGGCTTGATGTAAAACCGAAATTATCACCAATGAAGATGCCAAATCAAGTATGAAGTTCATGTGCTGCTTGAAAATTCTAATGGTAAAGCCGCTAATCTCCTATGTATTAGAGGGGAGCTTCTAAATACACCCCTCCCGCCCGCCGCCCCCACCCCCACACCCCTTTAAACCAATTCCTTTAGCAAAGCCACTACTTGTGTGCGCGTGACTAGGTGTATTTAGAAGCTCCCATTTTTGGAACCAAACTTTACCTTTGTTATATTTTTTATCCTAAAAACTGAGAAGCATTCAAGAAACCTCAATAATTCTATCGTAGATTGGTGGTTTTTTGGCGGATTTTATAATTTGTTGTTTGTAATTTGAGTAAGGTTTTTTGTTCGGTCCTTTGGAATTTTGCTGTTGTTTTTCTTTTGAACTAACAAATTTATAATTTTTCTCAAAAAATAATTATGCCCAAATCCACTTGTATCTTTTTTGTTTCCCTTTTTCATCTATTCATATTAATCAACTTCATATATATATATATATACACAATCTTCTATCATAAGAGGTGTCGTTTGGTAACACTTACATTTTTAGTTTTCTGTTTATATTTACAAAAATTTTAAAAACTCAAATAAAAACTTGTTTGGTAAAATTTTTAATTTATAAATCAGTGGTCTCAGTTTATAAATTTGGCCAAAAAATGAAAACACAAAAAATGTGTTTCCATTTTGAGTTTTGAGTTTTTTTTTTTTTTACCTCCTAACACTAGCCACCACCCGCCACCATTTTCCACCACCATCTTCCGCCACCACCACCCACCACCACCTGCCACCACCACCCACCTGCCACCACCACTCGCCACTACCACCACCACTCGCCACCACCACTCCACCACCCACCACCACCACCACCACCACCACACCACCATCCGCCACCACCCACCACCCACCACCACCACCACCTTGCCACCACCCACCACCACCACCACCCACCACCCACCACCACCACCACCACTTCCCATGCACTGCCACCATCACCCACCCACCACCACCACCACCACCACCACCGCCACCACCTGCCACCACCACGCTTCACCACCACCCTTGCCACCTACGCCACCACCACCACCACCACCACCACCACCCACTGCCACCACCACCACCACCACCACCCACTCGCCCACCCACCACCACCGCCACCACCACCACCACCACCACCACACCGCCACCCACCACCACCCACCACCCACCACCACCACCCACCCACCCACTTCCCACCACCACTACCCACCACCACCCACTTTCCACCACCGTCTTCCGCCGCCACTTGCCATTTTTCACTCTTTTTTATATTTTTAAATTTTTTAAACATTTTGTCAATTACCAAACGCGTTTGTAGTTTATGTTTGTCTAAAAATAAACAAAAAATAAACAAAAACCAGTTTATAAAATTTTTATAAATATAAACTGGAAACGTAAACGTTACCAAACACACAAGTTGTGGCTCTTATGCACCATGTTGCCCCAAATGATAGTTGCAACTCTTATGCACCATGCTGCCTTAAATGGTGCTTGCGAGTTCTGGTGCTTTTTTTTCCCTTTTTTTCTTTAGATTTTTGCATATTAGTTTATCAATCAAACTTGTCTGAATTTTTATTTCTATTATTGTGTTGCAGCAGCAACAACAAAAACAATTGCAACAGCACCTACAACAACAAGAAGTGAGATTCTTTGCATTTCATTTTTCTAAATCTTTCCTATGAGTAGTTTGTCTATAAAAAATTTGTACTTCCTTTTTTTTTTAATTTGTATTTCTTACAGCATGAAGTAGGCAAGGAATGAGGATGAAAGGAAGAGACTAATGACAACAATGATGATGGTGGTGATGTGTTCAAGGAGGATGGAGATAGCCATAATTAATGAACATAGAGATGAGTTTTGATGAGAATGATGATCGCAATGCTCAATATTGTGATTATAACACTCTCTAAACATTTTTAATACAAAGTGTGTATTAAAGTATCTTTCTTCGATATTATTTTCCAAGCAAGAGAACAATATTGTCTTGTGTCTTCTCTAAACCATAATTCTCAGTTTATAGTTATATTTCTTAGGATAAAATATGAAATATCTTCATTTTCTTCCAATTTGATAAACCTATTAGAACTTATATTTTTTTTAATACATTGATATTGTTTAACTTTTAAATTAAAATTCTATTTATGTACATATTATTATTTGTTACAAAGTACATAAAGTATATCTAGCATATTGTTAGAAATTGGGCGCCCATGTGGCATGACCCTTTAAACCTGAACCTTTTGAACCTTATCCATGTAAGTTTGAATTTGAATTCAAAACTTATTTGGATAACTATTTAGGATATCTATATCTATCATATCAATAGATATGGATAGATGGATAGATAGATATTGGTTATATATCAGATTATATGGTTAATCTAAAATATACGTATGTCAGATACGTAATGGGGTTTTTACCCATAACCTTTTTTCCCAGACTCTCTCTCTGACTCTCTCCCATTAAATAATGATCAAGCCATTTTGCACTGTGACTTGTGTGGGTAATACTCATTTTGTAGTATCACTCCACTGCTGGGTTCGTTGTTCAGATTCTGGAAGTACGTGATTTACCCACGAGGTTCTATCACCTAAAGGTATGATCTAAATATTTTTCCCGCTGCGTTATAATGCTTTATGATTTACATTGGTATCAGAGCCAATATGGGTATTTTCGTTCTTATTTTTATGCATTAAAATATTTGTATATTTTTATATATACATGATATATGCATGAATATTAATAAAGGAGGAAGATGTCTTCATTTTTATGTTCATTAAATGTTATTTTTAATGCCATAAATGTTTTTATTGTGAAAAATGGAGTCTAGCCGTACAAAAATTGAACCAGAAAACACCCTGGCAAGTAGCGTGGCACGCTACGATGACGCGGTCATCGGCGCAGCGTATCCCAGCGCTAAACGCTTCCATCGCCGAACGCAGCGTACCATGCGTTGTCCGCTCTCTTCCACACGCGCGCGTTAAAACCGCGCCGCTTCGAGCCACGCCACGCGCAGCTGCGCCAAGGCGCCGTCTGTTGAGCCTTGATGAGCAGCGTCTTTGAGTCGCGTTGAGCCGCCTTTTGAGTCGCGCAGACCGAGCACCGCTTTTTTTCGCGCGGCAGTTCTTTGGTACTAAGGCGCTATTTGTTCTGTTTTAAATTCTGAATCGCGTTAAATGGTCATAATTAATTCGTTATAGCTTTGTTTTAAGCATGATTGATACCGTTAGACTCAGGATTAAATTTTCTATCTTCTGTAAAATTTTCAAAATTTTATGAAAATAAAAAATATTTTTCCTGAAATAATAATTCATTATTTCTGCTTTAAAATGCATCTGGTGTTGCATGATTAAGTTTCTGGGGCTGATTTTTTTATTGTAGACTATTGTTATAGTTTACTATTTATTGGTATGGTTATTGCATTTTACCAGATTCTGGAATATTTATTTCTAATTTTATGTGTGTTTATTAGTTATTTGAAATTCCAGAAAATACCAAAAAATTCTAGAAATGTTCAGAAGTGATATACTTTCTGTTATGGCATAATTTGAATATTAAATACAGCATATTGTTATTTTTTCCCTAAAGTTTCTAATATATTGTAATTAGAATAGCATGATTAATTGTTATTTGTTTAAATTCCATTATTAATTGTGACATAGCATGAGTTGGTTGTGAATCTACATTATGATGCTATTGTATGGAATTAGAATTTTTTATCATGCTTTTAGACATGCCATAATCAGTGGGAGGTTGTTCGGTTGAGAGAAATCTTTGTAGATTTACTCCCGAAAACTAATATTTTGCGCATGAATTAAATTAAATTTTAAATAATTGTCACCTGTGGCGCAAGAGATGATTACGAGCATAGTGGATTTTCGATCTTGCGACTTGTGTAATATTGTCACTATTTAATTTAGGTTTTTGTGACAAAATTATATTATGCTAATCAAATTAATCCCAATGCGAATTTCTCTCTAAATTGATTTAGCTTATGGAAGTTAATTTGGTTGACCTAGACTTAGTAGAGATGTTCAAATGTAAACATTGTAATCCCATTATTTAGATGAGCAAAATTCTTGGAGACTTTAGGTCAAACCTTAATTGAGCCAAAGTAAGGAAACATGACTCAAAGTCGCCGTAGTTTTGTTTCCTTGTTTGACATAATAAAAACTAATGTGTGCGCTATGGTTAGCGGCACGCTACGTAGTTTTGGTTAGCGAGTTTTGAAGTTATGAAATTAGTAAGCCCTCAATAGATCTGTATATGATCTTGACTATTAAGCTGTGCAGATTGACTTTGTAAATTTGACTTGTAAATAATGTTACATCATTGGATGAAGTAACATTCAAGAGTCACGTCATCCAAGAAATGCGAGCTTAAATAAATTAGTCATTAAGTGTAAGACGAGTAGCCAGTATGAGCAGTATTTTGCTCTCTACCCAATTATTGGGAGTGGATGGAGCAAAATTTCATGCACTATAATAGTGTGCATTGAAATATCACGTGAAGTTAAAAGATTAGCGCTTAGAAGCTACAAAATCTATTAACACTAAGTGAAAAGATTAGCGCTTAGTGGCTGCAAAATCTATAGCATTGCCAACTTGTCTAAGTCTGGACACTTACTGTTTCCACACTTGAGTATGAGACATGAGGAGGGGCTTCTTTGTATGATTCCTTAGCTAGGCTAACGTTTTTTAATAACGTTTACCACTAAGCGCAAACGTTGCAGCATAGTAATGAAAAGGTCAAGGCCGACAAGGTTGTTATGACTCTAAGAATTTGACGCATCGCTTATGAGAGCATTGTGTTGAATTAGACTCTTTAGCCTAATTCGCGCTTAAGTTACTTCAGGAGCTGTTATAAGATTAATCGCTTATTCTCTCCTTCTTGTGGATAGTAGAATTAATTGCAAGTAACTATGAAGCGAGAAACAGAAATGACAAAAAGAGTATCGTCATCTTTCAACTAGATGCAGTAAAGTGTATGGAGAATAAAATTGACTTAAAAGTGCAGGGGATTAGCACTTACTAGTTAAATTTGCGACTTAGACGCACTTGATATCTCCATGACATCCTTTTATGATCTAGTGAATATGAATTAGTCGTGAGTCATTACCTAGTTGGGCCTAAACCTTTAAAACTTGTCTTCGAGAACTCACACATTAAGATGATTGGAATTAGTTTATGACATTAGTCATGAACCGGTGGCTTATTATACTTAATCACATTAATGAGATGATGACAAGATGGTTTGAGTAGGCCCTCTCGGGCCCACTCGCTTGTGACATCATGCTCTCATGTGCATGTATAACTTTGTTCGCAATGGTTGCACACAAGTAAGTAGAAAAGCCGTAGAATATAGCGATCCCGATTTTTCCTTTCTTTAATTATTGTATTCCGAACTTTGGTTCCGTGGAGTGGTGGTTGTATATCTTGTTGTCATCCTTTAATTCCTCATGTTTGAGTTTTAGGATGTGTTGGGCATGTTTCGAACAGGTAGGTTGAGTTTTGGTCTCTAGTGTTGTTGCCCAGATTTTATATGGTACGCTCGAGCAGGTCTTTGTGCGCTCGAGCGGAGTTCTTTTCTTTGGTGGTCCGCTCGAGCGAGTTCTTTTGCTCTCGAGCGCATTTTGCACACTTCCAGCATTTCATGCTCTGCGAAAACTTATGCAGATGTGTTTTTCACGCTCGAGCGAGTTTCCTTCACCTTCGGCGGTCGCCTTCAGCGGGCCTTTTAGGCTTCGGCGGGGTGTTCCTTGTTTGTGAAAATACTGGGAGGGGGAAATCTACGCTCGAGCGGACTGGTTTTTGCACTCGAGCGGGTGTGCTTTGCAGTTGTGTCTTGGCACTCGAGCGGGTATCTTTGCACTCGAGCGGGTCCATTTTTTGTGCTTGACGCTCGAGCGTTCTATTCTCCACTCGAGCGGGTCATGCGTCTATCAGTTGACAGCTAGGCTATTTTGAATCACTTTTTACATCCTCACTCTCTCTCTTACTTTTCTAAAACTCCATTGGAGAGTTTCTCTCACTAAAAACCCACATTCTCTCTAGGGATTGATCTAGTTAGAGTGTTCTCCTACCCTTTGGCCTTTACAAAAAGTATGGGATTTGTCTTGCTTTACATTTTGATCTGAAAAGTTTGGTGTTTGGAGCACTTTGAGTTTTCTTCATCTTCTCCATTTGAGCTCCGGATTTGAGGTAGGGATAACTACTCATTCTTATGGTCTTTGACTTAAATTGTTGGTCATTTTGAAAAAGTGTGGAATTTGGGAAATTTTGGGACTTAGGATTTCAAAATGTATAAAAGGAGTTTTGTTATTTTGACTCTTAAATATGTACTTTGGGTATCAAAATGATGATGTTGTTGTTGGTTGTTAATATTTGAACCTTTGGGTTAATATTGAGAAATGGGGGAGAAAGCCCTAATTTGTGCATAAATTAATTGGTATAATTAATTTGGGAAAATTATGGATTTATGAAATTGAGTTGAATATAATGAAATTGGCTCATTATGAGATGGGATAGTGGAGTTGGATTTATTAATCGCTCACTTTTGAAAATGTTGATAATTTATCTGTTAATGCATTTATTATCTGTTTAGATATAATTGCTTTGGGCTACCGGTGGAGGGTAATCTTGATTGTTGTAGACAATGCATGATGATTAGGCAAACTAAAACTAATCAATTGAATATGGCAGTTGATATAATATATCAAAATTGTGTATTGATTGATAGAACATGTATATGATAATTGTTTATATACATTGTGTTGTGTGGGAGGAGATAGGGGATGTACTCCACGGTTTAGGGGAAGATAGGGGATGGACCTCTAAACCGGGTATTGTTTGCGAGGAGATAGGGGATGGACTCCATTGATACATCACCAAAATGTGTATCATTTATGACGTATGGAAATGTTTTTATGAGATTAATACAGCACCAAAATGTGTATCATTTATGGAGTATGGAAGTGTTTTTGTGTATGAGATTGATACAGCACCAAAATGTGTATCTGTTGAGCAGTATGAAAGTTTAATATGAGTTATTATCTCACTTGAAATAGAAATACTGTTAACATGAGACGTGATCTCATTTAAAGTGTTTGGCCAGGTTCTAAGCCATGGTTATGAATTGATTTATGTGGATTAAACATTTATCAAATGCTAAGATTTTAGTTATTGCTCATATCTTGTTTAGCATATCTCTACTGGGCATTGGCTCACCCTATATGGGACATTATTTTCAGGTTCAGGTATCATGCCACCTCCGAGATCATAGCTTGGATGGTTATGGGAGTTAAAGACTCTTTTTGGTTGTTTTGTTTGTATTACATGTACATCAAGCCAAGGGCTTATCTTGTATAAAGTTAGTACTCTTCTTTTTGTAACCAAGTGTTGACTTGGAAAGTTGTAAGCCCATAGGGCGTTTTCAACATGTAATACATTTTGTAAGAATACTCTGATGATTGCAATATAATATCTCTTTTCTATATCTTGGATGTATGATATTATGGGTTTATTTTGAGGGCATTACAACTTGGTATCAGAGCGTACCGGGTTTGAATACTTGGGTACGTGGGAAATGATTAGTATCACAATGGGTTTGTCTCGGTTGTTAGAGACTTAGATAGAATGTTATGTGCTTATGTGATAACATGTTTATGTGATTATATGGGTATGGGATTTAGTTTCTAGGATGTTGATTGGATCCTTGGGTTTTTGGGAGTCTTGTTGGAAAAGCACTTGATCAACGCTGTTTCTAACCGGAACTCTAGTAACGCCTCGGGACTATCATTATCCGGAAATAAAATTTGTAGATTATGTGCTTATGTGGAATGAATTACAGTTGTCTAAGTATTAGGACGTGAGTGTTTAGTTTCGGCACCTTTATGAATGTGCTAATGTCTTCGTTACCTTTATTAGGATGTCAGGACAAGGACGATGTGGTAGACGTGGTAGGCGTGGTAGGCAGGAGATGCCTTTACCAGATGATATTCCGGCACAGTAGGAGGGGGTTGGTTAGGCCAATGTGGCCGAGCCAGCAGGACAGCAGGCTATGGGCATCTTAGCCCGTGAGATAGCAGGAGCTTTGAGGGAGTCCATGGGCATTCTCAGAGCTGAGAATCCAGTTCAGGCCCAGGTTGTGGATGTAGGGCCTTCCTTCCTCAAGAGAGAGTTTTTCCGATCTAACTCGGATGAGTTTGTTGGGGATCCGAAGGAGCCACTTAAGGCTGACGAGTGGTTGGAGTAAATAACAAAGACGTTCGAGATGCTGGGCATCGAGGACGGAGCATTGAAAGTGACCTTGGCATCTTTCCAGCTTAAGGGGGATGTAGGTCAGTGGTGGAAATACATGAGGGGTCGTATTGGCGGTATATGGGATGCTTTTGTAGATGCTTTCTAGGAGAAGTTTTTGTCTCCAGCAGTCAGGGAGAAGCTGAGAGACCAGTTCTGCCAGCTCAAGCAGCTGAGTTTGTCTGTGGCCAAGTTCAAGGCCGCTTTTACTAGTTTATCCAGGTTTGCACCTGAGCTTGTGGCGTCCGAGGAACACCGTTGCATTGAGTTTGAGCGGAAGCTGAAGCGTGGGCTCAAGATGAGAGTTGGCGGGTCTATGACTTGAGACTATGGGCGTCTGGTTGATGCTGTAACCCATATGGAGATCATGATGCAGGAGGAGGAGGAGGGGTAGAGAGGCTCCAAGAGGAGCCAGGATGGCCAGGGTGATGGTAGGAGACAGAGGGGTTCTAACCCTCAGCAGTCTCAGGGAGGTTTTGCTAGATCGACCTTTCCAATGCCGAGTACAGGCTCTGGGAGAGGCAGACAGGGAGACGTGACTTGTTTCAAATGTGGTCAGCTGGGCCACAAGTCTCCAGCTTGCCCACAGAGAGGAGGAGGTCAGAGAGCTGCTTCATCATCGGCTCGACCTCAGGGCCAGAGTCAAGGCAGGGGTCAGCCACTGTCTTGCTATCAGTGTGGTTAGGCGGGGCACCCGAAGAGGTTCTACCCGCAGTTGGGTGCCACATCGGGTGCGTCTGGTTCTAGGCAGACACAAAGTTTTCAGCCAGCTCAGTCTGTGCAGGCCTCGAGGGCCAATCTGGGAGCTTCATCATCCTAGTCTGTGCAGCAGTCGTTTGCTCCGAGGGGTGAGCAGGTTGATCAGGGGCCTATAGGGCGCATGTATGCTGTTACTGCGCAGGATTTAGTACCGGCTCCGTCCGTTGTGAGAGCTACCTTCTTGTTCTGCAACTCGGTTGCTAATGTGTTGATTGATATGGGTGCATCCCATTCCTTTATATCTGCTGCATTTGCATTTGTTTTGGGGTTGGAGTTGGCACAGTTAGCATCTCTTATTTGTGTAGTATCACCTGTTAGGGGTGAATTGATTTTGAAACAAGGATGTAGAGGTTGTGATATAGAGGTCGTCGATCGCCGGCTCCCGTTTCCTTTTGTAGTTATGCCCATGTCGGGATTTGATGTTATTTTGGGTATTGACTAGCTATCGTCATACTGGGCTGTTATCGATTACTACTGCCAGAGGGTCACAGTATGTACCTTGAACGGGGAGTGTTTCCATTTCTTGGGGGATCGGGTTGGTAGTGTATTGCCACCGGTGTATGATCCGCGAGGACAAGTGAGCTTAGTGGTCTTCTCACTAGCTTTATGAGTGGTGAGTGTGATAAGACCCAGATTGTATTACCGAGAGTGGTTTGTGAGTATTCGGATGTCTTTCCCAAGGACCTCGTTGTAGACGTCCCCCGAACGCCCCGGGAGGGTTAGGTCCCGTTCCGTTCATATTGGGGTTACTACAGTTCAGACTCCCTTTTTTGTTTGTTGCAGTTCTTAATCTGAACCAAAGAGTCCAACTCTGGCAAATCGTTTTGAAGAAAAACAGATTTTGAAAAAGTAGTGCCAAACATGGATTTGCTTGACATGAGTCGCCACCTAAATATTTTTAAAATGGGGAAATTTAGGAAACTCGACTCGGTGCAGAAGGCCACATAAAATCATCACCAAAGTGGTCTTGGCTCGAGCTTGGAATGCGATCGGGGAAGGTCAGCTATGAGCACCCCCTTTCGCCCGGTCCGAAGACCGGCCTCTACTAACCGTGATATCCGATTTTGAAAACTTTATGCGTTCTTATTCCGGTTATTAACCTAGTATTACTATGTGATGCGCATAACACAAAAGTATAGACTAGATTGCCTAACTTGGAAATAAACATTGCATATCTGTTTTGCCTCGAAAAACGTGTTAGATTTTGCTACTCGCAAGTAGGCTAAAATACGGATTTCAATGAGTTGTTCCAACTCACGCAATCCAACCTCCACCCACAGGCATTCAAACAGTTTATAACACATAAGCATTTAGCCGCATGGCAATCATACTGTCATGGCAAACATTCACACGCATGCGACATGCTAAAGCGTAAAAACTTACATCGTACTCCGTGCCAAAAACAATAACCCGATTAGCAAACATGCATGACCTAGTTCATGTTAAGTGGCTAATGCAACACAGGCATAGATGCAATCTAGAGTAGGCTCGGCTAACCCTAAACATGGCATGTGAAATGCGCGAGTAGCACGTATTCAATTTGGAATTGAAAATTGCAATGCAGTTTGTATGATGTACCGAGCCCGGTGCATGTAAACAAATGCATGGATGCACGCATGCATTGCATAAAGTATGCTAAATAGACGTGCCCTAATCTACCAACATAAGTGGGTAAATAAAAGGGAGAAAGAAATGGGGGTTGGAAGACATACACCCACTCATACACACTTATTACAATTTTGCCCTCACTCAGAGGGACCAAAAGAATATACAAAACCGAATAACTAATTAACTACGCAAGCTAATTAATTATTACAAATTAACTAAATTAACCAAATAAATTAATTAATCTAATTAAACAGTAAACCGCCTCGGGATGAGGGCCAAATGTGGCGCTCGGATAGCTCGGAACCGCCTTTGCCATGCACGGATTGCCTCTGTTTCCCCTGCTATCCTCCTCTGAAAATTGCCAAAGTCCCAGAAGTGCCTCTCAGGGCACTTGGGAGTATCACCATTTGGGTAGAGCACCACCGGCTGAAGAAGGCCACCGGCTCAAGATAAAGTTATCGGCTGGCAATTAACTGCCGGTCGGCACTAAATAGTGCCGGCCGGCACTTAACACCTGCAGAACCTGCAACCCACAGCAGCAGAGGACACAACTTGCATGGCAATGTAATTCAGACCATTTATGCACCAAACACATCCCTTATCATGTTAGTGACTCAAAGGGGCATGTGCCTCGATTCTCGGACCACCAATCGCGCATTTCCATGCATGATGGCCCTAAGAATCAAGAATGCAACTTTGATTTCAAATGCATGCAATGCAAACAAGCAAACAAGAGTGCTCAACCTCCATCATACTTCACTTCAAGAGGCCAAACACGCACAATACAAATGCAACCCTAAACATGTCAACTAGGCATGCAACATGGATTATGCAATATGTTCATGCAAAGGGTTCAAGCAAGCATGCAAGGTAAGCATGCAAACCAATGGAAGGATGGTCTTATACATGAATTAGGCAACTCAAATAGTCCTAAAATCAGTGGCCAAAATGCCTAGAAATGGAGACTAAACACACACACTCACATGCAAGTGTCATGGTCCAAACCCAAGGCATAAACATGGCAACCCCCAAGCACACTTGGAGATACCAAACAAGGGCAATAAACACACATTGTAAAGCTCTGAAAATCATGCAAAACATGATGCCAAATCATGCAACAAAACAAGCCAAACAAAGCATGCAAATGGTCTAAGGTTCAAAGCAAATCAATGAGGCTTTGAACCACACTTAGCACAACCACACATGGCAATACTTAAAAACAGAGTTTTAACACATAAAACTAAGCCTAAAGGACCACCTAGATGACATGAAACTAAAGGTATGCATTAAGGCCAAAACATGGAGCATTTAACACATACTCTTAAAGCATTAAAGAAGCATGCTAAGCAATCAAACAAGCATGTATGAAGGACTGAAATAGCATGCAAAATAGTTCCAAACCACTAAAAATGAAGCAAGCAAGGCATACTACACACTTGTGCTCTTAAGGCCAACAAGCCAAATACAAAGAGGACCCGAGATACGAGCCAAGATTGACCAAAACAACTTAGGACAGACCTAAAGCATGACAAAATAAGCATACATGCTTCACAAATGCAAGCCTAAAACATGCTAGAAGCTAAGGCATACAACCTAGGCATGTTAGAGGATCAAAAGGCATTACAAGGCAACTATGCTAAGCATGCATAAGGGACCTAGACCAACTTAAAAGCAAGTTAAATCATGGCATAACAAGCATGAAATGCAGCCAAGACATGCTCAAAACACAACCAAACATGGTGCTCCTTTGGAGGCCAAAACTTGTCCTTTTCAAGGACATCAAGGGGAGGGGGTGGCCCTCCCCTTTTGGAGACTTTATGGCACCATCTCCACCACTGAAATCCCTCAAGATTCCAGTGGTGGAGAGGCCCAAGCACAAAAATCTCGGATCTCTACAAAATGGCACAAAAAAGGGCCTTTTCAAGGCCTAAGGGTGGTCAAACCTACCCAAACCACCAAGCACTCTTAATAAACAATAAAGAGGCTAAAAAAACAGAACTTTTTTGTGTTAATCACTAAGCACAAAAACTGTTTTAAACTAGGTAAAAATGGAGTTCAAGAATGGGGAAAAAAAAGACTAGTTGGCTCACCCTTGTAGACCTCTTCAACAATGGTGATGTGGTTGTCTCCTTGAGCACCAAACCAGCTCCAAAGCTCCAAAACAACCCTCTAGACCCTCAAGAACTCAAGGAAGGTGAAACACTAGGTGTTTATGTGCAATAATAAGGCACAAAAACACCTAGACTAACAAGAGAGGGATAGAGAGAGAATAGATATAGGATTTCTAACCTAAACCAGAGCTTCTCTCCTATCTAAAAAAATGGCTAAGTCTCTCAAGAACTTCAACCTTTGAGCCAAGAGAAGAGGCTTCTCTTGTATAGGCACAAAACTTACAAGTTAAGCAAGCATAAAGGCTCATCCCTCCATACACGTGTATGGAGGGGAGCAAAAAGGTGATTCAGCTGTCTAAAAATATCGATAAAAGCAATTTGTCTGATGGTCGGCAAAATGGTCATTTGCCAAAATTGACTGCCGACCGACACAAAAGAGTGCCGACCGGCACAATAAAGTGCCGGTGGCAACACCAATTAGCCGGTGGCCTCTAGCCACAGCCGGTGGTGCATGGGGATGCCTCACAAGGCATTCCCTGCCCTTCCAAGGCAAAACACAAGTGTTTGGTGCAAAACCAAACACAAGTGTTTGGTGCAAAACCAAACACAAAACGGTCGAGTTCGGAGGTCCTGAGGCAAGGCGCGCGAGCCGAGAACTCTGGGAACTCCAAACAAACACAAACATGGATAATCACCGAGTGTTCGAGCGGTGACGTCCAAGTCTTGAGGACGGCCAAAAATGGGGTGTCTACAGTTGCCCCTCTTTGACAGAACTCGAAAGTCATAACAATGACGTGAGTGAATGTCAAAGCCCAGAGACGACTCATTTTTGACAAGGCCGAAGACTTGGACAAGCATACAAAGCGCAAATGGTTGAACTCGCAAGCTGCCTACGTATCCCTTTAGGAATCAAACCAGCGTAGTTCAGGCACAGGCATACAAGCCGCATATAAGGTATGCGCCCGTAGGCGGGGGCAAGATGCAACTGACGATGCAAAAGGCCAAGCATAACTTATGATCATGCAAAGGAAGCTGTAATGAAGCACACATGCGACAGTTATAAGCTGGCATACAACAATCTACACTACAATGTAGAAAGGATGTAAGAGAATTATGCAATTCTCAATACGTCTCACTCGGAGGATACAATACCTGTGCGGCTCGTCCGGTTGCGCCGGCCTCAAATGAGCCGTACATACAATATCGCGCCTGCAAAGAAAACAAACTTAACAGGTGCAATATTGTTAGCAACATGCATGACAATGCAAAATGAATGCAAAATGATATGCAATATATACAAAACTATGTATGAATAATGCAAATGATAATGCAATGCAATTGAAACTATATGCAATGCAAACTACATGCAGGGCAATTGAATCATGATTCAATCATAAGCGATTCGAAACCACACGAATGTCAAATAGATTGATGGAGGTAACAAGCCCGTCTCCCATAGAACGATGTCTGATCTATGAGTACTTCGCACGGACACCAGAACAAGTATTGTGTGGAATGACATAAGTGGGGAAACGACCTGCTGAGGAGGGAATAATGATCCTAATGCCGGATGCAATGATTACACTACAACGCAACGGAAATGGATATGGCGCGCGGGCCAAACCGTATCTCGCCTAGGAAAGGCATGCACGCATACAAGCCATGTCTAACACAGAAAAGGGTGCCGCAACCTCAAACCAACATACCAGCGTGGAATAGGTGCGATACACAAGCAGAACTATGCTTTGACGTGAAAAGTATAGGCACATACCAGACCAAGCTGGACAAGGAAAGGCGCAAGCCATAAATGGAAGGGATGCAGTGAAATGCATGCAATGGAATAGATACAATGGATATGGCACGCGGGCCAAACCCAGTCTTGTCTAGGAAAGGCATGTACGCATACGAACCATGTCTAACACAGAAAAAGGTGCCGCAACCTCAAACCAACATGCCAGCGTGGTATAGGCGCGATACACAAGCAGAACTATGCTTCGACGTGAAAAGTATAGGCACATACCAGACCAAGCTTGACAAGGAAAGGCACAAGCCATAGATGGAGGCAATGCAATGAAATGCATGCAACCTATAATGCACTATCTACAATGAAATGGATGAAATGCATGACAATGCAGATGATGCAATGACCATGATTGCAGTTTTCCCTATTCTTCCAACGGGATGGTATACTAGGTTGGTTCAGTATCCAGAATTGAGGCGTAAACACACTACCTCAACCTATGGGGCTTCCATACAGGTTTCAAGCCGAGGGTACACCCCCTGGGTATTTAAACCAGACTTTAGTCTCGGAAATCCCGAACCTTTGCGTTCTAGGCATAAGCCATTCGAACTCTAGTTTTCACCGTCCCCGTTGGTCTCCTAGGAACTCACCGCGAACACGGAAGTCGTTCGGGCACGACAAACACCGAAGGAATTGCACCTCCAGAGGATTTAAGGTCTCCTAGACCGGAATGCAAAATGTATGCATGACGATGCATGTTGTTTTGTTGTTTTTTGTTGTGAAATACAAATGATGCATGATGTTTTTTTTTTTTTTTTGGTTTTGAAAATGCAAATGATGCATGATATATTTTTTTCTGTTGTTTTTGTTGTTGTTTGTTTCTTTTTTTTTTTGAAATGCATGACATATGCGCTACCTACAATGATGCATGACAATGCGATATTTACAATGCGATGCGTGATAATGCGGATGAGGCATGCATGCCGATGTATCGAAGGTTTTGCACCCTCCAAGGATTTAAGGTCTCCTGGACCGTGCGTGTTTTTGGTCCCGCCGGACCCTCGTTTCGGGGCAACGCAAGTGTGGTGCACGAAATAGCGCGATGAAATGCATGCCAAATGCAATGAGGGGCAACTTAACACACCAAAGGTCTTGCACCTCCCAAGGATTTAAGGTCTCCTAGACCACGCGTGTTTAAGGTCCCGCCGGACCGGCTTTGGGGTAATGCATGATAATGCAAATGGAGTGTGCGCACCAATGCACCGAAGGTCTTGCACCCTCCGAGGATTTAAGGTCTCCTAGACCGGGCGTGTTTAAGGTCCCGCCGGACCCGGTGTGGGGCAACTGTGCGAATGTGACACGCGTGCCACAAGGGATGCAAAATAATGCAAGTGAGAATGAAATGAATCATGAGGCACGCACGCCAATGCTAGCGAGGCACGCATGCCAATGTGCATAGCAGAACGGTGGGTTTGAACACATGTAAGTAAAGCGATGCACGCATGCAAGGCAATGTGTATAGGAAAGAAACTTGAACACATATTAGCAATGCACGCATACAATGCAATGTGTATAGGAACTTGAACACATGTAAGTAAAGCAACGCACGCATACGAAGCAATGTGTATAAAAGGGACTTGAACACATGTGAGTAAAGCAAAGCACGCATACAATGCAATGTGTATAGGAACTTGAACACATATTAGTAAAGCAAAGCACGCATACAATGCAATGTGTATATGGGAACTTGAACACATATCAGTAAAGCAAAGCACGCATACAATGCAATGTGTATAGGAACTTGAACACATATCAGTAAAGCAAAGCACGCATACAATGCAATGTGTATATGAACTTGAACACATATCAGTAAAGCAATGCACGCATACAATGCAATGTGTATATAGGAACTTGAACACATATCAGTAAAGCAATGCACGCATACAATGCAATGTGTATATAGGAACTTGAACACATATCAGTAAAGCAAAGCACGCATACAATGCAATGTGTATATGGGAACTTGAACACATATCAGTAAAGCAATGCACGCATACAATGCAATGTGTATAGGAACTTGAACACATATCAGTAAAGCAAAGCACGCATACAATGCAATGTGTATATGGGAACTTGAACACATATCAGTAAAGCAATGCACGCATACAATGCAATGTGTATAGGAACTTGAACACATATCAGTAAAGCAAAGCACGCATACAATGCAATGTGTATATGGGAACTTGAACACATATCAGTAAAGCAATGCACGCATACAATGCAATGTGTATAGGAACTTGAACACATGTAAGTAAAGCAACGCACGCATACAATGCAATGTGTATAAAAGGGACTTGAACACATGTGAGTAAAGCAAAGCACGCATACATGCAATGTGTATAGGAACTTGAACACATGTAAGTAAAGCAACGCACGCATACAATGCAATGTGTATAAAAGGGACTTGAACACATGTGAGTAAAGCAAAGCACGCATACAATGCAATGTGTATAAAAGGGATATAAATGAAATGGGAATGCAAGTGAGGCACACATACCTCACGAATGTAAAACTAAATGAACATGAACATGCAGAATGAAGCACGTGAGGTAGCACACCTCACGTGGATCAAACTGAAATGCAAAGTGATATGCGAAATGATGTGCAAAATGATGCACGTGAGGTAGCACACCTCACGTTAATCAAAATGAAAATGCAAATGGAGCACGCGAGGTAGCACACCTCACGTGGATCAAAATGAAATGCAAATGAAACACGTGAGGTAGCACACCTTACGTGGATCAAGGTGAAAATGCGAATGGAGCACATGAGGTAGCACACCTCACGTGGATCAAGATGAGATACAAATGAAGCATGTGAGGTAGCACACCTCACGTGGATCAAAATGAAATGCAAAATGAGGCACGCATACCTCATTTGGATGGGAAAGGAAATGCAAAACGAGGCACACGTACCTCGAGATGCAATGAAATGCAAAATGAGACACGCATACCTCATTTGATGGAAAAATGAAATGCAAAACGAGGCACGCGTACCTCGAGATGTAATGAAATGCAAAATGAGGCACGCATACCTCATTTGATAGAAAAAGATGCAAGTGTGACACGCATGCCACACGAAATATGCAAAACAGTGCAAGTCACAAGGGACGTGCAAGACGGCGCGACGCGACGCACTAGACAAAGTGATGGATGCATGCAACGCACACGGGGCAACTCTTGAATCTTATAAAAGACAAAAGGATACAAAAGGATACAATCTTTGCTTGAATTTGAGTGCCACGCACAGAAGACACGGTCCGAGGTCAAAACGGAGGCCGGTTGAGCATCAGGGATGCATTTTCTTGCACTTTCTTGAGCTATGAAGACCCAAAACCCCTCATCTTGCCAAAACAAGGCCTTGGGAACACCACCGGCTGGGTGGGAAGGCCACCGGCTGCCACCGGCTGCCTAAACTTCTCCACCGGCACAATATTGTGCCGACCGGCACAAAATAGTGCCGACCGGCCAAAAGTTACTGATCGGGGGCAGTTTTGCCATTTTGCTCCGGGTCTTATAAAATAGGGTTTCCAAACCCTATTTTTTCATTCCTCTACCGCCGAAATCCAACCCTCTCTCTCTCTAGAGCGTTCTTCCTTCACTTTTCGCCGTTTCTTTGCATTCACGCGTGTTTTCTGTCGTTCGATTCGCGAAGTTCATCGCGTTTCGGACATTTCCAACCGATTGAAATCTCATTTCGGCGCTCCCTTTGCTATTTCCGCTTTTTTGGGACTTGTTCCCGTCGATTTTCTCTACATTTCCGTGTATTTTCGTCTTCCGGCCTTCCCGGCCATTTTTGGCCCGCTCGGGGTTGACTTTTCCAGTTGACCTTTTGCATTCTTGCTCGGTTTTCCTTTTCCGGCTATTTTCTCATCCCTATTGCCATGGCTGACGACATTCCACATGTCGGGACTCCTCCGGATCACGAGATGGATCCCGGGGTTGAGGTCCTCCCGCTGAGCGAGCGCCCATTTGATCCGGCGACCTACCGGCCGGCTATTCACATTCTACCACCCGATGGACTCCGCCACTTCCGCGGTTTTGACAGGGCTTTGGACCCGGAGCTTCTGCTGCGCGAGCCGGCCTCTCACTTGTCCTTTGGCGCTTCCGAGGTAACATCTCTACTTTGTTTTATTTCTGTAACGTAGAATTTTCTGTCGACCGCCATAGCCGATTACAACCCTTAATTGCATAGCTCTGATACACTGTATTGTAGTTGATTGTAGACAAACTCACAACTAATATCTGTTTGAGGCGAACACATGCACACACACTGCACTAGCCTTAAGCACTCAAACACGCGGCACACCGTATTTCACTGCAAATTCACCGACACCCGGTACTTATTTGAATCTGAAAAGCTTGCACGCATGCTATACCTATCTGTATTGAACCAATCAAACACGCAGACACATTCCACGTCGTAATTTACCGAAAACACACCGGCACCCGGTATATGCTCGAATCTGAAAAATGCGCACATACGCTCTGTTTATACCAACCCGTATGGGGCACTGACATATCGCAGGCCGTAGTCCACCTACTAGTATACTGAAACCTGATATCTGTTTAAACCTAAAAAATGTGCACACGTGCACCATATCTGCATGCTGACTCTCACAAACATACTGACACATCACAGGCCGTAGTCCACCGTAGTACACTGAGACCTGATATCTGCTTGTATCTGAAAAATGTGCACACGTGCACCAAGTTTACACTGGACCACTCAAAACACACTGACGCATCACGCGCCGTAGTTTACTGTAAGCACACCGGTACCCGGTTTCTGTTTGAATCTAAAAGACTTGCACGCATGCCATATTTGTATCGACTTTAACATGTTTCCTCAGAACCGTATGCCTCATATTGCTTTGCAACTGTTTGCTTGAAAATAGGGAGATTCCCATACCATCCGCGGGTATGGGAATGTCGCGGCTCGAGACTGGTACCTGGAGCTCCCCGAGGCGGTTCGACGCATCGGCGATCACGGGCTTTGGTTCCTGCGCAGGTTCGGCCGCCATCGCTGCAGCCTCTTCTAGCCGCCTTGGCAGAGAGGTGGTGGGACACCACCGATTCGTTCCATCTATCGGCAGCGGGAGACATGACGATGACTCCCTACGACTTCTCGGTGCTTACCGACATCGGGGTAGAGGGTGATCCGATCCCCTTCAACACCGACATGGACGAGTGGACGGCCGCTCAGGTCTACTTTCTTGGCGAGGTGCCACCTCTTGCTCGTCCAGGCTTTGTCCGCTATTCCTGGTTCGAGGTGCAGTTCAGAGTGCAGCCTGCGTTGGCGGCGGCGGCTCCGATGACCGAGGCGGTCGTAGAGCAGTATGCACGCAGCTTTTTGATGTTTTTGCTAGGGACGACTCTCTTCGCCGACCGGGCGAACACCGTGCCTCTCTGCCTACTCAGCGCACTGGGGGACGTCCGGGACCTCCTGCGATATGACTGGGGTGGTGCGGCTCTGGCCACTCTTTATGGGTACATGAGCTCGGTCTCCCGTGGCAGCGGGCAGTTGCTCGGAGGCTACTGGCGAGCTTGGGAGGTACGCCTTCTCTTCTGCTTTACATTTCGCTTCAGACTTTTCAGATTCTTGTACTGCTCGCCACATCGATCAGATATCTTGTACACGCAGACACACATACTACCTTTATCTTGTTGTACTCACATTTATACACTCTGCAAAACACACACAACACACGGCTCTGCTATTTCTGCTTTACTCTGTATCTTGCTTTATCTGATGGACATTCTGACATCTGTCTTGCAGTTGTGGGTGTATGCCTACTTTCCCAGGCTGGAGCCAGTGCCGGAGACGGAGACTCCCCTGGTCATCCCGTTCTCCCGCCGCTATGACGGGCGATGCACCCGGAGGCCCCGGGATACATTCAGCTTCTTTCGTTGCTACTTCGATACCATCACCCCTGTCGAGGTATGTTTTACTTGCAGTTTATTTAAGCTTCACTTTTCCACTGTATGTTTGCAATACCAGTAGATAACAAACTGTATTTCAATTTCAGATCACCTGGCAGCCGTGGGCTCCTTTGCCAGCGATGGTACGGGATCGGTTTGCCGGCGCCGTTGAGACCTCGCGTTCGGATTTTCTTTGGAAGGCGGTCTGCCGGGCTTGGTACTGGCGGCGCTTCTTGCGTCGAGACCTCGGGGTTACTGGCGAATAGTCGGTGCATCCCCCGAGCATATCGCGGGACACCGGCGTTCCATTGATCGGATGGCGGACTATACCCTCGGTGGGAGGCGCGGCGCTTTAGAGGCGGCGATTACTCAGTACGTCCGGACCTTCATCATCTGCGGCCGAGTGGGGGTCGCCAGTGGCGAGGAGTCTGCGGCGCCGGTGGCTCGAGGCGAGTAGGGGTGGGATCATCGAGGAGAGCCCGAGTCCGGGCGGGAAGTGCGAGAGGACGAGGTACCGTTGGCCCGCTCGCCACTATGTTGTCTGAGGCGTGGGGAGACTTACCAGATCCCCTTTGCTCCTCCGCCGGCTGGTCATGAGTTAGCTGGTATCCCCGATTTGCCTCCGGTATGTTTTACTTGTATTCTGCATCTTGCATTGTCATTCCATTTCAGTTTTTTTGATATTCTACAGAATACTGATGCATCCGATACTTTCGCAGGCTTCCTCCGAGTACACCCGGCAGTCCGTGGAGTTGAATGCCTCCATGATGGGGATGCTGCAGCGGACTTTTGACCTCTTGGCACTCTACTGACGTCGGTATGTTTTCTCGATCGTTCCATACAACTGTCGATGTCTCGCACAAAACACGATAACCGCCACGCACTCACACACTATACTCATACACCGTGATTCTCGCGATCCATCGCTCACGGCGTTCACATACATCGACTTTCATACACCGTGATTTCCTTTGTTCACGGCGTTTGCATACATCGCTCATAATCGCATTCGCTACCGATTCATCGCTTCAATATCGATGCATTTGTCTTTTCATGCTTTTTCAGCCTCCCTTCCAGATTCCCCCGGTGGGTGGCGCTCCAGCTGGACCTCCCGTTTCTACTCGTGATGGCAGGATATTCCCGCACTGCAGGCGTGCTCATGTCGGGAAGCCATGAGCACCACGATCCGGGTGATGGCGAGATGGAGGCGGAGTCATCTGAGGAGGAGGCCGGGGGCAGCTCGGGCTCGGGCTCGGATAGTGATGCTTCTGATGATGGTCCTGGGCTCCTGCCCAGGAAGAGGGCTAGGATAGATCCTCAGGCATGAGGATGTTGCTGATGATGATTTTTGCCGCTTTTATTCTATTTCTTTTCTTGTATTTTTCTCTTTTGTTGGTAGAGTACTTTGTACTGCCGCAGGCAGATTTTGCTTTCTTCAAAAGTTGTACTTTGAAAGAGCTTATATAAAACAAACTTTTTGTTTGAAAAGCGTTTTATCTACATATCTCATACTTTGCACTGCATTGCATCATATTACACCTCAATGTAAATGAATTGATTTACTGTCTGGAAATGGAGCATTTGCACTGTAATAATCAGATAACCAACCAACTAACAGCGAACAACCCAAACAAATCACTGCTCAAACTGAACACATAGCCCGTATTCTGCTGGGGATTAATCTGCATACAGCCCGTAACACAGCACTCGGTTCATTCTGCACACAGCAAACCTTGAACAAACAGCCCTGATCTAACAAGATGGACTACAACAACTGAAGCCGGCTAAATTTGAAACACACTCAGATGTCCCAAATGCTCCGTCTTTTCTCTTGCTTCGCACGAATGTAGAGAATGGCACAGCATCCTGAGCACAAACGATTAATCTTTGGAAAAGGGATTTCACAACCGGGGTATCGAGCCTACCACAGAACACGACCAGACAGACTCAAACAGAGAAACAAAAGGCACACGACCTGACACAACGAGACACACTCGGAAAAGACTCAAAGCCAAAAATCGAGACCGACAAATCAAAAGACACAACGCGCGGACATGTTTACAAAAAGACCTCAAATCTCGAGGAGCCAATTTCTCCGGGTATTATTCCCACCATTTCTGATTTGTGATACTCACATCACTCGACCCTCAGGCTCGGTTTTTCTCTCAAAAACCTTTTTCTTACTTTTCTCTCGACTTGCACCTCTCTATTCTTTATTCTCTCATTTTTCATCCCTCCCCAGAGTGGTTGATAGGTGAATAGGAAGTCGCGGGTTCACGCCTGATACAGCTGGCTCACGGCTATTTCTTCTGGTAGACAAGGTGCCTTTCTGGCGAGTATGCTGACGGGAGAAAGACAGGAGACCAAACTCAACTGTGCCCCCAGTTCGTCATTTTGACCATTTTTTTGTTTTCTTCCTAAAACAGTTTTGATCAAAATGAGAGTCAGATCAACACACTTATTCGATTTTTGATTTGAAAATCATGCGAATCAGGCTGTGAGCACTGAAAATTCTCCTTCTGGGTCCAAACATGGTCCAATTTGAAAAATGAAACAGTTTTCGAGAAAATAAGTCAACTTTAGTGAAAATTTTCAAAAACTATTTTTGCAAACAATCAACGCTCAACGAGCGCGGAACTTACCCTCGAGATGCGCAACCTCGGACCGCAGGCAATGGAAAATTGCCCCTGGCTTAAAGGGGGATAAGGCAACGGAAAGTTGCCCCTGGTTTGGACGGTAACTCAGGGCAACTTATGGCACTGTATGGCAACGGAAAGTTGCCCCTTATTTGGATGATGCCACGGCATGCAGTAAGCTAGTCCTCGTTGACGACGATCGAGCCCTCGGGCACGGAGGAGTCGCAGACGGTTTGAATCAATATATGGACATAGTCACCTGGAAGGCGTTGGTGGTTTGGACTCCAAGAGGAAGTTAATCACATAATTCCAGGTTGCTGCAATCAAGATATTGGATTCGGAGGAGGCAAAAGTGATCAAAATCATGACATGGACTGAGACGCTATGGAAGCGTTGGGGGCTGGACTTCAGGATGAAGTTGCCTACGTATCCCAAACATGGGAATCAAGCCTTACGTAGTTCCGGTTAAGGTACACTCGGGTATTTTAACCTTCACTTTTCAGGCTCTTACTTTTGCCAAGGCGCCCAATGCGGGTTTTCGACCTTGCGAGCTTCTTTTCTTTCTCTCTTTTTTCTTTCTTTTCTTTTCTTTCGCATTTTCATTTCTTTTTTCTTTGCTACATATATTTTTTCTCTTCTTTTTTTTTCTTTTGCCGCATTTTCCTTTTTTGTATATTTTTTGTATTTTTCTTTGCTCTAACTTTTGCCTGGGCCGCCCTTTCGGGTTTTCGGCCCAGCGAGCCTCTCAAAGGGTAAAAGTGTAGCAAGCCCCATGCCAAATGGTTTTGAGATCGAAGCCTCTCTGTATCCAGGAGAGCGACTGTTGAGTTAATTTGCAGAAGAGTTTATCACGGCTGCCTCATGAGCCTTGCTCGGCGGGATCTGATCTCCTTGATCTGACTTTGATGCCTCTTGCTCGAGGGCTACTTCAAATTGGGCCACACAGGCGTTTCACAACACTGAATGTTTTGAACAGCTCCTGGTTTGCAACAGATGAATCGGATCTTGAGGCCGAGAGCGATCCTGGGCTACACAATCTCGAGAGCGATTCCACACAAGTCTTCGCGAGACTGCACAAAATATTTTGTTTTTGAAAGTTTTTAAGAAAGCGACAAATCGCTCGTGCTGAAGATAGTGTGGAACCAGTCTGGATCAGGCCAGGGTCCTTCTCAGTACTCACGCCGACAAGTATGATTTCATTCATGAAAAGCTTAGCATGCGTTTCTTTTTCTCAAAATGATCAAAATTTTACAAAACTCGAGGAATTACTTCCTCTTTGTTTTCATCATCGCAGTGTTCGAAAAAAAAAAAAAAAAAAAAAAAGGGGGTTTTGAAAGCTTAGGTCATTACAACGATGTTTACGGCACAAGAGAGCAGGCGGTATGTACTGTCGTTCCATTCACACCCTCTGGCACGGTTGGTTCGAACAGTAACAAATACGGAACGTGATAGCCACAGCTGTTTCATTCAGATGCCCTGATATAACTGGCTCCTCGGTAGAAACAAACTCAAAAGCAAAAACAACTGTTTATAAGACAAAACGGTGTTTGAGGCAACAACCCCGAAATCACCTGGTATACTATACATGAGGGACTGACTCATTACAATTAGACAGACCCTTAAGCAAAAGGACTGACTCAAGACAATGAGACAGACTCAAAACAAAACAAAAGACTGACTCGATATCCAAGTCAGGATTTACGAAACTAGAATTGGCAGGTGTTCAAAAATGCGTGCCAAACGCCACATCCAAAAATGTACCAGGCGCTGCCCGCAGGCGGTTCACCTTTTGATTACATGCTTGCAGTATCTGTATCCTCAAAATCCAACAACTGAGTGGTGACGGACTTTGCTGAAGTAGGGGGGAGGATAACCTCGTTATCAATCAAATCTTGCACCTCGTGCTGGAGGCGGAAACAATTGTCAGTGGCATGGCCTGTCTGCTGATGGTACGCACAGTACAGAGAAGCATCATGTGCGGCAGGGAGGTTCTTCGGTAGGGGTCGGGGCTCCAAAGGTTTGAGATGCCCCTTTTTGGCCAAAATCAAAAGTGCCCTCGACAGAGGCATATAGAGAGGGCGGAAGACCCTGTGCCCTCGGGGCAGATACTTCGGGGCCTGAGCACTCTTGCTAGATGCACTAGCGAACGGATCGGCAGGTGCGGCCTTGGGTTTTTGATCTTTTCCGGATGCAAGGCTGGGAGTGGGAAGAACTGTTTTGGCATGACGGGGCCTATCCCGATTCTCTGATTGGCTGGAACTGCCCTCAGGCGGAGTGGGGAAAGCATCCTCCACAGCTTTTGACATAACTGCAGATATCTGTTGCTTGTTCATTCCCCCGGCTCTCAAAGCCTCTACTGCCCATAGCAGTTGTTCGATAGGGTCAGCATATGTCTTCATCTTGCCTTTATCTCTGGCCTCGGCCTGATCTAGAGTCTGGTTTGCTGCGTCGTTACCATAACTGGAGGTCATCTCCGGTTGGTTGAGTTCAATCACAATTCGTCCCAGTAGCGGGGGTTCCTGGGGTATGAAGCCTCCGACATACGGTGCGGCTGGTGGCGAAACTGACATTCCATAGGCGAGATCCGTCACGGATCTTTGAAGATCACCTATCATCCCCATTAGTTCAAATGTAGTGGGCTCGCGAGCCTGATATAGCTGAGGGGCCCAAACTGGGTGCGCGGCCGGTGATCTGGGCGGATGCGGCATGTCAACGGTAGTCTCATCATGTAGGGTGATTCCTCGATCCAACGCGGCCGTCATGACTACGATTTTCTCTGAGTTCTGCGTCATCCTGCCTCAGCAAGGAGAAGACACTAGCTAATCAAATCTCTGAGTTTCCTGAACTGAAACGGAAAACAGGCAGCATTTCAGCCCCAAACAGATCAAGGACGGATGTAGCCGAACAACTGTACTTTACTACTGAACACTGTTCCCCAGAATCACTGTTCAAAATACTGAATCCGATATCCACAGATACAACTGATTCTCAACAATACCGATACTAGTGCCCTCGGGCCTGATGCTCAAATTTTGTAAACTGATATAGGCGATCCCCTGCAGAGATATACTCTAAAAGCACATAGCAGATAAAAGAGAGCCAATACACCCCTATGTTGGGGTAGGGTTTCCCTGTCCTATTTTGTCAGGAGCTAGGGTTTCACTACGCACGCAGCGGCTTCAAACAACCTATATCGGGTAAGCAACCTGTCCTAGTTTGGAATGGTCACTATGGATCCGAATATGTACTAGGTCGAATGGTCAAAAAGGGTGCCCCGGTAAAACCGGGGTTTGTGTTCCCATACTGGCAGAGCCCGCAACCGGTCAGCCTTATGGTCATGCCTTGACAAGACAAGCCTCCAGCAAACCGCTCAGGAATAGCAGATGGCCAACACGGTGTCCTAGGCACACCAATGCACATGCAATGCAAAGAAACACATAAGTGTAGTCAAAACAGGATATCACGAGTTCGAGTCAAGCTCTCTAAAATCCCCAGCAGAGTCGCCAAAAACTGTAGACGTCCCCCGAACGCCCCGGGAGGGTTAGGTCCCGTTCCGTTCATATTGGGGTTACTACAGTTCGGACTCCCTTTTTTGTTTGTTGCGGTTCTTAATCTGAACCAAAGAGTCCAACTCTAGCAAATCGTTTTGAAGAAAAACAGATTTTGAAAAAGTAGTGCCAAACATGGACTGCTTTGCCAGATTACAGAGTCGCCACCTAAATATTTTTAAAATGGGGAAATTTAGGAAACCCTGACTCGGTGCCGAAGGCCACATGTCCGTCATCACCAAAGTGGTCTTGGCTCGGGAGCTTGGGTACGATCGGGGAAGGTCAGCTATGAGCACCCCCTTTCGCCCGGTCCGAAGACCGGCCTCTACTAACCGTGATATCCGATTTTGAAAACTTTATGTGTTCTTATTCCGGTTATTAACCTAGTATTACTATGTGATGCGCACAACACAAAAGTATAGACTAGATTGCCTAACTTGGAAATAAACATTGCATATCTGTTTTGCCTCGAAAAACGTGTTAGATTTTGCTACTCGCAAGTAGGCTAAAATACGGATTTCAATGAGTTGTTCCAACTCACGCAATCCAACCTCCACCCACAGGCATTCAAACAGTTTATAACACATAAGCATTTAGCCGCATGGCAATCATACTGTCATGGCAAACATTCACACGCATGCGACATGCTAAAGCGTAAAAACTTACATCGTACTCCGTGCCAAAAACAATAACCCGATTAGCAAACATGCATGACCTAGTTCATGTTAAGTGGCTAATGCAACACAGGCATAGATGCAATCTAGAGTAGGCTCGGCTAACCCTAAACATGGCATGTGAAATGCGCGAGTAGCACGTATTCAATTTGGAATTGAAAATTGCAATGCAGTTTGTATGATGTACCGAGCCCGGTGCATGTAAACAAATGCATAGATGCACGCATGCATTGCATAAAGTATGCTAAATAGACGTGCCCTAATCTACCAACATAAGTGGGTAAATAAAAGGGATAAAGAAATGGGGGTTGGAAGACATACACCCACTCACACACACTTATTACAATTTTGCCCTCACTCAGAGGGACCAAAAGAATATACAAAACCGAATAACTAATTAACTACGCAAGCTAATTAATTATTACAAATTAACTAAATTAACCAAATAAATTAATTAATCTAATTAAACAGTAAACCGCCTCGGGATGAGGGCCAAATGCATGTACGGATCGCTCGGGAATCAAGACCGCCATGCACGGATTGCCTCTGTTTCCCCTGCTATCCTCCTCTGAAAATTGCCAAAGTCCCAGAAGTGCCTCTCAGGGCACTGGGGAGTATCACCGGCTGGGGTAGAGCACCACCGGCTGAAGAAGGAGGCCACCGGCACTAGATAAAGTTATCGGCTGGCAATTAACTGCCGGTCGGCACTAAATAGTGCCGGCCGGCACTTAACACCTGCAGAACCTGCAACCCACAGCAGCAGAGGACACAACTTGCATGGCAATGTAATTCAGACCATTTATGCACCAAACACATCCCTTATCATGTTAGTGACTCAAAGGGGCATGTGCCTCGATTCTCGGACCACCAATCGCGCATTTCCATGCATGATGGCCCTAAGAATCAAGAATGCAACTTTGATTTCAAATGCATGCAATGCAAACAAGCAAACAAGAGTGCTCAACCTCCATCATACTTCACTTCAAGAGGCCAAACACGCACAGTACAAATGCAACCCTAAACATGTCAACTAGGCATGCAACATGGATTATGCAATATGTTCATGCAAAGGGTTCAAGCAAGCATGCAAGGTAAGCATGCAAACCAATGGAAGGATGGTCTTATACATGAATTAGGCAACTCAAATAGTCCTAAAATCAGTGGCCAAAATGCCTAGAAATGGAGACTAAACACACACACTCACATGCAAGTGTCATGGTCCAAACCCAAGGCATAAACATGGCAACCCCCAAGCACACTTGGAGATACCAAACAAGGGCAATAAACACACATTGTAAAGCTCTGAAAATCATGCAAAACATGATGCCAAATCATGCAACAAAACAAGCCAAACAAAGCATGCAAATGGTCTAAGGTTCAAAGCAAATCAATGAGGCTTTGAACCACACTTAGCACAACCACACATGGCAATACTTAAAAACAGAGTTTTAACACATAAAACTAAGCCTAAAGGACCACCTAGATGACATGAAACTAAAGGTATGCATTAAGGCCAAAACATGGAGCATTTAACACATACTCTTAAAGCATTAAAGAAGCATGCTAAGCAATCAAACAAGCATGTATGAAGGACTGAAATAGCATGCAAAATGGTTCCAAACCACTAAAAATGAAGCAAGCAAGGCATACTACACACTTGTGCTCTTAAGGCCAACAAGCCAAATACAAAGAGGACCCGAGATACGAGCCAAGATTGACCAAAACGACTTAGGACAGACCTAAAGCATGACAAAATAAGCATACATGCTTCACAAATGCAAGCCTAAAACATGCTAGAAGCTAAGGCATACAACCTAGGCATGTTAGAGGATCAAAAGGCATTACAAGGCAACTATGCTAAGCATGCATAAGGGACCTAGACCAACTTAAAAGCAAGTTAAATCATGGCATAACAAGCATGAAATGCAGCCAAGACATGCTCAAAACACAACCAAACATGGTGCTCCTTTGGAGGCCAAAACTTGTCCTTTTCAAGGACATCAAGGGGAGGGGGTGGCCCTCCCCTTTTGGAGACTTTATGGCACCATCTCCACCACTGAAATCCCTCAAGATTCCAGTGGTGGAGAGGCCCAAGCACAAAAATCTCGGATCTCTACAAAATGGCACAAAAAAGGGCCTTTTCAAGGCCTAAGGGTGGTCAAACCTACCCAAACCACCAAGCACTCTTAATAAACAATAAAGAGGCTAAAAAAACAAAACTTTTTTGTGTTAATCACTAAGCACAAAAACTGTTTTAAACTAGGTAAAAATGGAGTTCAAGAATGGGGAAAAAAAAGACTAGTTGGCTCACCCTTGTAGACCTCTTCAACAATGGTGATGTGGTTGTCTCCTTGAGCACCAAACCAGCTCCAAAGCTCCAAAACAAACCTCTGGACCCTCAAGAACTCAAGGAAGGTGAAACACTAGGTGTTTATGTGCAATAATAAGGCACAAAAACACCTAGACTAACAAGAGAGGGATAGAGATAGAATAGATATAGGATTTCTAACCTAAACCAGAGCTTCTCTCCTATCTAAAAAAATGGCTAAGTCTCTCAAGAACTTCAACCTTTGAGCCAAGAGAAGAGGCTTCTCTTGTATAGGCACAAAACTTACAAGTTAAGCAAGCCTAAAGGCTCATCCCTCCATACACGTGTATGGAGGGGAGCAAAAAGGTGATACAGCTGTCTAAAAATATCTGATAAAGCAGCTGTACAGTAGTCGGCAGGGCAAAATGGTCATTTGCCAAAATTGACTCCCGACCGGCACAAAAGAGTGCCGACCGGCACAATAAAGTGCCGGTGGCAACACCAATTAGCCGGTGGCCTCTAGCCACAGCCGGTGGTGCGTGGGGATGCCTCACAAGGCATTCCCTGCCCTTCCAAGGCAAAACACAAGTGTTTGGTGCAAAACCAAACACAAAACGGTCGAGTTCGGAGGTCTTGAGGCAAGGCGCGCGAGCCGAGAACTCCGGGAACTCCAAACAAACACAAACATGGATAATCACCGAGTGTTCGAGCGGTGACGTCCAAGTCTTGAGGACGGCCAAAAATGGGGTGTCTACACTCGTTAGTTTGCCACCTCACCGAGAGATTGAGTTCTCTATTGATTTAGTGCCCATCACGGCGCCGATTTTTATGGCACCTTATCATTTTGCCCCAGCCGAGTTGAGTGAGTTGAAGATTCAGCTCCAGGAGTTGCTGGATAAGGGCTTTATTCGCCCTAGTGTTTCGCCGTGGGGAGCACTGGCCCTCTTTGCTAAAAAAAAAGATGGTGCCTTGAGACTTTGTATCAACTACCGGAAATTAAATCGAGCTACGGTCAAGAATAAGAACCCTATGCCCCATATTGATGATCTATTTGACCAGTTGAAGGGTTCCCGTTGTTTCTCTAAGATAGACTTGAGATCGGGTTACCACCAGTTGAGGGTCAGGGAGGAGGACATTCCGAAGACGGCATTCCGTACGTGGTATGGCCATTATGAGTTTCTAGTGATGCCTTTTGGGCTCACCAATGCACCAGCAGTCTTTATGGATTTGATGAACCGGATCTTCCAAGAATTCTTAGATCGTTTTGTAGTCGTTTTCGTGGACGACATTCTTATCTATTCATCTTCGGAGGAGGAGCACGAGGAACACCTGAAAGTGGTGCTGGAGTTGCTTAGAGCCCATAGGCTGTATGCCAAGTTTGGGAAATGTGAGTTCTGGCTAGGAGAAGTCAAGTTCTTAGGCCATATGGTATCCGGGGAAGGGGTGTCTGTTGATACATCCAAGATTGAGGCAGTGCAAGATTGGGCACAGCCTAAGAGTGTTTTCGAGATCCGCATTTTTCTGGGATTAGCTGGGTATTACTGTCGGTTTGTGAAAGATTTCTCCAGGCTAGCTTCACCGTTGACTAGGTTGACGCGGAAAGGGGTCAAATTTGTATGGAGTGAGACTTGTGAAAAGTCGTTCCAAGTGTTGAAAGTTAGATTGACCACCGCTCTGATTTTGATTATTCCGGAGAGAGGGTTGGGTTATGCAGTTTACTGTGATGCCTCATGAGAGGGCTTGGGTTGTGTGTTGATGCAAGAGGGGAAAGTGGTTGCCTATGACTCACATCAGTTAAAAATTCATGAGAAGAATTACCCTACACATGACCTAGAATTAGCAGCAGTGATCTTTGCCTTAAAGATTTGGAGGCACTACCTTTATGGTGAGAGGTTCGAGGTGTTCTCGGACCATAAGAGTTTGAAGTATCTGTTTACACAGAGAGACTTAAATTTGAGGCAAAGGAGGTGGATGGAGTTCATTGAGGACTACGACTTTGAGTTGCACTATCACCCGGGAAAGGCCAATGTTGTGGCCGATGCCCTTAGTAGGAAATCCATTAGTGATGTAGCTTGTATAGCCATCCGGGAGTGGGAGATGTTGGGTGCACTTTGCGAGTTTGATTTGCTCCTGGGCGAATCCGTTAAGGCTGCGGCCTTGTTTTCTGTTGTTGCGCAGCCTACACTTGTGACTCGAGTGTTAGAGGCACAGAGAGGTGACCTTGAGGTAGGATCTCTCCGAGAGAAGATTTCCAGTGGGAAGGTTGAGAAGGGTTTGTCTGTGTATCCCAACCTGAGTGTGAGATACCGAGATCGTGTGTTTGTGCCGAAGTCTTGTCGAGAGGAAGTACTTCGAGAGTTTCACCATTCACGTCTTGCGGTGTATCCAGGAGGCACTAAGATGTATCGTGACTTGGGTCGCCAGTTTTGGTGGCGGGGTATGAAGAAGAATGTGGCTGTTTTCATGTCTAAGTGTCTTATTTGTCAGCAAGTGAAGGCCGAGCATCAGAGGCCAGCGGGTTTGTTGCAACCCTTGCCTATTGCCGAGTGGAAGTGGGAGCATGTCACTATGGACTTCGTTGTAGGTCTTCCGAGGACTCAGCGGGGGTAGTGATGCTATTTGGGTGGTTGTAGACCGGTTGACTAAGTCGGCGCACTTTATCCTTATGTGTGTAAGAGATTCGGTAGATCATCTTGTCGATTTGTATATATGGGACATAGTGAGGTTGCACGGGGTCCCAGTGACGATCATCTCAGATAGAGATCCTCGTTTTACTGCTAAATTATGGCAGAGTTTGCAGAGTGGCCTGGGCACTAGGTTGACCTTTAGCACGGCTTATCATCCTCAGACTGACGGGTAGTCCGAGCGTACTATTTAGATCCTTGAGGATATGCTTCGAGGTTGTGTCCTTGACTTTAGTGGGACGTGGGAGAGGCACTTTTCCTTGGTGGAGTTTGCCTACAACAACAGCTTTTAATCGAGTATCGGTATGGCACCGTTTGAGGCCTTGTATGGCCGACCGTGTAGATTTCCAGTTTGTTGGGCCGAGGTGGGTGATGCACCTTTGTTGGGCCCGGAGTTGGTGAGGAAAACAACAGAGATAGTTGAGCTTATCCGTAGGAGGCTTGTTACAGCCCAGAGTCGCCAAAAGAGTTATGCCGACCATAGGAGGAGGCCTTTGGCGTTTGAGACGCGTGATCATGTATTTCTGAAAATATCACCTAGGCGGGGTTTGATGAGGTTTGGAAAGAGTGGGAAGTTGTCCCCTTGGTTTATTGGTCCCTTTGAGATCCTTGAGAGGATTGGGGAGATTGTATACCGTTTAGCTTTACCGCCGCAATTGTCCGGAGTGCATGATGTGTTTCATGTTAATATGCTTCGGAAGTACGAGCCGGATCCGTTCCATGTTTTGGATTGGACCAACTTGGAGGTAGATGAGGATGCCTCGTATGAGGAGAGACCAGTACGGGTCTTGGATAGACGGGATCAAGTCTTGCGAGGAAAGACCATTCCCTTGGTAAAGGTTTTGTGGAAACATCACGGAGTGGAAGAAGCCACTTGGAAACGTGAGTTGGAAGTCCGTGAGAAATATCCGGACATGTTTGTTGATGTGTAATCATGCATTGGGAATTTTGTAATATTATTGAACTTTAAGAGCATTGAATATGTCTTAAGTTGTAAAACATTGTAAATGTTTTGGTTTATGGAAGTATATTTTGGAACTTGCCTCATGATGGAAGTTAATTTTAACATTGTATATGTTAATGATGTTTTAGAAATGCAAATGTATTGTTGGCATTGAATGTATTTTGAGATGCATGTTGATAATGCATGTTGGGGATCATGTAGAAATTTGCCTCTTGAATAGAGATGGAATGATCGGTAATGGGTCAAGTTGTTGAATTTTACATTGTGACAATGTTGAAAATTGAGAAAATCTTGTTTTTGAAAAACTTATACTTAATTTCGGGGACGAAATTCTTTAAGGGGGGGAGGTTATAGCGATCCCGGTTTTTCCTTTCTTTAATTATTGTATTTTGGACTTTGGTTCCGTGGAGTGGCGGTTGTATATCTTGTTGTCATCCTTTAATTCCTTATGTTTGAGTTTTAGGATGTGTTGGGCATGTTTCGAACAGGTAGGTTGAGTTTTGGTCTCTAGTGTTGTTGCCCAGATTTTATATGGTACGCTCAAGCGGGTCTTTGTGCGCTTGAGCAGAGTTCTTTTCTTTGGTGGTCCGCTCGAGCGGGTCCTTTTGCGCTCGAGCGCATTTTGCACACTTCCAGCATTTCGTGCTCTGCGAAAACTTCTACAGATGTGTTTTTCACGCTCGAGCGAGTTTTCTTACGCTCGAATGGGCCGCGCTCAAGCGGGCCTTTTGGCGCTCGAGCGGGGTGTTCCTTGTTTGTGAAAATACTGGGAAGGGGAAATCTACGCTCGAGCGGACTGGTTTTCACGCTCGAGCGGGTGTGCTTTGCAGTTGTGTCTTGGCGCGCGAGCGAGTATCTTTGCGCTCGAGCGGGTCCATTTTTTGTGCTTGATGCTCGAGTGTTCTATTCTCCGCTCGAGCGGGTCATGCGTATATCAGTTGACAGCTAGGCTATTTTGAATCACTTTTTACATCCTCACTCTCTTACTTTTCTAAAACTCCATTGGAGAGCTTCTCACACTAAAAACCCACATTCTCTCTAGGGATTGATCTAGTTAGAGTGTTCTCCTACCCTTTGGCCTTTACAAAAGGTGTGGGATTTGTCTTGCTCTACATTTTGATCCGAAAAGTTTGATGTTTGGAACACTTCGAGTTTTCTTCATCTTCTCCATTTGAGCTTCGGATTTGAGGTAGGGATAACTACTCATTCTTATGGTCTTTGACTTAAATTGTTGGTCATTTTGAAAAAGTGTGGAATTTGGGAAATTTTGGGACTTAGGGTTTCAAAATGCATAAAAGGGGTTTTGTTATTTTGACTCTTAAATATGTACTTTGGGTATCAAAATGATGATGTTGTTGTTGGTTGTTAATATTTGAACCTTTGGGTTAATATTGAGAAATGGGGAAGAAAGCCCTAATTTGTGCATAAATTAATTGGTATAATTAATTTGGGAAAATTATGGATTTATGAAATTGAGTTGAATATAATGAAATTGGCTCATTATGAGATGGGATAATGGAGTTGGATTTATTAATTGCTCACTTTTGAAAATGTTGATAATTTATCTATTAATGCATTTATTATCTGTTTAGATATAATTGCTTTGGGCTACTAGTGGAGAGTAGTCTTGATTGTTGTAGACAATGCATGATGATTAGGCAAACTAAAACTAATCAATTGAATATGGCAGTTGATATAATACATCAAAATTGTGTATTGATTGATAGAACATGTATATGATAATTGTTTACATACATTGTGTTGTGTGGGAGGAGATAGGGATGTATTCCACGGTTTAGGGGAAGATAGGGGATGGACCTCTAAACCGAGTATTGTTTGCGAGGAGATAGGGGATGGACTCCATTGATACAGCACCAAAATGTATATCATTTATGACGTATGGAAATGTTTTTATGAGATTGATACAACACCAAAATGTGTATCATTTATGGAGTATGGAAGTGTTTTTGTCTATGAGATTGATACAACACAAAAATGTGTATCTGTCGAGAAGTATGAAACGTTTAATATGAGTTATTATCTCACTTGAAATAGAAATACTGTTAACATGAGACGTGATCTCATTTAAAGTGTTTGGCCAGGTTCTAAGCCATGGTTATGAATTGATTTATGTGGATTAAACATTTATCAAATGCTAAGATTTTAGTTATTGCTCATATCTTGTTTAGCATATCTCTACTGGGCATTGGCTCACCCTATATGGGACATTATTTTCAGGTTCAGGTATCATGCCGCCTCCGAGATCATAGCTTGGATGGTTATGGGAGTTGAAGACTCTTTTTGGTTGTTTTGTTTGTATTACATGTACATCAAGCCAAGGGCTTATGTTGTATAGAGTTAGTACTCTTCTTTTTGTAACCAAGTGTTGACTTGGAAAGTTGTAAGCCCATAGGGCGTTTACTTTTGCTGTCAATATGTAATACATTTTGTAAGAATACTCTAATGATTGCAATATAATATCTCTTTTCTGTATCTTGGATGTATGATATTATGGGTTTATTTTGAGGGCGTTACATAGAAGGTCATTTGTATTGGTGCATTTAGTCCACTGTGATATTTGTGACTAGATATGTGTAAGGGTATGATAGCTAAGCCTCAATCTCAACACATTTATAGATTACGATACGCATCTGAGTCAAGACTATTTGATCTCCCATAAGTCAAAAGTTTTGAGATGATTTTTGACATTGCACACATGAGGTTGAGATCAATTAAATAACAGCTTTCGTGCTTTTAGTTTTGACCAAGGTGGCGAGTATCTGTTTGAGTTATTTTAGAAAACTCTGTGAAGAGAAATGGATGCTTAGAAAATTGATTATTCCTAATACTCAACAACACAATGGTGTAGTAGAGATAAGGAATTAAATATTGTTAATGTTAGTTGGATAATGGCGCAAAATGTTTCCCAATTGGGAATTGCACTAGTTTGTTGCCTATATCCCTAACTAAGTGCCCTCCATATCAGATTTTACACTCCATTTGAGTAATGGGTTAGCGGAGAGCCATCTATGGGCGATCTGTAATCATATACTTTTATCTTTATTTTACTTCTCATAAGGTTGTGAAGTTAAGACCTAGGGTTCTATAGCGCATTATTGTATGCTGTCTTGTAAACACATAGGGTCATGTGGCGCATTATTGTATGCAGTCATGTAAACCCTCCGGGTCATGTGCATATAGGTAAGTAGCTTTGTGGTAGTGTAACTAAGTCACATAAAGTTTTCTTAGTAAAGGTGACATGAATAGAGTTTTGGAACTCTATAAGATAGAGAATTCTAATCATAGCGCTTTTATGTAGCCTAGTTGAGAATGGAAAGAAATTTCCAATATCCTAGGGACAGTGGGAGCGATGTGCCTACTAATGGATTACTCCATTAGAGAAGAACACTCTACATTCTTAGTTGCGTGGTAGCGAATGTGAAAATTTTCCACGTCATCACTGGGTGATTGAGAAGGAAACATTCATGATTGCTCCGCAAGATGATAAAGAGCCTAAGATAATGCCAAAGGCTCCAGTCCCCTATTTTTTAAAAAGTGGATCAATGTTGCGCAGTTTAAGACAAAGTCTTTGAGGATTAACAATTTCTATAATTTGGTTGACTTTCCATTATGATGCGAAACTGTTATGAGTTTATGCGCAATTTGGATAGTCATTGTTGAGGCATAAGGCTCGCTAGATACCGAAAAGTCGCACCATTGAGAAAAGTGTAGACCATGAGAAGACTTCCTCCTGGGGAGTGCGGTTATTTCGATTTAGGCTATGATTGACATAAGTTTGGAACATTGATTTGTGGACATTGTGACCCAACTTCTCGTTGGAGAATTGGATAAGTAGATTCGTAGGGATTTACCTTCTGCTTTTATGGTGAAAAGTTAGGAGCGCAAAAAGGTTGCTAGTTCCAATAAATCTTTTACAGCCTAAAACAGTTACCCAAATAGTGGTTCTTAGATTTCGTCAAGCCATGATAGGCCGACGATGATCGATGAAGACCATTGAGGTATGATCAATGGTCCAAAAAAAACTTTTTCCTTACTTAGTCATTATGAGCCAAGAATTTATAAGGTTGTCGCCACCTAGGGTGGGCAGTCCTCTATTTTAGATATGATGGACATGGGTGATGTAATTTATATGCTCGGATGTACGATCCTTAGGGATTGTTTTGGGAAAATTCTCGGTTTGTCTTCGATGACTTGCATAAGGAATATCCTAGAATGATTCTAGATGCAAAATTGCAAACCCATTGACTTACCTATCGGTAAAAGCCAGAGCCTTAGCTATTGAGTGTATCCTCGGTTTTACTTTAGGAGAAACAGATGACCTATATTTCTTGATTTTTTTTTTTTTGTTGTGGGAGCCTGAAGTACGCTATGTGGGCGTATTCGGCATAATAAGTGTTATCTTTGGTAAATGGTCAACTGAGTTGTTTAGACATTGACCATGCTCATTAGATTGTGAATAAAATGCTTTACTAGTAGTATATTAATTTGCTCCTTGTAAGATTCAATGCGCTAGTTGGGCGCATCCAGAATGAACGCAAATTGGTCACCAAAATATCTTTAGAGAGGTTATTGCACAAGAGGTAGTGATCTTGAATCACTTCATGTGAGGCGCACATGGTGGATTCCGTTGTATATACTTATCGCAAGAGGTGCTGATAAGGCTTATGTTTGGAATCTAGAATTGTGATCTTGAATCACTTCATGTGAGGCGCACATGGTGGATTCTGTTGTATATATTTATCGTAAGTGGTGCTGATAAGGCTTATGCTTGGAATCTAGAATTGTGATCTTGAATCACTTTATGTGAGGTGCACATGGTGGATTCCGTTGTATTTACTTATCGCAAAAGGTGCTGATAAGGCTTATGTTTGGAATCTAGAATTGCGCAAGCTGTGGTCATATTTTTTTTAAAATCGATCACTTATTTGTTATGAGATGATGGGATGTTGACACTATTATGGTTTGTGTCATAATGATTAGCAGATGATGATGTCAGCGGGCAAGATTAGCTCACTCACACGAGCAATCGCCCTTGGCGCTTGTGAGCGAGCAAGGATGAGACTAGTGGTTTATTTTTATTTGGAGCCAAGAGAGGCTTAAATCATCCACTATGTATGTCACCTTGGTTACAACCAAGATGAGGTCGTGTTAAGGACCAAACATGGATGTTAGTACCCACTTTCCATGTTGTGCCTGTTATGATTAGCCAGATGCAAGATCTCATTTGGCACCTGGAAGGCGAGCAAATAGAGAATTTGGGTTAGGCGCTAGAAAGCGACTAGACTAAGATCTGTACGGTGTATCAAGTATGACATCACTCTTTTGGAAGAGTTACTCTTTTGGAAGAGTTACTCCACCGTAGCATGTATTCATACTATATGTGCTTGGCGATCGAGTAATGAGGTGAGAGAATGGATCCTTGTTTCCTCACCGTGTGAGTCTTACGTGTCATTATTGATATAACTTTCAGTTATGTACCCTTTTGTGACTTTTGACTATGTTATAAGGTAAAGGGTTGATGTTCTGCTACTTTGGTATGTTGCCTGCGGTCATGTATGATTCGGCCTTAAGGGATATCACTGGGAAAGCGGTCAATCCTAAACTAAATGGCATGAGGGAAAAGGGAAGATCATCTAGCATTACACCACTGTTGTATATTCACTGCCGGCAACTCACATCGCTCTGTATGAGAGGCGAATTGAGTGTGAATATATTGCAAGAATTGAGAGGGTCAAACATGCTCTTTTTTTTTTTGAGGGATTAGAGATGTTTTTTGGACCGGTGTAATTAGATGGGTTTGGGGTATATGAGACACTATTTCTGTTCTTTTTGGGTTGATGTCTCTATGCTGGCTCATTTTGAGTTTCTAGTATAGAGCTCCCACATGCAGGTGTTCTCAACAGTCGCACGGTGCATTGGCTAGTATGGGATTGTTCATTTTTTGGGAGAATGAGATAGAGATAGAGATGTGGCAGTGTCATGCCAACTCATGTGCAAGTGGGAGATGTTAGAAATTGGGCGCCCATATGGCATGACCCTTTGAACCTGAACCTTTTGAACCTTATCCATGTAAGTTTGAATTTGAATTCAAAACTTATTTGGATAACCATTCAGGATATCTATATCTATCATATCAATAGATATGGATAGATGGATAGATAGATATTGGTTATATATCAGATTATATGGTTAATCTAAAATATACGTATGTCAGATACGTAATGGGGTTTTTACCCATAACCTTTTTTCCCAGACTCTCTCTCTGACTCTCTCTCTGACTCTCTCCCATTAAACAACGATCAAGCCATTTTACACTGTGACTTGTGTGGGTGATACTCATTTTGTAGTATCACTCCACTGCTGGGTTCGTTGTTCAGATTCTGGAAGCACATGATTTACCCACGAGGTTCTATCACCTAAAGGTATGATCTAAATGTTTTTCCCACTGCGTTATAATGCTTTATGATTTACACATATCATATAGTGATATATAGTGATAAAGTCATAAATGTATCAGTATTCAATAACTAGTTGGTTTGTACCCAATTAAAATCGTATTTGTGTCATACAAGCATCGAACTCAAAGTGTTTAAATGCAAATCTTTAAACTCATTCATAATGATGTAGATTGATAACTTTGGGTTGGCCAGATCCTTTTGGGTTTTAATAATTTGTTGCAAGCTTTAGTCATTGAATTGAATGAGTCCATTATGACAAACATTCTTGAAAAGTTGTTTTGGGCCACTTTGTCCCACTAATGGATTTGATTAATTTGTTTGCTACTCGTTTCACTCCAATTAGAGTATGTTAATATCACATATAACCTAGAAACCAACAAATTATTACCCAGTCCCGCAGTCACTATGATAAAACGATTGACAAACTATTCACTATTGATACATTTCCCCGTACTTTTTTAAGCCATTGTGGAGTGAATCCTCCATCACAGGGATAAAAATCATCAAATACAACTTGTATATATTTGGACTATAAGCCACTTATTATTCATGGATGACACGTTACTCTTCTACAAAGCTAATGAGGGTGATGCTTGCAAAATTAAGGAGATCTTTGGGTCAGATGATAAAAAATAACAAGTTAGCTTTGTTTTTCAGTAAGAACACTCCAGAAGAGTCATAGGGAAGTACAAGAAGTACTAAACATTCCTGGGAAGGCTAAATTGGACAAGTATTTTGGATTTCTTATAGACTTTGGTAAATCTAAGGTGGAGCTCTTCAATTACATCAAGGAGAGGGTTCAATTGCATTTAGTGGGTTGGAAACAATGTTTTCTCTCTCCAGTCGGGAGGGAGGTCATGGTCAAATTTGTGGCTTCTGCTTTACCAACGTGTTCTATGGGCTGCTTTAAATTGTCCATCTTTTTGTGCAAGTTTCTTACTTCTTCTATCACAGCGTATTGGTGGGACAAGTAAGGGATGAACGTCGAATTCATTGGTTGAGATAGAGCAAGTTAATGGAAAATATGAATGGAAGGGGATTTGGAATCTAGGATTTAGTGGCTTTTAATTTGGCAATGCTTGCCAAGCAAAAAGTGGTGGTTGATCCAAGATAACAATAGTTTGGTTGCTACAGTCCGCCAAGCTAAATATTTTCGAAGGTCATCATTGTGCCACTTGATTAATAAGATTAGGAATGAATGGCGGAGGGAGGTAACACGTGATGCTTTCCAAACTAATGACATTGATTTGATCCTAGGAATGCCACTGCCTATGGTGGCTACTCAGGATAAGCTAGTCTGGCCTATTCCCATCTGGAATCTACACTATAAATTCGAGGTATGAAGCAGTAATCACGCTGAAGCACAACAGCTTGTTGGGTTTAAATGGGGAAGGGGAATGTAGTGACTGGGATGAACATAAATGTTTTTAAAAATAGTTTTTGGGCAAAATTGAATATTTTCTTTGGAAATGTGTATGGGATATTGTTCCTAATAGAGGGGCCTTGTGGTAAAGTAATTGAAAACAATTATGCATTTGCTAGTCCAATGCCCATTTGCTTGGGTAGTGTGGTTTGCCTCTTTACTTTGGTGAGATGTTTGGGGTATGAATTGCAGATCCTTTTACTATTGGTGAAAGCAAATTTTAGTGGAGTACAAAGTTGTGCAAGAGGTACAACGAGCGATGGCTTACCTTGCATCCATTGCTTGGGGAATTTGAAGGGGGTAGAGATAAATGTATATTTCAAAATGAACAATGCGATCCTATACAAGTTATGCAACATGCCATAGTTAGGGCCAATGAATTTTTGCAGGCTTAAGTGGAGGCTAAAAATAAAGTTGGGGGAAAAAGGTGAAGGGTGAAGTTGAGCTACATAGTGGATGGAAAACCCAAGAGGATGGATGGGTGAAGGTAAATTTTGATACAGAATGGTTGTGATGTCAAAAAAGAAAGGGGTAGGAGTTTGTGCTGGCAAGCTTGTTAAAGCTCGATCATTACGAATAGAGAACTGTATCAACTCAAATGGTTGAAGGTTTGGCGATTCAAGAGGCAGTCCTCTTAGCCAAAGATTCCCAAATCCAAACAATCATGTTTGATGGAGATGGCCAAAATCTCATCAAGATGGTGTTCATCAAGATGTAGAAGTCCTCATTGTAGATGTTTTGAATTTGTGACCGTCATTTTAGCCTAAACAATGGCCCACGAGTTTGCCAAGTTTGGTTTGGGTGGGGTAGGTTGTTGCAAGTAGGACACCACTCATCATTTGTGGGCCATTGAGGCCCTTAGGGGTGATGGAAGCCTTTGAGATACTGATGTGGACATTAATTGTCTATCTAATTAAAGTTATTTTGCGAAAAAGAAACTTTCATTTATTTATTTATTTATATATGTGAAGCCTTAATAAGATGGTGTTGACACAAAATGTCTCATATTTCAAGTTTTCCTAAAATACCCCCTATAGTTGGTGTTTGTGTAAAATTAATGTTAAGAGAGTAACAAGACTTGAAACTAAGATCATAAGTTCGGTAAAGAAAACTCTTACCACTTAATTAATACATAATTTGAGTGCATTTTTCTTTGTCATTATTCTTATATTATTATTTTTTTGAATTGCACACGTAGATAGACTATTAGTATATATATAAAGAGAGAAAAAGAGAAAAGCATTTTGACATTGAACAATAAAATGATTTTCACAAGAAAAACAAAAAAAAAAATCACTACAAATGTTCTTTTATTGCCGTTTATTCTACAGTTAAAACAGCTATGTTCCCTCATCTCTAATCTCTCTCATACAGATTATAGAAAAAAAAAAGAAAAAAAGCGCCAAATTATTACACATTAATGTGTGTTTGGTTATAGAAGAGTAGAATATATACGACTGGTTAGGAAGAGAGACTCGATGAGAAGCCTCTCTATATAATACAATGAAAGAAAGCACTCGTCAAGTTGTTGCAAGGGCATAGTCGTCCTCCTATTCAAACCTGGACTCCAATCCTTTGAGCAACCTACATCAAGAAATGCAATGAGATCATTATTCTATTAAACCTTTAATGTCGTAAATCCTGCCTGTATCCATTCCCAATTCAACAACTTGGTTGAGTAAAGTTGAAACTATACATATTCTAACTTTAACCAATTCCAAATGAAACAACTAAAATACCTTGTTGAAAATTGAGCGTAATTTAGAAACAATGAATGTTTAGTAGTAGCCTTGTGAATCTCAACATACACCACGTACACCTTGTAAACAAATAGCCTAGTGAAACATAAGCAACTCTTTTAGACCATAGACCACTCGTTCAAACAAAAGTTCACTACATTAAAAAATTTAGTCACCATAATTCTCCATCATAAAACATGATACATATTGTATCCTCACAACTATTTTCCAGATATTTCTTTTTTATAATGGCTTAGATCCACATTTTTTTTCATTTTTCATTTTTGTTTGTTTCTTTTTTTACCCGTTAGAACCTACACTAGCCTAATCTAAGGGGAAAGCGGGTCACCCCCTCGAACCCACAACCTCCACTATAGGGGTTGGAGAGCATACACTTTGGCACAAAGCCATGGGTTAAATCCACACTTGATTCTGAAAAATTTGTCTTCTCCTTTTTTATTTATTTTTATTTTTTATTATAAGTAACCCCTTGACCCCACTTTCGGTGAGACCACATAAGAGCCCCAAACAACCGTGGGACAAATTTACCTATCTATGTTGAACATGTATAGGACATGTTACTAACAACACTTATATTCAATGAGATATCCTCTCTTATTTTGGTACAACACTGTCCTCCATAATAGAATATGAAATAAAATAGTACTTTATCAAGTTTTTATATCAGTATTATTCAGCTCTATCTAGCCTAATACAACCTACAAAAATATATGTATAACATAACCATAGAAAAGTTTACCATTTTATCCAAGTGACAGTTCCGAATCCAAAAAGAAATAAAATAATCATGTAGCTTCAGAGTTTGAAGTGATCTCCTTCGAGGGGTTAGTGGGGTCTTTAGCTATTGAACAATACATAAATGCAACAAAAGCATATTGAATTCTGAAGGTATAACAAGTCAATAGAAAATAGTTGTTAACTGCACACACACGTGCGCGCACACACACACACACATACACACACACAGATGCATAGCACAAAGGCATGTAGCTCACGCAGTTTGTTAGCAAGCAATGTAAGTGAACTTATTAATACCTCCTTGAAGGAATGTACATCACTTCCTGTAGTGGCCCAAGTCTGGGGCTTATCTATTTTATTTCTCTTGGATGAGACATGGGATTGTCCCAGGTGTTTTTGGCTTTGTCAATGTGGTTTGGACCCTGGTTGGGCTTTAGGTTGGCTGCAAAGCAGCAACCTAATTCTGTAGGGAAAGCCTGTTCGTGGCCGCGATGGGGTAGGGTGGAGCTCACGCCCGTGACCAGTTGTAACTGAATGTGTGTTTCAAGTCCGTTAGTTGGGAAAAAAGTGTGTGGCCTGCGAGGGGCCACAAGTTGGGCCACGGTATAACAGGTCGCACCCGCAATCTAGCTGGTCGGGCCCACGACAAATGTGATGGCTGACTGCACCCGTGGTCTATTTTATCACACCTGTGATGGTCAGTGCATAAAAGTCATCTGTGAGTGGAAAATATCACTTTTCTGGTTCTCTCTCTCTTCTCTCTCTCTCTCTTCGCCATTTTTGGGTTTCTTCAACCTAAAAGCTTGAGTTTCATCTAGTTACACCCATTTTCTACCCCTAGTCCAATAGATCAAAATGTAGAGGGTGGCGAAGGTGTCATTTTAATCTAAGCGGATTGTGTTTTTGTCGCCGGTGGATTTTCAGCTTTTCTCCTCTTCGCTTCAAGAGGTAGAGATTCTAGAGCTTCTTTTCAATACCTCATTATAGGTAGACCTGTGATACTTTTTATGGCATTTTAAAACATAGTTTTATAGTTGATTTTGTCAAAAAGCATATGGGTTGGTTTGGGTTTAAATTGGTGGGTTTATGGATTATGTTTATAGTTGATTATGGATTGTAAACGCATGTTTAGGATATGGGGCTAGAAAGGTTTGGTATTTCATTCGTACATTTTGGAATGTTAAATTAAAAGCTTAACGTTGAATTGAAATTGGGTTATGTTGGGGTTGTTTACAAATTTTGGGATTTTGGATTAATGTTATTGGGTGTTGGCAAGTGTTTTGTATATTGGGATTTGGAGTAGTGAGGATTTGTTTTCAAAACAAAGTGTGATTAATTACCTCTTTTATTAAATATGAGAATTTGGAACGAATAGGGGTATGGAAATACCTATAAGTGTATATATTGTTTTGATTATGTAATTGGCATCTAAAATTTTGTCCTTGGCCATCAGTGGAGAATGGTATTAATTGTTGCTAGATACATGCTATAAGTACTATTGTAGGATGGACTATGTAATGTAGAATGATATGTTGTTGATTGTAAATGGACATTGTGAACAGACAATTCCATTATTGAGTTATGGATTATGTTGTTAGAAAAGAACTGGAATGTTGATGGATGTGTTCATTTTATGAGACTGTTGTTGGATTGTTATGGTTTTGGTGCTTAGTAATTCATATTGTGTTTTGGAAACGTTTTGAAAATGTAGGAAAAATCTGTTGTGGAACAGTGGTGCATGGAGCACATTTTGAAAGAAGTGGGTTAATGTATTTAACTGTTAATAGTCTTGGTTGTGATAATTGGACTAGGTGTATGTATTACAACCGTGTATTATTTATGTTGGTTAGCGTGTTTTGCTTTTATTGTGATGTTGTTTGGGGGTCCGTTTTCCGCCGTATTGAGCCGTCAAAACGTGGCGCCTTGACAAAGGTTTTTTTTGTCACTTTTGGTTTGCACCTGGTAAAGTGTGAATAGGGGGTCCGTTTCCCGTCATATCTAAGCCGACAATGTGTGGCACCTTGTGATAGGTTCTTTGTCCCGTCCGATTTGCGCCCGGTAAAGTATGACCTGAGAGGCACCCACTTCTGGGTGAGGTCTGTAAAGTGTTATGTGTTATCTGTATTGTGGGATCTATCATCCTTGCTGTATGTCGGTGGAGATGGAATTAGTAGTATGTATTACTCTCGATTATTTATTTTTGGATATATGTGTTATCGGTTTTTGTGTCGCGGTTGTCTTTTGCCCTTAGGCCTATGGCCTAGGGAAGATAGTAGATGTATTGGTGCATAGATGCATAAATTGTATTGAGATGTGGGGTTGGGTTATGACTTGCATGTGGGGTTGTGTTTTCAAAATGGATGTTTAAGTGAGGTTCTTTTTATGTTAGCGTGGAAGGTTTTATTAAAAGAGGAATGGGGTTTTGAAATGTTTTTGGAAGCAAAATGAGAATTTAAAAGAGAAGAAATGATTTTTATATTGTGTTGTGTCAAGAGGAACTTTTTGGGAAAACATATTTATACGAGTATACATTTAAATATTAACTGTCACCTTACTTATATGGTATAGCGTGGTGCATGCATGCTTATTTCTAACTGTATGTTGTGATTGGTTAGGATCTTTGGGATCTCTACTGGGCTTAATGCTCATCCCACGTGTTGACAAACTTTTCAGGTACAAGGCTAGAAGATTGTTCGGGACTTGAAGTTTTTACTTTGTTGGCTACGGGGACTTTTTATTATTAGCCGAGTGCCATGTATTGTATAAGGGTAAATTCCTTTTGTTTCTATTTATTGTTATTCAATGTAAGCCTAAGGGTATTATATCATGTCTTATTTATATATCATCATTGTCGTGAGGGAATGTTATTATTTATTCTTTGTTTATGTTCCTAGATGGATGGAATGATTTAAAATGGTAATAATATAAAGGATTTGGTAAGGAACTCGGGGTACTAAAAGTCAGGATATGACACTTCCCCATAGCCAAGCACCACAACCTGCATCTCTGACACCCCATGTACCATTTCTACGATCATCCCCCATATGAACAACATCCTCAAGTTTTTCTCCTAACGACTCACAAGCTTTTATAAACATAGTGGGATTTGGCTTCTCTACATCAACTTATTCATGGGAAAAGGGAGAAATTGAACAATTCCATAGAAAGAATGAAAGGAAAAAAATAAATAGATCAATACTTACTTCAGTCGATACTGCCACAACATCAAACCAGTAATCACAATTCAGAGCCCGCAAAACAGGCCTCAATCGAGTGTCAAAGTTTGACACAACAACCAATTTTACACATGCATTTCTTAGGGTCTTAAATACTTTTTCCGCATCCGGATCACAGAGATACCATGCCTTTGGATAGAAAAAAATGAAAATTAACTTAAAAGTCAGGTGGTAATATGATCTGTAGTTATAACTTATAAGTGTCAATAAATATATCAGACAAAGTTTGGTTAGCATTTTGGAAGTATTTACCTCACTTTACATACCAAGGGGGGAAAATGCATTCAATAACCCCAAAACAATTGTAACCAATCAATGCCTCAAAGCTAACCTTTTCAGTAGTATAATCATTGTACAACTCCTCACAGTACTAAGAATCTAAACATCTAGTTGAAGAACTAACTATGTATTTCCAGAATGGTCTCCCATCGTTAACATATTTGCAATTTAGTAAGCACACTTTTATAAATTGATATCACCTATTAGAAGAAAATAATATTTTGCAGAATATAAATGGAGAAAACTTTTACCTTTGTAGAAAAGGCGGATGAAATAGCATCTTATTAGCGAATAAAAGGACTGGTTTGGAAGAATTTCAATTAGAAAGTCTAGAAATAACATCTTATATATCTTTAGGAAGTTCGTGCAAGGTGCAATCATGATAAGAGATAATAAAGTAACTAATATTAAAAACCAGTTACCCTAAAAGTTTAAGCCATAGAGAATGACGTGATTCATATATTTATTTCACCGCGTGCCCCTCAAACTTTATCATACTCCTCACTAGTGAGGAATGCACGTTTATGTTTCCTAGACTCTTAAAACTAATCAAACACTCGTGTTAGACACCCGACACTTTGACAAGAGTGTGTGTTATTTGTCTCATACTTTTTATCAGACACTTGGATATTTAATAATATTTGTATTTAACACTATCATTATGTATATATATTGTTGTATAATAGCTACAAAAGGCGTAAAACACCTTTTTGACAATGTATGCTACATATAACATCATTTATCTCACATAAACAACTTAAAATATATAAATATGACCATTTTTATGTCAAGTCCGTGTGCCTTTAAATTTGAGATTTGGATCCCTAGAAACGCATCCATACACCCGACACCTATACCCGAGTCCATGTAACATAGATTCACAAAAGCGATTTACCTAACTAGGGTCCAGGGAAGGAATTCAAATTGATAAAGATCCTACTTACTCTATTACCATGTAATCAAACAACTAGTACTCTAAAAGCTAAAGCTAATAGAGAGTGATTAACTTATGGATTTAGGAATTCAAATTGATAAAGATTCTACTTGCACTATCACCATGTAATCAAACAACTGGTACTCTAAAAGCTAAAGCTAATAGAGAGTGATTAACTTATGGATTCATCTTGCCAGTCATTTCAATTTTGTGTAGCAACTATATGCAAGCTCAATATAGATAAATTAACTATAATTACCACAAAAATATTAAAATAACAACAAAGCAACTTTTTGAATAAGTGAATGACTCTTTTTTGTTGAGGGTGACAAATTGAGTCCATCTAGTAACGAAAAGATAAGAAAGTCATCAAATGTCAAATTTGCTTTCTCTGGAAAAAAAACCCGCGACACTTAAAGATTAAATTAATTTCGAGACCTATATATAAAAAATTGTGACCCATGTCTTACCATAAGAAATCTTCAGCTTCTCCAAAATATCATAATTGAATGACTCTATACATGTTCAATCAAAATGGATATCCTAAAAAGCAATTTAATTACTATAGTATCGTATTAGCAAATAAAAGGACAAGTTTGGTATAAAATCAGCTAATTAATAACGTTCAAGTTACATAGTTCTCTGTTTCAATGGTTAGAATAGGAAACCTATAGTGGGTGAAAAAGAAAGCATATCCTTATATAAAGCAAACAATGGTCATAATCATAATATATAATTCGATGCAATTGAAACATAAAACCCACCTAGCTAATTATCATAACTTAAACAAAAGAAAGTTATAATTCTTGCTTTTGATATCATACAAAAATGAATCAAATATGGGTTATCAAAAATCACATTTAATCCTCTATGTAACTCCCAAAATATTTTCAAATCCAACCATGCAAACTAAATTAATTTAGAAACTTGCAATGATACGTTCAAACTTGTCAAGGATAACAAATCATATAGCGATTTTGGTTTAAACCCGACTCATTTGATGTTCTGGATCCTGGTTTCATTGTCTTGTATGGTTGTTCATGTCTTATTCATCCTCTACGTCACTGAGTTTGGTTAATGGAATGTCTTGGTGGTGTTTGGAACAGGTTGGTAGCTTGTTTTTCAAAACTGTTGTTGCCCAGATATTGGCCTCTTTGCTCGAGCGTTGCTTCTTGCGCTTGAGCAGTCCTTGAGAACTCTTAGTACTTTTACAGGCCTGCAGAGATACTTGTCACGACCCAAACCCGGCTCTATGGGTTTAGCATCAGAATCGCCAAGAATCCGAGATTATCAAGGCCCGCTAACATGAATACAAGAAAAAGCAATCTGGCTGGCGGAAGCCAATACAAGAATAAACAATGTCCAATGAGTCAGGATACCAGTATGCAAAAAGAATTTTTCATATATTCATATAAACAGTCAGTAACAAAACTGTATCTACAATATTTACAATCATCCAGATCAGGGACTCAATCCCTATTTAACAGTACAGTACAGTCTATACAGTATTACAAAACAGTACAAAGACAGACGGGGAAACAAAACCCCTAAGCCATAACTCAATAGGCTCGGAACCTCGCAGTGAGGCACAGTAGTTGGCTTGACAAAACTGGAGTCTACCCCGACGCTCCTAGCCGCGTTCCGGTGCCTGAACACCTACATATATATATGAGCAGTGAGCTAAAGCCCAGTGAATAACACAATACGTAAACAGGTTAAGAATAAATGTCCCTACAGTAATGAAAACAGTTCATTGATTCAGTATATCAGTCATTCAGTCATACGTGGTACATCCATTAGCATAGCAGTACAGTAAAAAGTAGGTCATAAAAGACCGAACAGTAATGATGGCCATCAATCAGTAAGCAGTAGTGGTTCCAACGAGGGAACTGACAGAGATCTCTGTAACAGTAACAGTAAACAGTAGGTGCTAAGGATGCCACGATACAGTTCAATATACAGGACATACATTCATTCAATCAACGGTATTCAATTCAGAAACAGTACAGTTCAGTTGTTCGGAAAATAATCATTTTCGAACATATCTTTACACAATCGTTACTCACAGAGTTTGGGCTACAGTATGCTAGAGCGTATCTCCCTAGTCGCCAACCCTACACAGTTAACAGATTGAACACACTAAGCTACACAGTTGGGAAAGATAATAATTTAAGCCCTAATTTGCCTCGGTGTGTTCTACATCTATATCCTCATTAAGATGTCTTAAACTAGGCCTAAAAATGCCTAGAATGGGATGAGGATGCAAAGATGTGCACAGAAAACAGTTTCAGAATTTTCAGAAAGACAGAGTCCCGCTCGAGCGGACTGTAAAACATGCAAGATGCTGGGAGCTCGTTTTCCCCGCTCGAACGCCACTTTCCCCGCTCGAGTGGGAGTGCAAAATCTGGAATTTCCAGATTGCACCTCCAAGCTCAAAACCAAATTCAAAAGCATTCAAATCGACCCTCTTGGGCTAATTTCTGGAAAACACTTGCAAACACATAGAATAACATGATTCAAAGCTCAATTTGAGAAATCAAAGCCCAAGAGTGTTTAATTCAAACTCAATTTCAAACCATTTTTCATGAACATGAAGAACATGCAACATGCATGAATTTAAACCAATTTTCAAGCTTCAAAGCTTGCTCAAATGAGCCAAATCTTTTCAAAACAAGATGAAAACATGGACTATAACAACAATATGAGCATGCATATACCACTTCCATGTAATCAACCTCAAAATGCAACAATATCGCCATGCATGCAACAATTAAGCTATAATTCAACTTCTTTGAACCAAATCATGACTTAGTTCTACAATGAAGCATGAATCATGCAATAACTAGCTTAATGTCAACAATAAAGAGATGAATTTCCCACCTTAGTCTTGTATTCAAGGTTTAGGAGCCCAATTATGAAGCCAATCTAACAATTCCTTCAATTCTACCAAGCAATTCAAGATGAACTCACTCAAACTCTCTATCCTCTCTCTCTAGTCGGCTATACAAGAAAATGGGCTGATGAAATAATGTATTTTGAGTGTAAACAAGTCTCCATATGTCTAAAGTAGTGACCCACTAAGGGTTAGTTTGGTAGATAAGTCCAATACTAGCAATTAAGCTTATTTTAATCTAATTTAATCACACCTAATCACATTTCAATTAAATATGCCATAAAATCACATAAATCATGATGATCATACAATGCTAATCGGTTTCTACTTCGGCCGCTGATAGGGCCTTCAATTCGCAATTTAAACATTAAAACATGAACAGATAATCAAGTAGCCAACAGATAGAAATGTACTACAATAGATATACTCAGTCAATTCAGTTTCAAGTTTCAGTCAGTCAGTTCGGTATCTTAATCAGTTCAATTACCAGTCATAATCAGTCCAGTTTAATAGTAATCAGTATTCATTAATGAGGGTTATTACAATACTGGAGGTAGCATTTTTTGCTCGAGCGGTCCTTCTTGCGCTCAAGCGGTGTTGGCTCGAGCGGTCTATCTTGAGCTTGAGTGGTGGTCTTTTGTCTACAAAACTTCTGAGAGTTTGTATTCTTCGCTCGAGTTGTCTCACTTTTTGTGTCTGGTCGCTCGAGCATGTTTCTTGCGCTTAAGCGGTCTGTGCGTATATAAGTCTGTAGTGCATTGAATATGTCACTTTTTCTGCTTTTCTCTCTCTCTCCTCTCTTCCTCTTTCTGCCATTTTAGGGTTTCTTCAACCTAAAAGCTTGGGTTTCATCTAGTTATACCCATTTTCTACTCCTAGTCCTATAGATCAAAACGTAAAGGGCGTCGAGGACGTCGGTTTAATCTGAGCAGATCATGTTTTCGTCACCGGTGGATTTTCGTCTTTTCTCCTTTTTGCTTCAAGAGGTAGGGATTCTAGGGCATCTTTTCAATACCTCATTATAGATAGACTTGTGGTAATTTTTATGACATTTAAAAACATAGTTTTATAGTTGATTGTGTTAAAGAGCATATGGGTTGGTTTGGGTTTAAATTGGCGGGTTTGTGGGTTATGTTCATAGTTGATTCTGGATTGTAAAAAACAATGTTTAGGATATGGGATTGGAAGGGTTTGGTAATTCATTTGTAAATTTTGAAAATGTTGAAGAAAAAGCTTAATGTTGAATAGAAATTGAATTATGTTATGGTTGTCTACAAAAAATAAAATAAAATTGGGGTTTGAATCAATGCTAGTTTAGTTGGCTAAGGTTATGTATGTGGAGATTTGGAGTAATGAGGTTTTGTTTTCAAAACAAAGTGGGGCTGTTTACTTTTTATTAAAACATGAGAGTTTGGAATGAACGGGGCTATGAAATTACCTAAGGGTGTATTTGTTGTTTTGATTACGTAATTGGCGTCTAGAGTTTTGTCATTGGCCATCGGTGGAGGATGAAATTGATTGTTGCTAGATAAATGCTACATTTACTATTGTAGGATGATATGTTATTAATGGTAAGTGGACATTGTGAATAGACAATTCCGTTGTTGAATTATGGACTATGTTGTTAAAAAGTTAACTAGATGCTTACAAATGTTGTGTATGTGATGAGACTGATTTTGGATAGTTGTGGCATTGATACTTGGTAATCTGTATTGTGTTTTCGAGAATGTTTTGAAATAAAGGAAAACCCATGTGAAACGGTGGTGCGCGGAGCACATTTTAAAGGAAATGAGTTAATGTAATTAACTGATAATGACCATCATTGTGGTAATTGGACTAAGTGTATGTATTACACTCGTGTACTTATTTGTGTAGTTGGCATGTTGTGCTTTTATTTGTATGTTGTTTGGGAGGTCCGTTTCTATCCGGTTAAGCTAGTAAAGCGTGGCGCCTTAACAGAGGTTTTCTCTCCCTATCGATTTACGCCCGGTGAAGTGTGAAAGAAGGTCCGTTTCTCTCCAGGTGAGGCCGGTAAGGCGTGGTTCATTGACAAAGGTTCTCCTCCCTTCCGGTTTGTGCCCGGAAAAGTATAACCTGAGTGGCACCCCCATCCGGGTGAGGCCAGTAAAGTGTTATAGATTATCTATGTTGTAGGAGCTGCTATCTGTGCTGTAGGCCGGTGGAGATGAAATTGGTAGTATGTATTACTGCAGTTATTTTGTTGAACGTATTCTTGTTGTGGTTATCCTTTACTCTTGGGCCTATGGCCAGGGAAGATAGTAGATGTATTGATCTGTAAATACGTATATTGTATCGAGATATGGGGTTGGGTTATGACTTGTATGCACAGTTGTATTTTCAGAACAGATGTTAAGTGAGATTCTTTTATATTAACATGGAAGGTTTTTATCAAATAAGGAATGGGGTAGTGAAATATGTTTTGGAAGTAAAAAAGGGTTCAAAAGGGAATAAATGGTTTTTTTTTTTTTTTTTTTTTTTCATGTTGTGTTGAGTCAAAAGGAACTTTTAGGGAAAAACTTATTTATATGAGTATGCTTTCGGGTATTAACTGTCACATTACTTATATGGTATACCATGGTGCATACGTAATCATCTCTAGTTATATGTTGTGATTGGTTAGGATCTTTGGTATCTCTACTGGGCTTAGTGCTTATCCTACGTGTTAAAAAACTTTTTAGGTACAAGGCTGGAAGATTGTTCGGGGACTTGAAGTCTTTTACTTTGTTGGACACGAGGCCCTTCTTTATTGTTGGCTGAGTGCCATGTACTGTATAAGGATAAATCCCTTTTGTTTCTATTTATTGCTATTTTCAATGTAAGCCTAAGGGCACTATACCATGTCTTATTTATATATCATCATGATTGTCGTGAGAGATGTTCATGATCTGGAATGAATGGAATGATTTAAAAATGGTATTATTATAAAGGAAATGGTAATGAACTCGGGTAATACAAGGTAGGGTGCTACAACTTGGTATCAGAGCGAGCCGGGTCAAATACTTTGGGCTCATAGGAAGTGGTTTTTACCACAGTGGGTTTGCTATGCTTAGTGAGAACGTTGCATATAGATAATTTATGTGTTACGACTCTATGTGTTGCATTTGTGTGAGCATGGGGTTAAGTTTCTAGGATAATACATGTCGCCAATGAACTTACTTAGAGGTCTTATTGGAAACGCACTTGATCAACGTGGTTTCTTATGAGAATTCTTTGAGATTTCTGGAACATGTAGTTATCCTTCTGGACTTGATTTGACTATGTGATTAAATGTTTAACTGTTGAAGTGACTCGGATTAGGTATTCATGCTAAGGTTGTTTAGTGACTTAATTGTGTTACGCGTGTGCCTCGGGCAAGGCTGTTTCAGTTGTACACTAAGTTTGTTTTGGTTTTGGTTTTATAGTATGTCTTCACGAGGGAGTAGAGATCGTGTGGGGAGTAGAAGTGTCGGTAAAGACACGGCTATTCCGTTAGTACCTACCCCTGCAGCATCGACTGTAGGCAAGGAAGTGACACATGAGATTATGAGAGCAATGAGGGATGCTCCAGCTCGTAACGAGGAGGACCATGGGCATAACCTTAAGTTGACCAAGGAGTTTTTTCGCTCAAATCTGCTTGTGTTTTTGGGAGAGCCTAAGCCGTTAGAGGCTGATGATTGGTTAGAGCAAATTACTAAGACTCTAGATATGCTCAGAGTCGAGGATGAGGAGTTAAGGGTTGTTTTGGCTAGTTTTCAACTGAAGGGAGACGTCGGTTATTGGTGGAAGTCTGCATGAGTTTCTGTGGGCACCACTTGGGTTGCTTTCACTAAAGCCTTTTTGACTAAGTATTTTCCTCCTTCCGCTCGGGAAAGATTGAGGAAACAATTTTTTGAGTTACGCCAGGATGATGCTCCTTTGGCACAGTTTGAGGCGAGATTCACTAGTTTGTCAAGATTTGCTCCAGAGTTGGTTGCAACAAAGGAGCGTTGTTGTCTTGAGTTCGAGGGGAGGTTGTGTGATGATATTTGAGAAAAGGTTATCGGGACTATGTTTAAAGACTATCACACACTTGTGGAGGCAACGGTTCACGTGGAAGCCGTATTTCTAGATGCTGGTTAGGGTGAGAAGGAAGAGGCCACTTCGGCAATTTCGACTATTCGGGGAGGTAGTAGACCTAGTAAGAATTAGAGACGGGTAAGATCGCAGGCACTGGCATAGTTAAAGCCTCAATCCACTTTTGATTCTTTAGACTCGTCCTTTGGAGGGTCCAGTCAGACTCAGGCTTCATCGAGTCAGTCTCGGAATAGGGGACCACCTATGTGTTCTAGGTGTGGTTAGACGAGGCATGTTTGGCGTCGTTGCCCTCTGTGGGAACGGAACCAGTTTCAATAGTCCAAGCGGGGACTGTAGTAAGGTTGGAAGTATGGAAGAGTTGTGCTATTTTGTAATGTGGTACGATGTTATCTTATTTAAGGTTGTAGGTCTACGGATGTTGTTTATGTATGTGTGTATGTGGTCGTAAACTCAAATGGTGTGGAGATGTAATTAAGTTTGTATTTATTTGTAATGTGTTGAAAGATGTTGTAAGGATTGGAAATCCTAGTTTTATTATGCCATATTGATGTCTTAGGGGAGCGTGTGTTGGCTTGTGATACCCTAGGTTGGTTTCGTATTGCTTGCTGAGCGGTAGAAGTGTGTTTTGTATTGTGTCTAGTTTTGGGATGGCAAGAATGAAGTGGTACAATAGTAGTGTATTTTGGGCTTTTGGGTTATGAAAATAGAGAGTTGGTGGATTGGTTGTATGGTATTCGCAATTGGTTGACACAGAGTTACCTCAGAAATTGATTTTGGTTTGAGCAAATAATTGTAAGGTTGAGCAAATGATTGTAAGGTAGAGGGATATTTCTGGTTATACTTAGGGCCGTTGAGCCTCACTTATGAGTATTGTTTGGTTGGTTGTGAGTATGTGGAACCTCTCGGGTTAGGGTAACGTGTTAGTATGTCGAAATTGCGAGCTTTTTTGCGCCATTGAATTATGTTAATTAAGATTACTGGTATTTGGTTTGGTTTGAAACTTCTGGGATTTAGGAAGTTGTGTATACTATACTATATATCTTAGCCCTGTGTTCATTTCTATTCATTGTTGTTATAGAAATGTGGTAATTGTGTTGTAATATCACTGAGTGTGTAATAGAGGTTGTGATGGTTGAGGTTCACCGGATGTTGTTGAGAAATGAATTGGAAAGTGAGTTTTGGTTTTATGGTTTCTTATGACATTTCATTTCAATTGAAAACTTTGGATTTGAAATTTTACGAGTTGTTTGAAGAAAATGTTTGCAAAACCATTGATTTTCTTGGATTTTTTATTTTTTTTTTGGAACAAAATTTTGTTGGAAAATGGTGTAAGTTTGAATAACTTTTGGGGGAAAACGATGTCAATGATAAACGAGTTTTCAAGGTAATAAGAAAACTATTGCTTTAATCGACTTATGTGATTATTCTGTTTAACCTTATATGGGTGAATTGTGTTATGGTTTGATTTTAGTTATTAGTGTCGTGTTTTAGGTTTGAACGAGTTGACGTTGGTTGTTTTTGGTTGTGCCGGAGTTGTCTCCATAGACCGTGGTTTGTGGGTGTAGTACTCTTTTTGGTGAGAGCTGCTTGAGAGTTTTTGGTTGTGAGTGTGGTTTTCCTCTGATGTTCGAATGTTGAGCGCTTGGTTCTTGTTTGGTTTAGTCTCGTGGATCTCATCGAGTACGTAGGTCAAAAAGACAATTGTGACTCATTTCTTGTTGAGTGTTGCTCCGGAGTCTTTGGGGCACCGAGGTGTTGGACCGAGATCCGAGAACGTATCCCGCGTATGCATTTAGTTTCAGGTTGGTGGATGTATTTCCTTTTCCATGGTGTGCCCGGTTTGTTGGGTGCTCTCTCTAATTTCAAGAATGAAATTCCTTAAGGGAGGAGGTTATAGTGATTCTGGTTTAGACTCGACTCATTTGACGTTCTGGATCCGGGTTTCATTGTCTTATATGGTTGTTCACGTCTTATTCATCTTCTACTTCATTGAGTTTGGTTAATGGAATGTCTTAGTGGTGTTTGGAATAGGTTGGTAGCTTGCTTTTCAAAACTGTCGTTGCCTCGATTTTGGCCTCTTCGCTCGAGCGGTGCTTTTTGCGTTCGAGCGGTCCTTCTTGCACTCGAGCGGTGGTTTTTTGTCTGCAAAACTTCTAGGAGTTTGTATTCTTTGCTCGGGTGGTCACTTTGTTCGCTCGAGCGGTCTCACTTTTTGTGTCTGGTCGTTCAAGCGGTCTGCGCATATATAAGTCCGTAGTGCGCTGAAAAGGTCACTTTTCTGCTTTTCACTTATTCTCCTCTCTTTCTCTTTTCGCCATTTTAGGGTTTCTTCGACCTAAAAGATTGGGTTTCATCTAGTTATACCCATTTTCTACCCCTAGTCCTATAGATCAAAACGTAGAGGGTATGGAGGGTGTCGTTTTAATCTGAGCAGATCGTGTTTTCGTCACCCATAGATTTTTAACTTTTCTCCTTTTCGCTTGATAGGGATTCTGGAGCTTCTTTTCAATACCTCGTTATAGATAGACTTGTGGTAATTTTTATGGTATTTAAAAACATAGTTTTATAGTTGATTTTGTTAAAGAGCATATGGGTTGGTTTGGGTTTAAATTGGTGGGTTTGTGGGTTATGTTCATAGTTGATTCTGGATTGTAAAAAACAATGTTTAGGATATGGGATTAGAAGGGTTTGGTAATTCATTTGTAAATTTTGAAAATGTTGAAGAAAAAGACTAATGTTGAATAGAAATTGAATTATGTTATGGTTGTCTATAGAAAATAAAATAAAATTAGGGTTTGAATCAATGCTAGTTTTGTTGGCTATGGTTATGTATGTAGGGATTTGGAGTAGTGAGTTTTGTTTTCAAACAAAGTGGGATTGTTTACCTTTTTTTAAAGCATGAGAGTTTGGAATGAACGGGGATATGAAATTACCTAAGGGTGTATTTGTTGCTTTGATTACGTAATTGGCGTCTAGAGTTTTGTCATTGGCCATTAGTGAAGGATGGAATTGATTGTTGCTATTGTAGGATGATATGTTATTAATGGTAAGTGGACATTGTGAATAGACAATTCTGTTGTTGAATTATGGACTATGTTGTTAAAAAGTTAACTGGAATGCTTATAAATGTTGTCGTGAGGGAATGTTATTATTATTTCTTTGTTCATGTTCTAGAATGAACGAAATGATTTAAAAATGGTATTATTTGAAAGGAAATGGTAATGAACTCGGGTAATAAAAAGGTAGGGCACTATAGGTCTTTAATTATGTTTCAAGTGATGTTTGGTTATGATCTATTATAATATTTTTATATGACAATATTTAAGTATTTTATTACATGAAAAAGTGCTTAAGGTAAGAGTTATTCACATTGATGCATAAAAAATTATAAATTCAAATCATAAACAGTGTCCTCAAAGGAAATCAAACACAAAATCTCTATAACCTTAATAATTTCAGTTCTAAAAGCGATTCTGATTAATTATGTGACACATGATAATAACCGCAAATTTTTTATTCCAACCAAATTATTTTTGCATATCTTTTCTGGCAGAGCTCATGAAGGTGTATTATCAGTAATACTATAAATTCAAAATTTTTATTTAAAAATTATTCAAGAAACATCAATAAGTGCCTTAAATATACGCAATCATTTTTGATGAATCGTTATTTTTTAAAATAATACTCCACACTATTTATCATTTGTCAATTTATCTTCTAAAAACTTAATCAAAAAAATATTGAGTTTCATTATTTTAATCAATTAATATCAAATTAGACGCTACGGTGCCGTTTGGTAACACTTACGTTTTCAGTTTTCTGTTTATATTTACAAAAATTTAAAAAACTCAAATAAAAACTTGTTTGATAAACTTTTTGATTTATAAATCAGTGGTCTCAGTTTATAAATTTGGCCAAAAAATAAAAACATAAAAAACGTGTTTCCATTTTGAGTTTTCAATTTTTTTTTTTTTTTTATCACTCAACACTAGCTAGCCACCATCTACCACCATTTTCCACCACCGTCTTCCGCCACCACCACCCACCCCCTACCACCACTCACCACCCACTTGCCACCACCACCTACTACCCACCTGCCACCCACTCGCCACCACCACCTACCCATCACCGCCACCGCCACCACCACCACCACCTACCACCCGCCACTACCATCCGCCGCCCGCCACCACCACCCGCCACCTACTTGCCACCACCACTCACCATCCAGCTGCCACCACCATTCACCACCTGTCACCCACCCGCCACCATCACCCACCACCCACCACCACTACCACCACCCACCCGCCACCCACCTGCCACCACCACCCACCACCCACTCGCTACTATCTACCACTCGCCACCGTCACCCACCCACCACCACCCGTCACCTACCCCCCACCCCCCTGCCACCACCACCAACCACCCGCCAGCACCATCACTACCACCCACCACCCGTCACCGTCACCCACTCACCCACCATCACCACCCACCACCCACCTGCCACTACCTACCACCACCCGCCATCCGCCTGTCACTACTAGCCGCCACCACCCACCCACCGACTACCACTACCACCACCACCACCACCACCACTACCACCGCCACCACCACCCACCACCACCACCTACCCACCCACCCACCACCACCACCACCACCACCACCGCCTTACGCACCACCACTTGCCATTTCTCACTCTTTTTTATATTTTTAAATTTTTTTAAATATTTTGTCAATTACCAAACGCGTTTGTTGTTTATGTTTTTCTAAAAATAAACAAAAAATAAACAAAAATCAATTTATAAAATTTTTATAAATATAAACTGAAAACGTAAACGTTACCAAACACACCCTACACGTGTATGTAAATCACTTATGGAAATATGTTGTCTGACATAAAATCACAATGGTGTGAACTTTAATTAATGTAATGATATTTTATATTATGATATGTGTTACAAAATAATAATAGTAATTTTAATTTTAATTATTTATTTTAATAATCTTAACCTTATCGTTTTATAAAAGTGTTATTTTAATACCTATATATAATAAATTTAGTTAAATTATTTATTTATTTTGATCATAAGAAAGCCTTATCTTTTTATATGATATATATTAAATTATAAGATAGTGAAATAATTACTCATTTTGATATTAAAAGTAATTGTTAAATTAGAAAAATAATTAGTAATATAAAACTAAAAGTAATTCCAATTATTTAATTTTATTTTTATATTTGAAAAATCTAAAAATCTCTGAGATATTGATTTGTGATTATGTTTCAATTTTTAAATAATAAATAATAATTTTAATTAAACAATTAAAGACAAATCGACACAACAATTTAACGTGGAAAACCACAATTAGAGTGTCTTCAATTGTGATTAAAAAAAAAATCACGGGTCAAAGTCACAAAACAATCCACAAAGAAGACAAAAAGGAATTACACAAGTGTACTCTAAACTACCTAGCGAATTCATGCCCAAATTGAACCGACCCCAATGTGCCTCTTCCACCACCGTCTTCACCTTGGAATTGTCTTGTCCAACATTGAATCCATAATGCTAATGTTGAATCCATGACAATGAACCACTCTGGAATCCACCAAAGCTTCAGATCCAAGTTTCCCGGAATCCACCGAAGAACAACTCTCTCTCTTTTGTGAATAAAAGAAAATAAATAAACATCTTGATGATGTTGATATAAAGTTCATAGATCCATTGATGACTCTTAAATCATCAAGAAAACACTCATAAAGCACCCTCCAATATAAAACACTTTGTTTTTTTTCTTCCTGTCTGAAAATTTGGACAACATAAAACCTAAAAATAGCGAACAACACATTTTATAGAAAACAGGATTGCGCAGACCGCTCGAGCGCACATTTCATCACTCTAGTGGTGTGACTAAAGATGGTACGAAACATATTGGCTGACCGCTCGAGCGCAATTTTCACTGCTTTAGTGGTAAAATTTTCTTTCCAGAAATTCAGGTGCTCTGCAAAAATACTGGATGATCCTTTTCTTCACTCGAGCGCACAAATGACTGCTTGAGCAGTCAAACAATTTCGACTGTATTTTTGCTTTTTGCTTCGAGGGTGCTACCTCTAGACCCCGCACATAGGTAGCGAAGTGGCAAACATGAAAAGATTAAGATCACAAACTCCTCTGTAAGGCATAATTCGGGTTGGATTCGCATCTAAACACTCATAGCTTCACTGAAATAAAAGAGCGAATAAAATTATAACTGAAAGAAGTTTTTTCAAACGGGATTGCCAATTACACAAACCTAACAATAGTTATTTAGAAAATAAAAATATGTAGAAATAGAACTATACAAAATTTATTTAAAAGATGTTGTGATTAGATTAAGAAGAAAATACATAATAAATTAATTATGTAGAGTATTGAATAAAATGTTTTGTAAATTAAATTTAAATGTTTTGTAATAAATAATTTCATGTTAAATAAAAAATTAAATATAAATTAATATTAAGTTATCAATGAGATAGATAAAAAAAAAATATAAAAGAAAATTAATTTGATCCATGCGATGCACATAATTAAGCACATTATGTCTTATTTATTTATTTTTATATCAAAATCATTTTTTTTTTCAAATATCATAATAATTAAATTAAAATATTAACTATATAAAAAAAATCTGCAAATGACAAAACTAAATACACAATGAAAAATATATGGAAAATAAATATATAAAATTGGTTATTATAATTGAATTTGAGTTTGTGTAGAACTTTATACATAAATAGAAAATATAAGCTGATGTTAATTTTTTTTTATATAAAAAAGTAAGCCTTTACAATGTGCTACATAAGAAAGGAAAAACACTTCTTTTATATATATACTATCGTATTACCTATGCTATGCACAGAATTAAATAATAATCGATAAATTTATTTTTTAATTAATAAAAAATATTTTTACAAGAAGCTATCTATTTTTTTCTGATTTTTTTTTGTCTTTAGTGATTTGTTCAAAATTATATCAATTTTTTTTTTATGTTCATTTTGTGTAGACGAATATATATAAAAAGTATAAAAACTAAAAAATTTTATAAAAGAAACTTGAAAAATTCAAAATAAGCCCAAAAAAATTTATTATTTTTTGCTTATTTTTATCTTTTCTGAATTTTTTTTTTCACAAACTTTTTTAAATTTTCAAATTATATATGCTTAAAGTTTCACTTTGACTTTCCTTTTTAAATTGGATTTAGCTAAGGAATGGTTAAAACTTTTGTTTTGAAATTCTATCTATAGTTTTATTTATTTATTTATTTTTATTTATATATTTATTTTTTTAAAGTTAGATATAGCTAGATGTATTTTATGTCACATATATATTTTAATTTAAAGAAATTTTGATTAACATTATAAAATAAATATATTCAAATTTTAGACTAAAATAATAAGTGGAATTACTTTTCAGTACAATTACATTTTATTTTATTTTTTTAATCTTTTTAAATTTGAAGTTAGGTATGGATATGACTACACCTTTTTGTTTTGACTTTCTATGTAAAAATTAAATTTGAAATTACAAATAGAATATAGATATAGATAATACATGTCATAAATTAATAAATAAAAAAAAAGTTTCTATATTAATCAAGAAATCAATTAAAACTTTAAAGTTGAACAACCAATGGTAATTTGTCCTTTGTATTTATATAATTTTTAGGGGCATTTACACATCCATCCTAATTTATGAACTTATATTCCATTAATCCTGACTAAGATTTTTTGGACCTTCAAGTCCTATTAAAATTTTAATAATCAGAATTGCCCTTTAAACAATAATTGTTCATCATTTATGATTATCTACAAAGGAATATGATGCCTTGTTTGAGGCGTCCTAAATAAGTGCACTTTTTGTCTTTTTGGACTAAAAAATTGAGGAAAAAAATATAGATGTTTGGGTTAACTTTTTGACTTTTTATAAAAAAATGTGTATTAAAAAATTGTATAAATTAGTGTGTAGAGGAAAATTAGGATTGGAAGTTGTGCAGTCGTAATTTTTGACTTTTGGTGAATAGTGATAACTTTTTAACTTTTTGAGTAACTTTTTAGCTTTTTGGCTTTTTGACAACTTGCCAAACTTGGCCTTATTTTGATTTTCAAAACTTTAAAGTATCAACTTTCAAATTGAAAAAACTTTTTAAAAAAAATTATGTGCAAAAAAAAAAAAAATTTGAAAAAATTAAAAAAACTGAATTGTTTTTTTTGTGTAAAACTAAAAATTTTGTGTTTATAAAAGGAGCATGATGGTGGAACATTGATGTGCAAAATTGAAAAAAATAAAAATAAAAAAGTGATAATTTTCTTAGTTTTAAAACTGAAAAAAACTGATAATGTTCTCACTTTTATTGAATAGTTGAATCAAACCAATAAGTAGAATGGCAGAAACATTTAATCTCATGCTCTTTTTTTTTTTTTTTTCCAATTAGTGAAACAATTATCTGGAATATTACTATGCAAAATTGATAATGTTCTTAATTTTAAAAATTCGAAAAAACTGATAATATTCTCAGTTTTACTAAATAGAACTTATTGGTTCAAAAAATCTTAAATAGGGCCTGAGTTACCATAAAATTTGTAAATAGGACTTTTAAGTAATTAACTCTAATTTTTAATTTCAAAAAATTATAAAAATAAATTTTTTTTTAGAAAGTATATAAAAATAAAGTTTGAACTTTAGAGATCAAAAACCTAACAATATTTTTACTTATATAATAGTATAGATAGATATATATTCACATGTTAACTGAACTCTGAGAATAAAGAAAATTGTAGAAAACATATATATACTATTTTTTTTTAAATGAAGACATTGTATATCTTTTCAAACTATTATATAAAAATGTTACAACAAAAATTTCTTTTGAAAAATATGATAATAACGTTTTTCCAATATGTATTTTTCAATATGACCCACACGGTAAAGCATCACAATAACTGACTGTCCACCGAAAAAAAAGATAAAAAAAGAAGAAGAGAAAGCATCGCAATACATAAACACACACATGCACAAAAAGGCATATTTATAACCATTGTTGAATTTTGATATTTCCATTTCGTTAATTTCTCTTTTGTTAATGTTTTTCTTGGTTTACCTTTTGTTTTCCTTTTGTGTGGTTGCATTTTTGAAAGGAAATGGGTCACTGTTGTGCTAAAGGCATAGCAGTGACTGTTGTGCCTCAATTTGAGGTATATTGTAAGCTTATTTTTATGATTCGAACCGTTTATTTTGTAAGGTTTGTTGAGTACTTCATTCATATAAAAAATTATATTAATCGAATATCAATAACTATATGATTGATAACCAAAAAAATAAACAATGAGTTTTTCTTTTGGGAAATAACGCTCAAAATATGCAATTCGATCATGTAGTTATTGATATCCGATTAATGTGATTTTTGGTAGACATGAAGTACTCAACAAATCTTACAAAATGACAGTTCAGATCATAATAATAAGTCCATAATACACCTCAAATTGAGACACAATAATCACTGATGTGTCTTTAGCATAGCAGCGACCCCATGTCCTTTTTGAAAGGAGAAAATGAGAGTTCCAAAATCTTATGCTTTTGTTTCTTTTCTTTTTTTTTTTTCCCCCTAAACAACTTACCATATTGATTATTAGAGTATTTAATAAAATTGAACGAAAATAATAATAAATTAGAAAGAACCAAGAATTTAGAGTTTTGAACATCAAAGAGTCAGTAACGTTTTTACTTATATTAAATAATTAGTGAAAACTCGTGCTATGCACCGGATGTAAAAAAATTTTATAAAATATGTTTATATAAAATAATATAAATAATTAGATTTTGGTATGTAAATTATGAAAAAAAAAAAATATTGAAACTTACAATTTAAGTTTCACTATTTTATCACAATCTATGTATTAATTTTTAGGGTAAATTACACTGACACCCCATGAGATTTATGTTTATTACAGTTCACCCCTCACATTTTGAAAATTACATCTCCCCCCTGAACTTTAAAGTTTCATTACAGATTCTCTCTTCAGCAATTTAATTTTTTTAAATACCAATTTTTCCCTCATTGGGTAAATTACATTGACACGCCTCACATTTTAGAAATTACAATCCCCTCCATAAGGTTTAAAGTAGTATTACCAATTGCCCCTTTAGTTAGTATCAGTTGGAAAAAAAATTCATTGAAAAAAAAATTAATTGGAAAAGAAATTATTTGAAAAAAAAAAATTAATTGAAATTTTTTTTTGTTAGTAAAGTTTTTAAATTTTTATTTAAAAACCAACGTAAGCTCATTTTTTAAATTTATGTTTTTTCCTCAAATTTATACACGAAGACAACCATTTATAAACCAAAAAAATTATCAAACAAGTTTTTATGACAGTTTTTAAAATTTTTGTAAATATAAATTAAAAACTGAAAATGAAATGGTTACCAAACAGGCTTGATGGTAAAAATGTCATAAAATTAACAAATAATTAAATAAGTTACCAACGTAAGAAATGACTTATCAAAAGATTCTTAGGTTATGTATGGTTTGATTTTTAGAATTTTTTTTAAAATTAAAAATTAATTTGGTTAAGAAATAAAAAATAAAAAATAATTATCATTTTTATATAATTTTTATCTTTCGAGTGATTAGAAATAATTTTTTACAAATTAAATTGAAACAGCCATACGTATGTATATAACCTACCCAAAAGTTAAAATGATAATTATTTTTTACCCTTTAATGATAATTATTTTTTATTTCTTAACCAAATTAATTTTTAATTTTTAAATTTTTTTTTCTAAAAATCAAACCATACATAGCCTTAGAATTTTTTGATAAGTCATTTCTTACGTTGGTAACTTATTTAATTATTTGTTAATTTTACGACATTTTTACCATCAAGCCTGTTTGGTAACCATTTTGTTTTCAGTTTTCAATTTATATTTACAAAAATTTTAAAAACTGTCATAAAAATTTATTTGATAATTTTTTTTGTTTATAAATGGTTGTCTCAGTTTGTAAATTTGAAAAAAAAACGTAAATTCAAAAAATGAGCTTACGTTGGTTTTTAAATAGAAATTTAAAAAATTTAATAATAAATAGTCACAGTCTCACATATTCCACTCTTTCATCACTTTGGAGAGGTATGCTTTGTACGTTGTTTATAAGCCAATACATGAGCATGATTTTCTTGCTTTTCATGCTACCATCTCTGCACATTTTGGTCACTGTTTTGGCATGTTTGAGGTCTGTCCATAGCTGGATTGACAATTTGAGCATTGTATTGCATGGTTCTAGTGTAAAGCTTTTCACTAGTTTTAATGCTTAAGTCTCCTAACATGTTGTACATGAGTTGTTTGCATGTTAGAGTCTTGTGTTTTATACCATTTCAGCACTGAAATTCTGCCAACTCCCTCATTTCTTCACTTTTGATTTGTTTTGAGGCTTGGTTAGTCTTAAAGTTGTGCTTCAGCCATGGAATTGAGGCTTATGCTTAAATGGCTTTAATCTTCTCTTGAAGGTTCCTCCTAGTCAAAGGCATGGTCTTTTCCATGTCTTAAATCATCTTTTGATTGACCTTCCTCTCATTAGAGGATTTTCACATTGGACAAACCGATTAAAGAATGGTTTGGTAACTTTAAATGTGTAAACAAGAATTGAATCAAGTAAAACATGTTGAGATAAGCATGTTGCATTTGCATTGCATTGTGTTCAATCGAACGTTATATTGAACACAAGGTGAATTGGTCCATTTCATACTCAAAGTGATGAAAATGAGCCAATTCCCTTTGTCTCCATTGCCTTTGATCATCCATGATAAGGTTGTGGTTCTAGAGTCTTGTTTGTCTTGCATTTATTGAACGTGTGCAAGTTGGATCTTTGGCCATCATGTATTGTATGCTTGATTGATGGTTTTGGATCCATTGGTGTCTCTCCCTTGATGTTTTGAGATGATAAGGAGTGGTACAGTACACACATGTCCTTGGGAGACTCTTCATTTTCTTCTAGTTTGAGCTCTGTTGCAGAATGACAATTCAACACACCAGTGCCCGGCAGTGGCAAACTGATGGCCGGCACTGCTTCATCCTTGGCCGGCAAGTGGCTGGCAGCCACCATTCATGGCCGGCAAGCCACTGGTGTACTCCCCAGCATTGTTTTGGTAAGGTCCAGCAGCAAGTTCTTGGAGAAACCTTGCAAACAGAGCCTCTCAAGAGCTAATTAGAGAGCTTTTCGAGACGGAAATTGAGGCATGCATGTTTATCTTTCAAGCAGAGCTGAGGCAGCTGGGTTTAAAGCTTTACTTGTTAGTTAGCTTGGTTTTGTAATTTAATTAATTTGTTAATTAGTTAAAGTATTGTAATAATTAAGTAGCTTAGTTTAGCTGTTTCTTTATTGGTTTGTAATAATTAGTCTAATTAGATTAGTTGATTAGCTTAGCTTAGTATAGCTTAGCTTTTATTCGGACCCTCCTTCGAGAGGGCACAATGTTATAATAAGGGTGCGTGCGTGTGTGCATGTCTTCCAACCCCACGTCTTTCTCCCTTTTATTTAACCACTTTCGATGGTTGGATTAGGACATATTTTGATTAGCATACCTTATGTTTTGCATGCGTGCATCATTCATTTGTCTTGCATGCACCGGGTTCGGCGCATCATTCAAACTGCATTGTATTTCAATACACTTCCTTGAATACGTGTTTCAAAGCATGTTATCAAACTGTCGCATTCATATGCCATTTTAGATAGCCAAGCCTATTTTGGTTGCATTTTTGCATGTGTTGCATTAGGGATCTTGTATAGTTAGGATCATGCATGATTTCTAACTAGTTCTCTGTTTTGGCTCGGAGTACACTGTAAGTGTTTACGCTTTAGCATACTTGCATGAGTGTGAGTGTTGCCATGATAGCATGCTTTCCATGAGGCTATTTGCTTAACTAATTAACTGCATGAATGCCTGTGGGTGAAGGCTTCATTGCTTAAATTGGAACAACTCGATGATTGTGAGTTTTAAGCCCGCTTTCCGAAGTGACAAAATCATGTTGTTTTAAGCCCACTTGAGGGTAGCAAATTCACGCTTTAGCCTACTTGCGAGTAGCACTTCCAAACCATTTTTAAAAACAAACATGAGTTGATTTGTTCCAATTCTTGCGATTTAGTCTATACTTGTATGTTGTGCGCATCACATAGTAAGTTAGATTAATAACTGGAATAAGAACATATAACTGTCTATCCAAATTTTTAACATAAAAGTAATTTAAAAGGACAAAAATAGATATATTTGTCTCCATTTACAATATAAAAGTTATTTATGTTATTTGTGAATTTAATTATCACAAATGGTATAACTCAATAGTATGAGGGTCATAATTAAAAATGAAAATTTGACTTATAGCCAAACATCACATGAGGTATATAACTAAGCCTTCATTTGGCAACTTAGGTTGGGTTGGGTTTGGACTATTTTAACCACAAAAAGACAAAAAAAGTTTTTTAGGCTAATAAGACAAAATGTCACCTCTAACCCATAATTATTATATTTTTTCTCTCACAAAAAGTCAAAAAAGTCAAAAAATCTATCTCAAACGAGACTTTTTAGCCCCAGGCTAAAATAGCCAAAAAGTCAATCCACTTTCCAAATGAATCCTAAATAACTCTTGGATCATAATCAAAATAATGACATAACCAACATTATAATGTGTCACAACTAACAACGCAATAGATTATAACTAAAGACACAAAAATCGTAACCAAATGTGCAGATATATATTTGTCCCTAAATTTTAATTTAAAAGTATAATTGTTCATGTTTTTTGAATTTGAAAATGCACCAAGTAACCAAGAAATAGTTCATTTGAATTAGAACGGATGTACTTTTACGGGTTGCCCCGTTCTGTTTGTGAGTTTTTTTTTTTTTTTTTTTTGTAAATTAGCATCTGGAGGTCCTTTGAAGTGCATAAAGAAAATGTCTTGGTAGCAAACATCAAACTAATAAAACGAGGGTTAGCTCTGCAACTGATCTACAAGGACATTTGATGCATCTATTGTGTATTGGGAAGTTTTGACTTTCTGTTTAATATTTAGCTCAGATTTTAATACTTATAATTTTTATTGATGTTATTTTTAATGTTATATATTGCACTTAGTAAAATAAGATAAAATTTAAAAGTCTCAATTTTTAATTTATTTAATTTTTTTAATAAGTTTTAGAAAAAAAATAAAATAAAATTTATAAGTCCTATTTAGTATTACCATTACTTAGTAAAAAAATTCAAAAAGACAAAAATAATCTTTTAAACATTTATATATATATATATATATATTAATTTCTCAACTAAATATAAAATTTAATAAGACAATTCGTCCAAACAAACATGCAATTAACATCACCCAAAAATTAACTTTAGTCAATTTTATCCAATTTCCCGGAATGGGGGATAGCCCTTATTAGTCAATTTTAACATTATTGAAGACTTGAAGTTAACATCACCCTAGAACCAACTTTAGTCAATTTTTCCCAGTTTCCCAGAATGGGGGATAGCCCTTATTAGTCAATTTTAACATTATTAAAGACTTAAAGTTAAAATCACTCAAGAACTAATTTTAGTCAATTTTATCCAATTTCTCGGAATGGGGGATAGCCCTTATTAGTCAATTTTAACATTATTGAAGACTTGAAGTTAACATCAACCTAGAACCAACTTTAGTCAATTTTTCCCAATTTCCCAGGATGGGGGATAGCCCTTATTAGTCAATTTTAACATTATTAAAGACTTAAAGTTAACATCACTCAAGAACTAATTTTAGTCAATTTTACCCAATTTCCCGGAATGGGGGATAGCCCTTATTAGTCAATTTTAACATTATTGAAGACTTGAAATTAACATCACCCAAGAACTAATTTTAGTCAATTTTACCCAATTTTCCGGAATGGGGGATAGCCCTTATTAGTCAATTTTAACATTATTGAAGACTTGAAGTTAACATCACCCCAGAACTAACTTTAGTCAATTTTATGCAATTTCCCAGTATGGGAATAGCCCTTATTAGTCAATTTTAACATTATTAAAGACTTGAAGTTAACACCACCCAAGAACTAATTTTAGTCAATTTTACCCAATTTCCCGGAATGGTGGATAGCCCTTATTAGTCAATTTTAATATTATTGAAGACTTGAAGTTAACATCATCCAAAAACTAACTTTAGTCAATTTTACCCAATTTCCCGAAATGGGGGATAACCCTTATTAGTCAATTTTAACATTATTGAAGACTCGAAGACTTGAAGTTAATATCATCCTAGAACTAACTTTAGTCAATTTTACCCCATTTCCCAGAATAGGGGATAACCCTTATTAGTCAATTTTAACATTATTGGAGACTTGAAGTTAACATCACCCCAGAGTTATACTTTAGACTGTTGGTCAATTTTATTTGAAAAAATTACACTTTCCATCTTTTAAATATTATTGGTCATTAAACTTTAGATTTTTAAAATTGGTTTTAATTTATTAAAATTTTGTCAATATAATTCAATTAGTAGCTGTAGTCTAACTGCTGATGTAAGATGACCTACTGTTTAATTTAAATTTTTTTTTTTTTTCATTTTGACTATTTAAATATTATAATATTTTTATTTTGATCTTTAAAATATCACATTTTTTTCACTTTGCTCCATTGGTTCAGAGCCACATGAAATTTTCTGTTAAAGAATTTGACAATAGTTTCTAATAAGACCACATAGACAAAAATTCAATAATTTAAGATTTTTTTAATCGAAGTAAAATTGAGTAATCTTTTTTAGTGTAAAGTATAATTTAGTCAAATTTTATTATTGTTGATTGGGTTAATTATACGTTAACTCATGTAATTTGATCTAAATTTCACTTTAATTCTTATAATTTCAGTTTGAACAATTTATTCCTTACAAATTAAGTCTAATTTTAAATTGGTCTTTCAATCTAAATTAGAGGTTAAAATTAATAATTTTGAGACACTTGTCAAGTTTTTAAAGTATAAACATAGATAAAATTAAAAAAAAAAATTAAACAGAATGACTAAAATAAAATAAAATTTAATATATATATAAAATTTAAAATAAAATTTGAATTAAATTACGAGAATAAAAATATGATTACCGAAGACTTGCGTCAGGATCCTCTAGAGTAAAAACCCTACAATGATCTCTTAGAGTAAACAATCCAACGGCTGAAAATAAATATTACCAAAACGACGTCGTTTTGGTGAGTAATTTCCAAAAAGTAAAAAAAAAAATTCCAACTTTAATTCAAAACATGGAAGGGTTTGCAAATATGAAGCATTAGAGAGAGAGAGGGGGTTGAGAGGAGCAGAACATCTCCGCCCCGCCCCTTCTCACCCCCGACGCACCACCACCGCTGCCGCTGGCGCGCCGCTATATTCTGATAATTTCTTTTGGAATTTTGGGATTTATCAGGTATCATGTTCCCAGATCTTGGTTGAACCCGACACAAAATTTGTTGGTAATTTTTGAAGAACTAGGCGGGGATGCATCAAAGATCTCACTGGTGAAAAGAACAAAATGATGAAAGGAACCACAAAAGCAGAAGAATCCAAAAAACTTCCCACTATAATTAGATTTTATGCTATGGTAAGATTTGCAGCAAAAAGAAGACAAAAACCCAACACTTCTAAGTCGATGCAGGGATGGATCCATGAGATTTTTGGAGCTACTCTATAGTTTGAAAAATTAAAAGCGGCTACTTTATATAGATTTGAAATTATCTAAAAAACAAATTTAGAGGTATGAACTCTTATAATTTTAAATTATTTTAAAAATTTTAGTATAACATATATATGATATTTTAAAAAATTTTGGGAGTGCCACCGCCCCCTAACTCCCTCCCTAGATCCATCATTGAGTCGATGGTCATTCAATGCCAAGCAACGAAATCGGGTCTGGTGGCAACACCTACCATTCACTATTAGGTGAGGCAATATGAATCTGTTGAGAGCTATTAGGTAGTAGAAAGCTTGCTATGTTTTGTATCAGGGTTCAAACGGTGGGCTCTGTAATAAATGGTGTAATGGTCAGTTAAAAAATAACATATTTGTTCATTCTTCACGATAAAAAATAACACATTTGATGGGTTCTAGGATTATTTAGATGATTGCGGTGTAAATTTGTGTGCTTACACTTAGACTAATATCTGCATTCAATATCAATACTCATGTGTTCTCTTGTTCTTATCAAGTCAGTTTCAAATAAAACTTAGTCAAAAATAGAGTTTTTTTTTTTTTTTTGTATACAATCTGAAGAATGAAGATAAAATGAGTCACCCCCCTCCCTGGCGGGGCAGCGACAGCGGCGGCGGCGGCAGTGGCGTCTCGGGGGTGGGAAGGGGCGGAGCGGGCCGGGGCGGCGATGTCCTGCTCCTCCTCTCAGCCCCCCCTCTCTCTCTCTCTCTATCTCTCTAATGCTTCATTTTTGCAGGAACCCTTCCGATGTTTTGAATGAAAGCTGTTTTTTTTTTTTTTGGTGAGATTTTTCAACAGTTGGATTGTTCACGCTAGGGGAGATCATTATAGGGTTTCTACTCTAGAGGATCCTGACCACCTGCTGAGCTGAGCTTATTGGTAGCTGATAAGTGGGTCCTTTCTAGGAAAAAGGTGTAGCATCTGTTTGTCCTTTCTTTTCGATGTTTAAAAAACAAAATAAACCTTGTTAGATTATCTCTAATAGTTTATTAAATATTTTATCAAATTTAAATTTGATAAAAAAAAAAAAATACTTTTTGTTATTTCAATTCAAGACCAAATCTTTTATTAAATTCAGAATTTTTCAAATATTTTATCAAATTGAGGATGAATGTCTTTCATCAAATCACTATTCGTAATCGTTAGATTTTCATCACCAAATATCCCCTGGATAACCATCTCAAGGAAAAAATTTGTGAAAAATTTATATTGGCCAATCGATTGGCCGAACATTTACTCGATCATCCGCTCGGTCGATTGGTGTTCTGATAAAACTTTAAAAATCTCTATTGAAACACTTGATATCAAATGAAATTTTTACTCAAATTTAATTAAAAAAAATACACTGTTAAAGATGCTCTAAGTCATCTTCCATAAACTGCTACTATCAAATCAAATATTTGTCCATAATTTAAAGTTTGAATAACCACCTTTTTTTTTTTCTTTTTCTTTTTTCCAATGGGTAGGAAATAATTTACACTAAAAAAACTAAGTGCCAAAAAATTATTTCTAAAATTTTAACACGTAGTTCTGATTTAACTCTTATAGTTGGAGTTACATTTATAATAAATTTGAATCCCACATTAATCTTTTTAAATAAAAAAATTGATTATGTATTATTATTGTATAAATATCAATATCATGACAAACTAGACTAAATTGAAATTTATGTAAAAAAGTTTAACATGTATCCAAATGTATGCAACAAATTTGGCTATAAAGTCATGGCCTCAACAAGCCAAATAGTTTACATTCAAGACCATTGTCAATTTTATTAGAGTAAATTACAGTTTTTACCTTTAAAGTTATTGATCCTTAAACATTAGAATTTTAAAATTGTTTTTAAAATTGAGTAAACTATATTAATAGTTTCTACTGCTTGTCTCATTTTAATTCCTACACTTTCGATTGACTTAATTTTAATCCTTAATATTAAATTTTATATCAATTTAGTCTAATTAATATATTCATTAAATTTTTTAACAAAAAATGATCATTGAGTTACTTGTGGCTAAGTCATTGAATTGATTAAGTTTACAATTTTATCCTTAAAAATGACCTTTTGAACATTTATCTTTTACCTAATATCTCAACTAAATATAAGATTTAATAAGATAATTCGTCCAAACAAACATGCTATTAACATCACCCAAGAGTTAACTTTAGTCAATTTTAACATTATTGAAGACTAAAAATTAACATTACCAAGGGTTACACTCAAGAATATTGGTCAATTTTATTTGAAGAAGTTACATTTCTATCTTTTAAGTATTACAGTTTTGTTTTGTTTGGATTTTCAAAATTCACTTTTCAGAAAATTAATTTTTTTTATTTTTTTGTATTTTTTATTTTCATTAATTTTTTTTTAATATTTTAAGCAATTGTTTAAATTTTTAGATACACTCAACATAAATATACTTAAAAGTATAATATTTGTGAAAAATATTTTTAGAAAATTCACTAAATACCAAAAATATATAATAAAAAAAATTAGAATTCAGTATTTTTTCATATTCTTGTATATTTATTAATTTTTTAAAATATTTTTTTTATCAATATTTTACTTTTTAGTTACATCTAAGTAAGGTCCGTAAAAAAAAAATTTGCTGAAAGTTTTAAGAATATTCAATAAAAACAAAAATATACAAAAAATAAAAATCTCAATTTTCTGAAAATTAAATTCAAAAAATTGAAACAAAACACAATGATTGGTCCTTAAACTTATAGATTTTTAAATTGGTTTTAATTTAGTAAAATGTTATCAATATAATTCAATTAGTAGCTGCAGTCCAATTTGCTGATGTAAAATGACATGTTGCTTAATTTTTTTAATTTTTAATTTTTTCATTTTTTCATTTTGACTATTTAAATATTATATTATTTTTACTTTGACCTTTAAATTATCACATTTTTTTTTTTCACTTTGCCACTTTGGTTAAGAGCCACATGAAATTTTCTGTTAAAGAATTTTTCAATAGCTTCTAATAAGACCACATTGACAAAAATTCAATAATTTAAGATTTTTTTTTAAATCAAAGTAAAAATTGAGTAATACTTTTTAGTCTAAAATATAATTTAGTCAAATTTTATTATTATTGACTGGGTTAGTTACCCTTTTAACTCATGTAGTTTGATATAAATCTCACTTTAATTCTTATAATTTTAGTTTAAACAATTTGTTCCTTACACATTAAAGTTTAGTTTTAATTTGACTCTTCTATCTAAATCAGAGGTTAATATAATAATTTTGAGACACTTGTCAATTTTCTAATATATATATATAGATAAAATTAACAAAAATTTAAATTAAATAATCAAATTAAAATTAAATTTAAAATATAAAAATCAAATTAAAAATTATGAAATCTAAACTGAAATTTGAATTAAACTAGGGGAATAAAATTTGAATTAAATTACAAGAATACCGAAGGTTGTCCAAGACTTTTTAAGTCAGGAAGACGTGTAAGTCATCTCCTATAAACTGTTGCTATCAAATCAAATATTTGTCCTTACTTTCTCCTTTTTGTCTTTTTCTTTTTCCAATGGATAGGAAATAATTTGCACTAAAAAAATTGGAAAAAGGGTGGGTGCTCGAATTTCTTGGGGGGGGGGTCGAATGGCCCGAAAGAGAAGAAAGGGAGAGAAAGAGAAGAGAGGGAGAGCAGAGAAGAGAGGGAGAGAGGAATCGGAGGCCTCGGACGTCGTCGTGGCTCACGATCGACTCGCCTCTGCCTCGCAGCCTCCGCTGTGCCTCGCCTGCCCGCCTCGCCCTGCCTCACCCCGAGTTTGTTGGCCCTCCTCCTCCCCTCCTCCTCCTCCTCCTCCTTCTTCCTCCTCGTCTTCTTCTTCCTTCCGAAAAAAAAAAAACAGAAGGGCAAAACGACGCAGCGTCTTTTCACCCATTCGACCCACGGTTTTTCGAGCTACCAACCGCGATTGAAAAAAATTAGCGTTTGATAGAGTTTTAAAATTATGATTTGATAATAAAGTTGTATTTTAAGTTTGCGAGTTTTGAAATTATAGTTTGAATTGAGGCTTGGTTTGGCACAATTTAAAAAAGTCAAAAAGTCACTATCTTATTTAAGTCACATCACCTCTCTACCACATCACTTCAAACCCAACCCATAATCAATCCATATTTCATAAAAAGTCAAAAAGTATACTTATTTAGTTTATCCCAAACAACTCCTGAGTTTTGAATTTTTGATGTGACATATGAAATTAAAAAAATTGTTTGATTAAAAAACTTGCAACTCATAACCAAACACACAACTCAAAATTCTATTCAAAGCTCATAAAAAACTTTAAAAAATTTTGAAAATATTTTTTATTTAAAATATAAAAACAACAGGTGCCAATTGTCCTAAAAAAAATAATAAATACTGTTCCGGTCAACCGGCCAGACGATCCTCTCGGACGTCTGACGTCCGAGAGGATGACCGGATAGACGTGTTTTCAAAATTGAGTGTGGAATTAATTTTTAAAATTTTTAATTAAACACAGTACTAAAACCAAGGTGTGGAATCATATTTTCAAAGTTCCACCAAACACAGCCTAAGTGCCAAAAAATCATGTCTAAAATTTTAATATGTAATTCTGATTCAACTCTTACAGTTGGAGTTACATTTATAATAAATTTAAATTAAATATTATTTTTTTGAATAAAAAAGTTGATTATGTATTATTATTGCATAATATCAATATCATGACAAATTAGACTAAAGGGTTGGTTTGACATAACTTAAAAAAGTCAAAAAGTTAAAAAGTCACTATCCTATTTAAGTCACATCATCTTATTTAAATTACATCACCTCTCTAACACATCACATCAAATCCAACCCAAACCTAACCCATATAAGTCAATAAATCAAAAAATATACTTTTTTAGAACATCCCAAACCAATCCTAAATTGAAATTTAACTATGTAAAAAAGTTTAACAACGTATATCCAAATGTATGGAACAAATTTGACAATAAAGTCAAGGGCTCAACAAGAGAAATAGTAAGACTTGCATTCAAGACGGTTGCCAATTTTATTAGAATAAATTACACTTTCTACCTTTAAAGTTATTGGTCCTTAAACGTTGGAATTTTAAAATCGAGTAAATTATACCAATATTCTCTATATTTCATATTTTGTATCATTTTGATTTCTATACTTTCAATCGACTCAATTTTAACTATTAATTTTAGATTTTGTACTAATTTAGTCTAATTAATAAATTCGTTAGATTGTTAACGAAAAATGATCATTGAGTTAGTTGTGGTTAAGTTATTGAATTGATTAAATTTATAATTTTACCCTTAAAAGCATTACACATGCGCTTATGTGCGCATTTGTCATTAAAAATGCTAATAATTGAAATCAATTGGACCAGTTTGAGACAAAATAAAAAATTTAGGCTCAAAATCGAATCAATTAAAATTATAAAAACCACAATTATACAAGAATTAAAGTACAAGAACTAATGATTAATTTGCCCTTTAAAATTTAAGAAAAATTAGCAGTACCTCCTCCATGATAAGTCTATAATTGTTAGAGTGCTAGCAAAAAATAATATAAAATTTAAGGGTTGGTTTGGGGTGTTCTAAAAAAGTGTACTTTTTGTCTTTTTACAAAAAGATGTGTAAAAAAGTAGAGAGGTGATGTGATGAAAAAAAGATAAAAAGATAAAAAGATGAATTATATAGTGCATGCCAAACCAACTCTAAGTCTCTCCATTTTTTTAATTTAAGGAGACAGTTTATTTTCAATATTTTTTTAATTTATTGTGACCAACACCTCACCCATTTTGACGATTGCTTCCCTTCTATCTCGATACTTCAATCGTACGAGAGTACCCAAATAACTCTCCACGTGAATATGATTGCAATGAATAAAGCACTTAATCAAAGTCAATAATGCAATTTATGGGGGTGAAGTTTACCTGCCTACTTTCTATAGCACTGTTGATGTGATCAATGCATTGGCAATGATTATATTGGTTGTTGTTCAAATCAAGCAACTTGATTTGCAGTAGAAGAATTGTTTTTAATTCATTTCATTATTTGTTTTGCTTTAATGTTTTTTTCCCACTTTGGTGGCCAAGTGATGTCTATTATGGTTTGTTGGTTTAGTTGGCCAAGGTGATTTTGTAAGGGTTGTTTCCTTTTGAGTTGTTTCGAATGGCACCTTGCCAATCTTGGTGGGAGTTTTTCATTTTGGATTTATTACATTTTTATTTTTAAATTATTGTTAAATTATCTACTTAATATCAAAATTATTGATTGAATTTATTCAGCTCCTAAACTATCAATTGAAAATATTACAAAAATAAAATTTAATCCCTAAGTTATCAGTTTAATTCAAACCTATATAGTCCATGAAATTGATTACAAAAACAAAATATAAGCTCATAAGTATTATGAATTAATAATAGACCCTACCTAATTAAGATTTTATTACAGAAAAATCTTAAATTTTTACTTTGTCTTTAAAAATTATTTTTATTTCATTGTGTGTTTAAATTTGTAACATTCTGAAAATACGGATACCAAATAACTCACTATAACGCCTCATTAACCTTCATTCTCATTAAGTAATGCGGCTCTAGTTAAGACTCGACCCTTTTATATTCTTTGATTCGGGATCTGGTACTCATTGCTGTTGCTTATACTCTTTATTGTCTTATTGTTGATTGGGATTGGTTATTTGGAGTTGTTGGTCATGTTTTGAATAGGTTGGGAGTTAGTGTTTCAAAGCAATTTCTATCTGTTTATTTGTAAGATTGCTCAAGTGATCATTCCTTCGCTTGAGCAGTCTTTCGTTTCTCAGAGAAATTGTGCTGCAGGTCTGAACTTCTAGGAGTGGGGTGTTCTTCGCTCGAGCCATGGTTTGGTCGCTTGGGTAGTATTCTGTGTCTGACGCTCGAGCAGTATTTCTTTTACTCAAGCGGTCTCTTTGCAGGTCTGAAATTCTAGAGGGGGTTTATTCTTTGCTCGAGTGGTGGTTATCTCGCTCAAGCGATCTGCTCTGCAGGGTTAGAATTCTAGAAATTTGGTTTCTTTGCTCGAGCCATGGTTTGGTCGCTCGAGCGATTTTCTATATCTGACGTCGAGCAGTGTTTTGGTCACTCGACCAGTCTGTGCATAGGTACGAAGAAAAGATCTTTTCAATCTCTTTTTTCTTTTCTCTCTCTCTCTCTCTAAAAACCTTCTGAGCTAGTTTTTTTCACTCTCTCTCTAGTTCTTACATAAATATCCCATACACCCAAATCCTTGGATCCCGTGACCTTGATGCTTTGAGATAAGAGGTAAAGCCTGTAAAGGTGGTTGTTTCGATCTAAAAAAAGTTCAAGATTCTACTTCGTTGATTTTGGGATTGTCATCTCTCTCTCTCTCTCTCTCTCTCTCTCTCTCTCTCTCTTTCTTCTTTGAGGTAGGGATTCCTTTAACATCCTAGTATGATTTTTAGCTTTGTTATGTGCCTTTGAATAAAGGAACATTTTAAGGTTTTATTTGGATTGATTTGGGATGGTTTGGGAAATACAAAGGAGGGGTTTTTCAAATGGATTCATGAAAATGTTGTAGGAATGGTTGTATTGATGATTAGGGATGAAATCTTGAAAATCTTTCTTTAAATAGATTTTTTAAAGAAACAGATATTTTGTTGAAAATCTTTGGTTTTGAATAAAGAGGTGAATAATGGAGATATGTTGGACCCATGGTGAATTGGAAAGTAGAATGAAACATGTATTGTTTTTTCTATATTGAATTTTTCAAATTTCTATCTGTTGGTAATAATTTATTTCTTGTATAAAAATATCTATTTTGGGCTATCGGTGGAGAATAGCTTTGATTGTTGTAGAAATTACATGAGGATTAGGTTAATTGAAACCAATTTCTCATATATCTTGTATTGAATATCTTTTAATATTATTACATTGAAAATATATCGAGCGGCCATCGAGCCTCAATTTTGAGCATCCAGTACTTTTGTAGACCATGTGGTCCGCTCGAGCGACCAATGGTGCGCTCAAGCAAAGTGTCCTGTTTCAGTATATTTTGAAAAGTCATATTATGTTCATGCTTTCATTCTCATTCCTTTCCGAGCATCCTTAGGCATGAATTGAGCCTCTCAAATGAATTAATGAGTTAGAATTGGATTTAAAGAAATTGATTAAGTAAGGAATGATTCAAGAAAGCTTTAAGTTACAATGTGTGTATATGTTTATGTATTGTGTAAGTTGATCTATGGAGACGTGTTAACGAATTAATCATTGTGAGTAATATCTTAGTAAAGATATTTTCTTATATTATATTTTATGAATGTTCCAATGTAGTTAGTTTTTCCAAATTCATGATTTTGCAAGAATGAATGAGTTTTATTTGTTTGATCAACGTGACATCTGTTAATGGAATCTGTGTGTGCTGTTTTCTGACCACATTGCTAAATAGGTACTCAGCTGGAGAGCACTGGCAGAATAGATTGCGCCCGAACGATCTGTAACAGAAAGATGAGATTCCGGCAATGGTTCGTCCACCTAGGGGCACTCTGACGATCAAGTCAGTTATCTCTCAAAGATAGCAAAAGTGCTTAACTCACTATTCAGAATACAAAAAGCATACCTTAGACCCACGAGGGTGCCTTACTTTTATAACCAATACTGACCTGATCCCTATAGAAGCCTAGCTTCAATGGACTCTGGCTCAATGCCTATCCGGGACTCTCAAGTAGATAAAGATAAACTCCTTGAGAGCTTTATCTCTATCCAGACTGAAGTCTTCCCCTATCCTAGGACTCTTGTAACTTATCCGCTCATCTCGGATTTCGATATCTCTGCAGATAACCTCGGCCTAGCTGAGATTACCTCGACATCAAGCCAAGGACACATGGCACCTCGGATGGCACTTTGGTTCCACCTTGGCCACGTGTTCCTAGCCAAAAAATATGTCCCCAGAACTGCCCTCTAGGTTCTATTACCTCAGCATCCTGAGGTGATGAAACCTATATCATTTGAACCCACAGCACGTCGACTAAACTGGCTCTATCATTTGTTACCGATGTCATCATTTGTCGGCTCCATATGACCAAGACCTGTAATCTGTTTTCACCAATACTTTAGAACCAGTTAACCAAGTTTGTTCAAGTTTATTTAGCCAAGATTGTCCTCCTAGCCGAGATCGTTGCTTCATTAAATCAAGAACTCCAAGAGTTTTCACACGCGTATAAGCTGTCACGTACGGTATTTCAACCGTTTTTGCCACGTGTCCCTTCCCTATCGAACCATACCTGACACGCACCATCAAGTCACGTCACATTTGCGTGCGCCGCCTGACAGGCACATTCAATACCATTTTGCCGTCTTCTCCGTGTTTTGACAAAAAACTCTTTCCCTCTTTCCGTCTTTTCACTTTACATCTTTGATTTTGCACAAATTTTCTCTCTCTAAGCCTCTTTCCCTCAAACCGCCATTATCATCTTCTCAAAGCTCTCTTAACTACTCCATTTGTCTCCTCTGACGAAACACTCACCGTCTTGCCACTCGTACCACCTGCGTTCAACTCCGGCGTACCTCACACCGGCCTTACATTCTCTGGTAAGCCACCGCTTCCCCTCTAATTAATCTGTGTTTTCTTTCAAATTTTTGCTATGTTTGTGTGCGGCCATTGCAAATATGTCCATGCTTTTTAAATAGTCATTTGTGTGTTGAATTTCCCATTTGCCATCTGTTTCATGATTCTAATTTTGTATAATATTGTTTGCCTATATTCACACACACATACACATATACACACATGTTGTCATATACGTTGACGTTCTTGATAGCTTGTCACTGTTTTTGTTCTTGTGCACATTTGTATTTCATGCAATGTTCTTGAACCCCTTCTGGTTTTCTTGAGTCTGAATCTCTATTCTTCTCTATTTTCTTGATGTTTTTCCAGATTCCTGCCTTTAATCCCCCTGTTTTAGTAACTCTAGGATTGGGATTTGCTTTAAAACTCCAAACTCCAAGAAAAATTGAAACAAATTTCGTTTAGATCCCAAAAAACCCTTGCCCCAGTATTTGTTTAGGTTTTGCCGAGGTCCTTAAAACCCTAACAAACCACTTCCTCTTGCAACCCAACAATTTTCCCCTTAAGCCAACGTTATGGGTATGTGGAGGTGGAAAGTAAACACCCCAACTAAGCTTGAATATTTCAGGCAGGAGTTCGTCATCCCTGCCGATGTCCACCTTAGGTTGGCTGGAGAGGAGAACTCCATCATGCTTAAGGACGACTCCAAGCCCTTTCCAGTCATAGCCTTCGTAGAATGTGGACTTTGGCTTCCTCTCGATATTCTCTTTCGAGAAGTCCTACGCTACTATAAACTAAATCCAATGCAGCTTGCCATTAACTCCTACCGAGTTATCAATGGTATAATTGCCTTAGCCAAAAGAGAAAATGCTAGGGTTACCCTTGTCGACATCCAGTACTGCTACACTATGTGCGGCCTTAAGTTAGAAAAAGGCTATATTTACTACCTTAAGCCAAGGTCAACAGAATACAAACTCATTGCCGACCTCCCTGATTCCAACAAGGGCGCCGGGAACGATTATTTCATCGTCTCGGGCAACTGGGAGTTCCTTCTAAGTGACGATCTCTACCTCTACCCTTTAAGCTGTACACTGTTCAGAGAGGGAGATGGTAAGAGCCAGGTGTTACTTTTACTTGTTTTTAAGTTTTTTTTACTTGGATTTTTTTGTATGTTCTAACGTCAGTTTGGTTTTGTTTTGCAGTTCTTCCCTAGCCCCCAAAGGACTTCCTCAAAAACTTCTTTCCCAGTAAAGATTTTAAGAAGTTGCTGGACTTGCCCATTAATCAACGCAAGGCTCCTTTGTTGCTCAACTTTATCCCGACGTACAAATCTGTTCTTCCTGACGTCCCAAGAAAAAGGAAAAGCAAGTCTCCTCCATCAGCAATAACTCCTCAAGCCGAATCATCAAGGCCTGACCAAGGATCAACATCTGGTCCTATGGAACAACCATCAACCTCAGCTCCGTAGCTGATTCCACCTTCTCAATGCCAACGTCAATGTTGAGCTCTACTACAAGCTCCAGCAGGCAAGACTCGAAGCTGAAGACGCCGAAGTGCTAAGCCATCATCATACGATCCAGCTAACCCACCAACAGCTCTACCATCAATTCGCCTTGGTATTAAAGTTACCATCTTTGTCTCCTCTGAAAAAATGGGGCGACAAAAGGCCATTGCCGAAGACCTTCTTGTCGACATCTCTAATGTCACCACAGTTCAATCTACATCTTCCCAATCTCAGCCAAAACCAAAGCCGAAGAGGCTGAAGAAAGCCCAACCCAAGGCAACGGTGACTCAGATTGACACTGAGGACACCTTGCCAATCTTAAAACTAGCCGAGGGTGAGAAAACCTCCTCCGTAACCAAGAAGAGGTCCATCGAGGCCGAGCCCTCCATCTCCACCAGGTCAAAGAGGCCGAGGACGGAATCTGCCACAACCTCGGGGTCCCTAAAATTAGATGCCCCATAGGCCCCTCCAATTATAATCGAGGACAAGCCAGTTAGAGCTGGTGATAGCGCAACTGACATTGAAGTCGGCGTTGCTCTCTCTACTGCCTTACTTCTCCCAAAAGACCTCGAACGCAATGCTGAGGTTAGCGAATATGAAAACTTCACTCTGATGTTGCAACACTCCGTACAAGTAAGCCCCTTAACACTTGATACTTTTCATTTTCTATTTTTTCATACTTAGAGATTTTTACTAACTCTAGTTTTGTCCATTTCTTCTAGGCAATCCAGTACGCTCACTCCTTCGCGATGCAAGCTTTTGACATCAAGAAGGAGTTGGTCAACAAGACCAAGGAGGCTGCCAACTTGGTAAAAATCGTTAATAAGGCCAAAGCTAAGATGGAGACTCTGTTAGATCGAGCCAATGCGGCCAAAAAGGCTCAAGAGGAGGCCGAGGAAAAGGAATGAGCTGTTGAAGCTGTCGCTAAGGTCCTCGAAGCCGAGAAAAAAGAGGCCGAAGCAAAGACCGCCGAAGCCCAGGCCGAGCTCATTGCTGCATTGGACACAAAGGCTGCCAAGATCAAAGTGGCGGACGAGAAGGCATATGCTGAAGAGGAAGCTGACGTCCGCGAGGAATACAAGAGGCAAGTAAGGCAGACATGCAACAAGGGTTTCACCCTTGGTTGGATGGCTGCCTTAAAGGAGTTGGTTGTCCCCGAGGACTCGCCTCTCTGACAAGATAGCCGTATTGTCCTGCCATTCCCACCTACTCCAAGCCAGTCTGAGGACGAAGCTGAGTCTGAGGATCAGGCTGAGGCTGAGAATGATGAAAAAGCTGCTAGGGCCAAGTCCCCTACTATGAATGAGCAAGTCTTGGACTTGACTCAGGATGAGGAGGATGAGGTCTCCAAAGATGCTACCCTTAAGAAAACAACATCTGACGCGCCTATCGCCGAGAAGAGCATCGACCAGACTCTTCAAGAGATCGATGCCGAGCTCGCGGCTGAGAAGGCTGCTGAGAAAAGTTCTCAGATGCCTTCCGAGCCCCAAACCGATCCAGCTGATCATGCCGAGTAGTCTAATCTTGAAGCTTTCCCTTTGTACTTAGTACTTTTTTTCTTTTTGAACAATGTTTAGCTCTTTAGTTGGCTGATGTGCCTTTTTGTAATCTGAACAAGTATTTTTCAATGTCAGGCCGAAGTGCCTTTTCTCCTTATCTGAATGCATTCTCTAATTTCTTCTTTCAATGTGATTGTATGCTTGTCCTTCCTTTACTGCATTGTATGATTCTATACTTAGAATATTTTGCATGTCTTTCAAAGCACACCTTAATTGTGTAATCTCTTCGGGGTAAAATACCTCGGATATTCTTACTGACTGTTTATCTCGGCCTTATCTTGACACTTGAAAAACATTGTAAGAAGGTTTTCACAAGTGTTTTATATGCTGCTTCTCTTTCAGTTTAAAATACCTTAGATATTCTTACTGTGTTCCACGTTTTTTCAAAATCTTGGTAATCTCGGCAAATGCGCAGATACTTCTTTAAAAGTAACTGTGGCTTAACTTCATTTTGTAAATTGTTCTTAAAGTTTCAACAAGTGTTAAACCAACTTTCTTTCAACATGACCTCGGCTTAACTTCAACTTGTAAATTGTTCTTAAAATTTCAACAAGTGTTAAACTAGTTTTCTTTCAACATGACCTTGGCTTAACTTCAACTTGTAAATTTTTCTTAAAATTTCAACAAGTGTTAAACCAACTTTAGCATGTAAATTCCGACTTCCAAGTATTATTCTCCAACTCTCTGGCCCCTAATGTGAACTTGAGTTTCACTTCTGTTCACATTAAGTATGTACCTATGATCTTGGTGCCGAGGTTAGATTCAAACAGAGGCTGACCGAGGTTATCAACCTCGATTTTTCTGTTAATCTGACTGTCATGTATTTAGTGTCCTTCAAAGTTTTCTTTCTATCAACATAACAAATCTAGGTTAATTTCAAGTTAGTCCAACTCTATTATATGCAAGTATAATTCAACTCTGCCATATAATAAGTCTAAGTCATTCGTCATGTTTCAGTCAGAAACATCGCCGACTTAGTTCAACTCTATTAGATGCAAGAATAATTCAACTCTGCCATATAATAAGTCTAAGCCATTCGTCATGTTTCAGTCAGAAACATCGCCGACTTAGTTCAACTCTATTGTATACAAGTTTAATTCAACTATGCCATATAACAAGTCTAAGCCATTCGTCATGTTTCAGTCAGAAACATCGCCGACTTAGTTTAACTTTATTATATGCATGTATAATTCAACTCTGCCATATAATAAGTCTAAGCCATTCGTCATGTTTCAGTCAGAAACATCGCCGACTTAGTTCAACTTTATTATATGCAAGTATAATTCAACTATGCCATATAATAAGTCTAAGCCATTCGTCATGTTTCAATTAGAAACATCGTTAAGTGACTGGTCAGTTGTTTTACACCAGTTTAAGATCAAAAATCAAGATAAGATTTTATTAATTACTTCGGCTAATAACAAAAAACTTAAAAATAAAAGGAAATCTTAATGATAGAAAAACTTCAGGTTGCAAGTATTCCAAGGTCTTGGCAATTCTTTGCCTTCAGTGTCTTCAAGTCGATATGCCCCATTGCCCAGGATTGAGATGATTCTATAAGGTCCTTCCCAATTTGGGCCAAGTTTGCCCTCTTTGAGATCCTTCTTGTTACCGACGACTTTTCTCAAGATAAGGTCCCCAACTTGAAACTCTCATGGGTTGACTTTTTTGTTGTAAGCCTTGGCAAGCTGTTGTTGGTATGCCCCCAGCTGAATTGTTGCTTTTTCCTTTCTTTCTCCCAATAAGTCCAGATCTCGGGCTAAAAAAGCATCATTAGTTCCATTCTCTACTCCCTGGGTTCTGATCCCTGGGATGCCGGCCTCCAACGGAATTACTGCCTCTGTGCCATAAGCCATGGCAAATGGGGATTCCCCAGTTGATCTTCTTGGCGTGGTCCGATTTGCCCAGAGTACACTGGACAACTCATCCACCCATTTTCCCTTTGCTACTTCTAGCCTCTTTTTGATCCCATCCAAGATAAGTTTGTTGGATGCTTCTTCTTGTCCATTGCTTTGAGGGAAGCTTGGAATAGAGTAATAATTCTTGATCTTGTACTTTGCACAGAAGCTCTTAATTAGCTTGCTGTCAAATTGTGTACCATTGTCTGTTATTATTGCCCTTGGGATCCCAAACCTGGTGATGATGTTCTTCCATATGAAGCTCTTCACATCAACATCTCTAATCTTTGTAAGCGGTTCACTTTCCACCGACTTGGTGAAGTAATCTGTTGCCACTAGCAAGAACTTCCTTTGTCCAGTTGCTTGAGGCAGTTGTCCAACAAGATCCATACCCCATTGGGCAAATGGCCAAGGGCTGGACACTGGGTTTAAGTCTGCTGCTGGTTGGTGTATCAAAGGTGCAAACCTTTGACACTTCTCACACTTTTTGACATAGACTTCAACATCTTTCTGCATATAGGGCCATCTGTACCCCTGAGTAATGGCCCTATGAGGAAGTGACCTGCCCCCAGTGTGGCTTCCACATACTCCTTCATGTATCTCAGACAAGAAGTCTTCAACTTGTGAATGATGCACACACCTTAAAAGGGGGCCAGTAAAAGATCTTCTGTAGAGATGCCCCTCTGCTGTCAGACTGAGACTGAATCTTGCCGACTTTAGTCTGATCTTGTGTGCTTCCTCATGATCATCTGGCAGTTTTCCCTCTTTAAGGAATACTATTATTGCATCCATCCAGCTTTACCCCATCTCCATACACATTGTTTCATGCTCAGTGTTCAGTGGTTCTACACTTGGACCTGATAAGTAGTCAACCATTATTGTCCTTGCCTCTCCTGGTTTCATTGCACTAGCCAGGTTGGCCAAGGCATCAACATGGCTGTTGTCATCTCGGCTGACTTGCTGTAGTCGGCAATTTTGGAATAATGCCATCAGTCTGCCTACCTCCTTTATATAGGCCATCATCCTTTCATCTCGGGCTGCATATTCGCCTGTTGCCTGGTTGACGATAAGCTGGAAGTCATAGAAGACCATTACCTCGTTGGCTTCCATTGTTGCTGCCAACTTTAATCCTGCGATTAGTGCTTCATACTTCGCTTCGTTGTTTGAGGCCTTAAACCCCAAATGAATGGATTGTTCCAAAGTCTGCTCATCTGGTGATATTAGAACTGCCCCTGCCCCCGCTCCTTGTCAGTTTAAACTTCCATCAACAAACAGTCGGAAGGAGTCATCGACATAAATACTGCAAGGCCTGAGTTTCTCTTATTTCCTCTGTTTGGCTACCCCCAACTGGGTTTCTCCTTGTTCATTTGGGTATCGCGTACCTCGGCTCAACGGAGCCCGATGTGTGATGGCACATAGTGTGAACTCGGGCACGAAGTCGGCCAAGACTTGGCCTTTGATTGTTGTTCTGGGTCTGAATTCCAGGTTGTATTGGCCCAACACCATTGCCCATCTGGATATCCTACCTGTCAGGTCTCCTTATTACAACAGGGACTTTAAATGATGCTCAGTTAGCACCACAATCTTATGGGCTTGAAAATAATGATTCAGCTTCTTGGAGGCCATTACCAAAGCTAGTGTTAGCTTTTCCAAGGGTAGATATCTGGTCTCTGCATCTGCTAGGGTTTTACTTACGTAGTAAACTGCCCTCTATTCTCTTTTATCTTCCTTGATTATTACTGCACTTACTGCATGTTCTGAGACTGCCAAGTATAAGAACAACTCCTCTCTAGGTACTGGATTTGAGAGAACTGGAGCTGTGGTCAAGTACTTCTTCAAGTCGGCCAAGGCGATTTCGCACTCCTCTGTCCATAAGAAATCTGTGGCTTTCTTTACTAGACTGAAGAAAGGTTTGCATTTATCAGAACTTCTGCTTATGAATCTGTTTAGGGCTGCAGCCCTTCCGGTCAACATCTGTACTTGCTTTGCCAATGTTGGGCTCTTTAACTCCAGAATGGCCTTGATTTGATCCGGGTTTGCCTCAATGCCCTTTCTGGTGACCAAGTATTCCAGGAATTTCCCTGACCCAACTCCAAATGCACACTTCGACGCATTGAGTCAGAGCCGAAATGTCCTTAGGATGTCAAAGACTGTCTTTAGGATGGCCAAATGATCTTCAGGGTCCTTAGTCTTCACGACCATGTCATCAATGTAAACTTTCACTGTTTTGCCTATTAGATGTTTGAACATCTTAGTTACCAACCTCTGGTAAGTTGCTCATACATTTTTCAACCCAAAAGGCATCACTCTGTAGCAATACAGCCCTTTTGGGGTGATAAATGCAGTCTTCTCCTCATCTGGGGGGTACATGGCTATCTGATGGTACCCTCTATAAGCATCCAGGAAGCTCATCCTTCCATGCCCTGAAGTGGCGTCCACCAATTGATCAATTTTGGGCAGTGGGAAACTGTCCTTGGGACAAGCTTTGTTCAGGCTGGTGAAGTCCACGCAGACCCTCCACTTCCCATTCTTTTTCTTCACAACCATCGTGTTTGATAACTATGTTGGGTAATTTACCTCTCGAATGGCTCTAGCTTCCAAAAGTTTATCTACTTCCTCTTCTACTGCCTTAACATGCATTAATGTCAGCCTCCTTGCTTGCTGGATGACAAGTTTGGCTGACCTGTCCACATTCAGTCTATGGCAAGTGACCTCGGGTCAATGCCAGGCATCTCGTACGGTATCCAAGCAAACACCTCTAGGTTTGCTCTCATGAATGCTTCTAATTCCCTTTCTTCTTCCTCAGCCAAGCCTGAGCCGAAGAGGAATAAGCATTCTTCATCCTCTTATTGGGCTAAGATCTTTTTCAGGGCTTCCTTACTTCTCTCAGCTGGTTCCTTGCCGACGTCCTCAAGGACTTCCATGTCCTCATCTTCGATCTCTGCTGCTTCTGCTTCTACATCTCGTATGTTGTAGGTAGATTTCATTGCTGCCATGGAGCAATTCTTTGCCTGTACTTGATCCCCTCTGATCTCCTCAATTCCATACTCTGTTGGGAATCGCAAGAGTTGGTGCAATGTTGAGGGAACAGCCCCCATTGCATGCAGCCATGGCCTTCCCAAGATAGCATTGTAAGGGGAAGGAGTGTTAATTATTATGAACTCAGTTTTTACCTTTTTGGTGCCAGCCTGCACCTTCAAACTTATTGCCGCCAGGGGCCACATCGGCGTTCCATTGAACCCAACCATTGGACCGTTGGATTGCTCCAGATCATCTTGATGAAGGCCAAGCTCCTTGTAACATCTGACATACATGATGTCACAAGAGCTGCCCTGGTCAATCAAAATTCGCTTTACCTGGCATTCTCCAATCTGGAGGGATATTACTAAGGCATCGTTGTGTGGATGCTGCACCATCTCCAGGTCTTCCTCGATAGAGGACACCACTGGTCCCTGGCACTCGTCTGCCCTAGGTCTCTTCTGCTTGACCTGATACACATGTTGGAGGTGTTTTACCTTCTGAGTTTCCCTCCATATCTCGTTCTCATTCACCTTCGAGTGAATCACATCGATCACTCGAGGTCCACACCTTCTTGATTCTTGATCTTTGGTGAAGGTGGTCTTCTTAGGTGCTGAGTCAGTCTCGCTTGCTCTTTCTTTGTCCTGGTCTCATCTACCAAGTCTCTTAAATGACCCTGTCTTACTAGGTCTTCCAGATGTGCCTTTAGGGCTCTGCACCCTTGAGTTAGATGTCCACCCTCATTGTGGTAGGCACAATGTTTCCCTAGACTTTTTCCCATAAATTCACCAGGAAGCTTTTTTGGTGCTTTGTAATAGGACTGATTCCGGATTCTTTCCAAGTCTTTGTAGACCGGATTTCAGAATATGGTTATGACTGCCTGTGTAGCCCTCAGCCCTGTGTCTTGTTTATTGTACCCACCATTACCTCGGCCTCGCTTTGGCGAGCCGTTTCTCTTCTCTTGTTTCGACGCCTTTGTCCCCGGCGTGTCCTCCCCGGTCCTGGCATACTTTTCTATCCTGGCCATAAGTTCCTCCATACTTTTTGGTAATGTCTTTGCCAGTGATTTTCGAAGCAGGCAATCATCTTTTAGGCCGTTCTTAAAAGACACGACCGCCACCTCTTGGTTGCACCCTGGTATTCGGTTGAACACTTCATAATACCTTTTGGCATAAGCCCTAAGGCTTTCATCCTCACCAATTCTCAGAGCCATCAGGGAGTCCACTCTTAACGGTTGTAGTTTGTTTGTCACAAACCTGGCCACAAACATCTTGGCCAGGCTTTCCCAGCTTTTCACAATTCCTTTCGGCAACTTGTGAAACCAGTCTGATGCGATTTCCCCAAAGGATGAGGGAAACACCTTGCAGAGCAACGGCTCGTTCCCGGTGTATAATGCCATTGAGTTTAGGTACAAGCCGACGTGAAAGTTAGGGTCTGACTTACCGTCGTATATCTGGAATCTTGACATATTAAACCTCTTTGGGGCTTCAAATTTCTCTAATTCTACCGAGAACGGTGTTCTCGGCCTGACCGGTGAGGTTACCTCGGCATCTTGTCGCCTCCTCTGGAGGTAATCCCTTAGATCCTCCTTGGTCCGTCCAGAAGCTCGGCTATCAACAGATTTCAGCCTCTTCGGTGCGCTACTCCCGGTGTCGTTATGAGTCCTCTTGGACTTCTCCCCATTAGTTGCATCGAAACAAAGTTCCTTCCCTTGAACATGTCGATTGTGATAACCCTGTTCCTTATTATGCTAATTGGTCCTTATTATGAATGTGATTATGTGTTTGATATGATTTTGTGTGCCATTTATGTGAAAATATGTGGTTTTGAATTTCTATCTGTTCACCGTAGGAAAATCTGTTGGATTACCTGCTTTAGAAATTAAATTGAAAGCCTTGTCGGCCACAAAACCCGAAATTGACTACGCCATTGTAATTGGCATAATTTTTAGAGCCTACAGTGAAATTTAATTGAAAATTGATTCAAAACAGATTAATTAGATTAAATTGATATTATAGTGCTCAATTATTTAATATTAAGATAATGTGATTAGAGAAGCTTATTTAAATGGGACATTTCCACTCAATTCCTCTTTTTGTATTCATTTGGCTGAGATTATCTTAAGGAAAGAAAGAGAGGGTCGGCTAGAGAGGGAAAGAGGAGGAAAATTGTGTGTTTGGCTCAAGTTTGTGAAATTGGAAGGTTGAACTCAAGAATTAAGCATAAGTTTGGAAGATTAAAGCTCCTAGGTGAGTAATCAACCCTTAATTCATGAGTTTAAGTTGTAATGTTGTGAATTCAAGTAATATGGTAGCTCATGACAAAGAATTGAGTTGTAATTGATGAAATTGAGTTGATTTTGTTGAATTGAAAGTTCATATGCACATGCATGTGAGAAATTGCTTTGAATTTGCATGTTTGAGCACAAAATGTATAATCCATGTGAGATTTTAGTTAAAGCTCATATTTTTGACCATCTCTTCATCATCTAAGTTGAGAATAGAAGTTGTGTTCCACATGCATGTACAATTCATAAGAGTATGAGTTTTGAATACATGAATTTGCCATGTTGGGAATGAGTTTGGTGTAAATTGGGTCATGCATGTGATTAATTTGTGAAATTGAGCTTCATAATGTAATAAATTTGGTGTTGGATCATGTTAGTACATGTATATGTGAAGTTTGAGCCATAATATGCAAGATATGTTGATTTGAATACAAATTTGAAGCTCAAGAACAATTCTGGATTTTCCAGAATTTGGGATGTCCGCTCGAGCGGGAAAGGCGCCGCTCGAGCGGGAAATACGAGCTCTTAGAACTTTTTGTAGACATGTTGTACGCTTGAGCAGGCAATCCCACGCTCGAGCAGGGAGCTATGTAGACTGACCTTCAGCTCGAGCGTCCGACTTCACGCTCGAGTGTGAAAATGATGTAACCAGTACTTTTGCAGACCTCATGGGTCCGCTCGAGCGGGGACCCCTGTTTCTAAATTTTTGTAAATGCGTTATGTGTTTCGTTTTTCGTTCTCTTTCACTTCTAAGTACTCTTAGGCATGCATTGAGCATTATGAATGAATTAAAAGAATAAGAAAGAAGCCTAAAGAGGAATATGTGAATTAAAAACGAATTGGATTGTTTGTGACCCATTGTGTTCATGGAATGTGTAGGGTCAAGTTCTAGGGCAAATCATCCAGCCGATCATTGTGAGTAATATCTTAATAGAGATATCTGAAATATGTTGTTTAGCCAATTGCGTACTTCACTGTAAGTCTTATAAGTCTGTTAATTTAAACGGTGGACAATGTTTGCTATGCCAAATGAATGGGCTAGAGGCCAGTTTGACCTAAATAATAGAATGAATGGGCCAGAGGCCAGTCTGACATGAATAATAGCATGAATGGGCCAGAGGCCAGTCTAACATGAATGATAGAATGAATGGGCCAGAGGCCAATTTGAAAAGGCCAACTTGACATGAATGGATTGGGACCGAGGCCATCCGATGTGTTTGGAACCACAGCTACTTGACCTATATGAATGTATATATATTAGATAAAAATGTGAATTGGGCCCAAGGTTGTCTGATGTATATTGTTCTAATGTATCTTCTTTATTTGGTATTATTTACTGGGCTTTCGCTCACGCTCATTCATGTGTTTGTAGGAGAACCAAAAGAGGTCCAAACCCAGCCTCAGTGAAGTTTGTATGGAACAACTAAGGTTTTGAAGAGTCAGCCCTTACATCTCACGCACGAGACTTGTCTTCGCCCTTTTGCTATTTTCTTTTTTTTGGTCATGTTGGTGAGGACTTTGGATTACATTTGTATATAGTTTTGATTGGCTGACCTAGACTTGAATGATCTTGTATGTAAAGAACTTTATATTACCATATTTTTTTATGTGAGTTATTAACATGTGTATGTTTGAATATCTTGATGTGCCATGTAAGCACAACTCTATGGACAAAGTTTTAAATTTTGCTTCCGTTTGGCCCCCTTTACTCTGATGAGTTATGTCTGATTTGGTTTGAGGCCGTAGGTAATTTCAGGATTACTGGTCGGTTATGTCCTTAACCCATGGGGGCGGGTTCGGGTCATGACACCGATGTTCTTTGGGTTCATCTTCCTTGGTGCGATGCGTCCTCCGAGAATCTCCCTTCATTGACTCTCATTGCCCGACCTCCCTAGAAGGCCAGCGAGAGTGTTCCTTAGTCCTGGTGTACTGGGGAACTGTAGGGACTATTTTCTGCCTTCCCTTCTGGGCATTGTTCTTGGCCATTGGAATCGGCGTGTTTTGTGACGGGAACGATGGCTGCATGACGTTGTTCTGCTTCATGAAATTGGACCGTCTGCAGGTCCGCCAATTTGTTCGCCAGTCCCTTCATCTCGCCGCCCCTCTGCAAGCAGCTATCCTTCCATACCTGGAGGTTGTCCTCGTTATAATATCCGCCCTGACTTTTTCGGTACGTCACCCTCATTGCCAACGTCTTTCTCTCTGGGATTCTGATTCCGAGTTTCATCGTTACAGTTATCCTCTTCTACGTTAGGGTCAATGTGCTTACCACTCCCAGTAGGGATGTCGTCCCCAACCTTTTCTTTTTGTCCGTCGTTGGCCATCTATTCTTCTTTCTCTTCTCACAGACAGCGCCAAATTGTGTATGCTGTTTTCTGACCACACTGCCAAATAGGTACTCAGCTGGAGAGCACTGGCAGAATAAATTGCGCCCGAACGACCTGTAACAGAAAGATGAGATTCTTGCGGTGGTTCGTCCACCCGGGGGCACTCCGACGATCAAGTCAGTTATCTCTCAAAGATAGCAAAAGTGCTTAACTCACTATTCAAAATATAAAAAGTGTACCTTAGACCCACGAGGGTTCCTTACTTTTATAACCAACACTGACCTGATCCCTGTAGAAGCCTAGCTTCAATGGACTCTGTCACTGCCTATCCAGGACTCTCAAGTAGATAAAGATAAACTCCCTGAGAGCTTTATCTCTATCCAAACTGAAGTCTTCCCCCATCCTAGGACTCTTGTAAGTTATCCGCTCATCTCAGATTCTGGTATCTCCGCATTTAACCTCGGTCTAGCCGAGATTACCTCGGCGTCAAACCAAGGACACGTGGCACCTCGGATTGCACTTCGGTGCCACCTTGGCCACATGTTGTTATCCAAAAAATATGTCCCCACAGAATCGATTAAGTACAAATGCATAAGATGGACCCAAGGTCATTATGTTTATCTGATAAGAGGGACTCAAGGTCGTTCTAATTATCTGATATATCTGAATTATCTGTTATGTGTTGACCAAATGGTCAACATACAACTGTAATAAATTGAACCTAAGTTTGTTCTGTCAAGTTATGATCTGTTCCGCTCTGTACATTTGTTATATGTTGGACTTGAGGTCGTTTTGTCATGTATTGGACCAAAGTTTGTTCCATTATGAATTGTAGATGATATGGAAACGATTATGTTTAAGTAACAAAACTCATTCATGTAACCTCGTTACTCTAATGTTATTCACTATACTTTAGCTCACTCCGTTATATATGTATGTAGGTGAGCAGCGGGATGTCCAGCCCTAGTGAACCATGTGGAAGATTACCCAAGTTTTGTGAAGCCTTGGAGCGCCTCTCGGATGAGGCTTTTGTCTTTTTTGCTTTTGTTGGTCATGTTTGACCACACCTTGTATTTATCCCTTTGAGTTTTAAAAGATAATGACTTGTATTTGTGTTTGAATGATTTCTGGATATATGTAATATTTTTATGTATATGATCAGATGTGAGTTATTAATGTATAAAATATTTTGATTTATGTCATGTATGCACAGCTCATTGGACAAAATTTTATTATTCAGTTTCTGCTCCTGGCCACATATATTTAATTATGATTTGAATTCTGTCTGAGACAGTAGGTAATCTTATGATTATTGGTCGATTATGATATGAACCTTTAGGGGCGGGTTCGGGTCGTAACAAAGTGGGATCAAAGTATGTGTTAATAACTCACACACTTGTCTAATTGAGCAATAAGGTGTCTAGAAAAGACTAAGAAAACATTCATTCGAAAAGTATATGCTTGTTTGCATTAAGATCCTGCACATATGTGAGTATGTGAAATATGAATTGTTGTGCCTATGTGTATATGTGCAAATTTCTGTGTTTATTATAATATGAATTCATATAGATCATGGTAAGAACAAGGGCTAATGAGATAAAAGAGTCTTCTATTGCCCGATTAGACAGAATGGAAAGAGTGATTCAAGATATAGCTGAATCGCTAAGGCAACAGCAACAACAACCGCCCCCACCTCCAACAATGCATGTGTCACCTCTAGTACTGAAACACCAAGCATATAACCGCACAATTGCTTTGACTAAAGAGTTTAAGAAAATGAAATCATTGTTTTGGGGAGGAGTTGATCATTTGAAAGCTGAGGCATGGGTCTTGGCGTTGAAAAGCAGTTTGAAGTATTTGTGTGCCCTGATGCATAGAAAATTCTATTGGCGGCCTTTATCTTGAAAGACAAAGCTCGTAGATGGTGGATATTGATCCGGGATGAAAATGTGGAAATAAATTGGGCACTTCTGACTTTGAAAGATTAAGGCAAGGCAACCAAACAGCAGCCGAATATGAAACATAGTTCACCGAATTGGCCAAGTTCACACCACACATGGTCGACACTAATTACAAGAAGGCAAGGAACTTAGAAGGTGGTCTTCAAGGTGCAATTCAAGAAAAAGTGAACGTTATGAAATTATCAAATTATATGGATGTATTAGATAGAGCTTTAATGTCTGAATCAAACATGGATTCACATAACCGACCATTTAAATGGAAAGGAAAGAGACATGGTTCTTATTCGAATAAGAGATCAACATCTTCAAATAAACAAAATCTGGGAACATCTAGTGCCTCCAATTCTACGAGAGATTCCGCACCAACATGTAATGAATGTGGTAAGAAACATTAGGGAGTTTGCTACCGTACTTATAGGGCATGCTTCAAATATGGCAAGACAGGACATATGGTCAAAGGTTATCCTCAAAGTGAACAGAGAAGTGGAAAGCCAGCTGCTAGTTTGACTGGATCCATTCCAATGCCAGGAAATACTGCTAGACCTACTGTTACGAGAGATACATTCAAACAAGGGAGAGTTTTTGTGCTTGTCCCTGGTGATACACAGAATACCGAGGCCGTTGTCTCAGGTATTCTTTGTATTTGCAATCAAGATGCTTATGTGCTAATTAACTCGTGTTTGACATATTCCTTCGCTTCCACTAAATTTGCACATAGACTAAATAGACCTATGGAATCACTACCTTATGTGTTATATGTATTTATTCTATCTGGGAATCTGTTTTGTGTACTTCTGTGTATTGTGCTTGTGAAATTATTGTTGGGAGTGGTACATTATATGTGGATTTATTGTCTCTTGACATAAAACATTTTGATATAATTTTGGGAATGGACTGGTTGTCTAAATATTGTACTACCATTGATAGTGTGACAAAACAAGTTTTGTTTAGAACTTCGGGACAAGATGAATTTTTGTTTAAGGGTAATGGTGTAGTAACTCCACCTTATTTAATTTCGGCAATGAAAGCATTTAAACTACTTAAGAAGGGATGTTGGGGTTATCTATGTAGTATTTTGACTGTTCAATCTATGGATACTATGTTACATGATATTCCAATAGTTAAAGAATTCCCAGATGTGTTTCCGAAAGAATTGCTAAGGAAATTAGTTGATCGAGAAATTGAATTTACCATTGAAGTTATGCCGGGTACTCAACCTATCTCGAAGACCCTGTATCGAATGTCAACAGCTGAAATGAAAGAATTGAAAGGTCAGTTGCAAGATTTGCTTGACAAGGGATTTATCCGACCTAGTACTTCACCGTGGGGTGCACTAGTTCTATTTGTGAAGAAGAAAGACGGAACGCTTTGCTTGTGTATTGATTACTGGGAATTGAATAATTGAATAAGGTAATAATCAAGAACAAATACCCTTTGGCTCGTATTGATGACTTATTTGATCAGTTACAGGGCTCACAAGTGTATTTGGAGATTGACTTGAGATCTAGGTACCATCAACTGAAAGTGAAAGCTAAAGACATCGAGAAAATCGCATTCTGAACAAGGTACGGACACTATGAATTCCTAGTTATGCCGTTTGGAGTAACGAATGCACCTGCAACCTTAATGGACCTTATGAATCGAATTTTCAAATATTACCTTGATGAATTTGTGGTTGTATTTATTGATGATATTCTAATTTACTCGAAAAGTAGAGAAGAACATGAACAACATTTGAGAGTTATTCTTCGAACACTTAGAGAAAAGAAATTGTATGTAAAACTGAAGAAATGTGAATTCTGGTTGGATGAAGTTATGTTTCTAGGGCATGTAATTAACAAGAATGGGATTTTGGTGGATCTGCAGAAGATTGAGGTAATTGTGAATTAGCCTACACTGGCAAATGTAATAGAAGTTTAGAGTTTCATGGGATTGGCTGAGTCTTACAAAAAGTTTGTGAAAGACTTCTCAAAGATAGCCGTACCGTTTATCCAACTTACTCGAAAGGGTGAATCATTTGAATGGACCGATGAAAGAGAATCCATTTTTCAAGAACTAAAAACAAGGCTAACCACAGCACCGGTTTTGACCTTACCATCAGGTATTGAAGGTTTTATGATTTGTAGTGATACTTCGTATAAAGGTTTAGGTTGTGTTTTAATACAAAACGGCATAATTGAACTGCATGAAAAAAACCTACTTGACACATGACTTGGAACTTGCCGCTGTTGTGTTTGCTTTGAAAATTTGGCGGCACTATCTTTATGGAGTAACATGTGAAGTTTACACCGACCACAAAAATTTAAAATACTTCTTCACTCAAAAGAAGTTGAACATGTGACAAAGGAGATGGTTAGAACTAATTAAAGACTATGATATTCATATTCAATATCATCCAGGCAAAGCCAATATTGTAGCCTATGCTCTTAGTAGGAACTCAACGAGAAACTTAGCATTTTTGTTTACTGACAAAGAGAATTGTTGAAAGACTTGGAAGGGTTTGAGGTTGAAGTGATATTTCATGAACAAAACGGAACAATGGCTGTAACTTCAGCTTAACTGACAATTATTGAAGAGATAAAGCAAAAGAAACTGGAGGATGAATTTCGTAAGAAAGTATTTAATAAAATAGAATCAAATGTAAGACTAGGATTTAGTGTTGAGAATCAAGTGTTGAAATTTCAAGGAAGACTTTTGTATCCCAATATTTCTAAACTAAAGAAAAGAATCATAGAAGAGGCTCACAAATCGAAGTTTGCAATGCAACCGGGCAACACTAAAATGTATCAAGATTTGAAGCAAAGTTATTGGTGGCCTAATATGAAAAAAAAATTTGCAAAATATGTATCCAGATGTCTTCAATGTTAACAAGTTAAAACTGAACATTAGAGACCGGCAGGGTTGCTTTAATCTGTCCCTATTCTAAAATGGAAATGGGAGCACATAACCATGGATTTCATTGTTGGTTTACCTCGGACACTTAGACGTATGAACTCTATTTGGGTTATTGTTGATAGGTTAACTAAATCTGTACATTTTCCACATGTGAAAACCATCTATGATGCTTATAGACATGCTATTATTTATATCGATGAAATTATTCGTTTGCATGGAGTTCTAGTATCTATTATTTCAAATAGGGATCCTAAGTTTGTGTCCAGACTCTAGAAGAGTCTTTAAAGAGAAATGGGAACATAATTGAGGTTCAGTACCACTTTTCATCCACAAACCGATGGGAAACCAAAGAGGACTATACAGACTTTATTTGAATGTGTGCTCTGGATTTTCAGAGAAGTTAGGAAACCTATTTGTCATTGGCGGAATCTGCATACAACAATAGTTTCTACTCTAGTATTAGTATGGCACCATATGAAGACTTGTATGGCAAGAAATGTAGATCTCCAGTTTCTTGGACAACAGTTGGGGACAGAGTTTTGCTTGGTCCTGAGATTATGCAAACAACTACCGAGAAGATTAAGATCATTCAGCAAAGGCTCAAAATAGCGCAAAGTCAAAAAAAGAGTTATACGGATCAAAGAAAAAGGGCTCTTGAATATGATATCGGTGATCATGTGTTCATTAGAGTAATTCCGATGAAGGGTCAATTAAGATTTGGCAAGAAATGTGAGTTATATCCTCAATATATTGGGTAGTTTCAGATTTTAAAAAAGTTTGGTCTAGTTACATGTCAGATTACTTTGTCACCCGGAATAGAGCAAATACATAATGTGTTTCATGTGTCAATATTGAGGGGTTATCTTCGAGATCCGTTTCACATCATTGATTATCACCGGATAGCTCTCGACGATAATATGGAATATGAAGAGAAACTGATCCAAATCATTAATCGACAAGTGAAACAATTGAGGAATAGAGAGATTTGGTTAAGGTAGAATGGAAAGAACATTACAGCAAAGAAGCCACATAGGAAAGAGAAGACAAAATGAGGCAAAGGTATCCAAAGTTGTTTTCAATACAAGGTGACGCAAGTTTGGAGGATGAAACTTCTTAAGGGGGGAAGACTGTGACAACCCCATCACGTAATATACTTTTATCTAGTTAATTCTGAATGTTAATTATGTGTTTGATGTGTATTTGCTTGCATATATGTTCATTGGTAAATTATTTGTTGTGATTTTTGTTTTAAATATGAAATTGAAGCCCTTAATGACTTCAAAAACCAAAATTCATAAGTTTAATTAGAATGGCATAATTTTTAGAGCCTATTGAGAAGTTTAATTAAATTTTGATTCAGTTCAAAAAGATTAAGTTAACTAATTAAACTTAAACCTTGATTAGTTAATTAGCATCCTAAGCTAATCACACTTACACACACACACACACATGTTAAGGAGATGAGAATTAATCATTTGGGAACTCAAAAATTTTGTTAAAAGAGTTATAGAGAGAGAGAGAGTTCAATTTAGAGAGAGGAAGAACTTGAAGATTTGGCTAGAAAATTGGAGATTTGAGAAAAAGAATTCAAGAATTTGCTAGTTCATGAATTTAAGCCACCAAGTATGTAAATTCAAGAAGATTATGAGTTTAGACATAAGAATTGAACTTAGGATGATGAAATTGAAGTTAAAACATACATGCATGCATATATATATGTGTGTGTGTGTGTGTGTGTGTGTGAAGGATCATCATTTTGGTCATGAGTTTTGTTACCCATGTTGAATTTAGGAGTTATATCATACATGCATCCATGAATTATGTTGAATTGAAGCTCAAATTCATGTTTTGAAAATTATGGAAAAGAATTTGAAACAAGTTCATACATGCTTGAAACTTTAAGCTTCAATTTTGGAAAATCTTTGTGTTTCAAGCTTAAGGTTTAGAATTGACTTCATGTTCATGTTTTTGAAGGTGCATTCATGATTTGGAACATGTCATGCAAGGTTTTACACTTTGAATTTGTGCTTTGAAGCTCAAAACTCTGTTTTGAAAATCCAGAATTCAGCCTCATCGCTCGAGCAATAAAGTCACCGCTCAAGCTCACGATAAAGGCTTCCAGTATTTTTGCAAAGCATTGCACATGGCTCGAGCGACCTCAGTTTATTTTACACCTTGGCTGGAACAACCATTGAGCCTAGAATTTGAGCATCCAGTACTTTTGCAAACCATGTGGTCTGCTTGAGCAACCAATGGTGCGCTCGAGCAAAATGTCTTGTTTTAGCATATTTTGAAAAGTCATATTCTATTCATGCTTTCATTCTCATTCCTTTCCAAGCATCCTTTGGCATGAATTGAGCCTTCCAAATGAATTAATGAGTTAGAATTGGATTTAAAGAAATTGATTAAGTAAGAAATGATTCAAGTAAGCTTTAAGTTACAATGTGCCTATATGTTTGTGTATTGTGTAGGTTGATCTATGGAGACGTGTTAACGAATTAATCGCTATGAGTAATATCTTAGTGAAGATATTTTCTTATATTCTATTTTTTGAATGTTCCAATGTGGTAAGTTTTCCTGAATTCATGATTTTGCAAGAATGAATGAGCTTCTATTTGTCTGATCAACGTGATATCTGTTAATGGAATGGATTAAGTACGAACGCATAAGATAGACCCAAGGTCATTCTGTGTATCTGATAAGATGGACCCAAGGTCGTTTTAATTAATTGATAAGTCTAAATTATCTGTTATGTGTTGACCAAATGATCATTATATAGCTGTAATGAATTGGACGCAAGGTCGTTCTGTCAAGTTATGATCTATTCCGCTTTGTACATTTGTAATACGTTGGACCCGAGGTTATTCCGTCATGTATTGGACTAAAGGTCATTACGTTATGAATTGTATATGATATGGAAATGATTATGTTAATTAAAATAGAACTTATTCATGTAACCTCTTTACTCTGATGTTATTCATTGGGCTTTAGTTCACTTTGTTATATATATATATATATATGTAGGTTTGTAGCGGGATGTCTAGTCCTAGTGAACCATGTTGAAGATTACCCAAGGTTTATGAAGTCAGCCTTGAAGCGCCTCTTGGATGAGGCTTTTGTCTTTTTTACTTTTGTTGGTCATTTTGATCACACCATGCATTTATCCCTTGAATTTTGAAAGATAATGACTTATATTTGTGTTTGAATGATTTTTAGATATATGTAATATCTTTATATATCATATGTGAGTTATTAATGTATAAGATGTTTTGGCGTATGCCATGCATGCACAACTCATTGGACAATTTTATTATTTAGTTTCAGCTTCTAGCCCATATGTTTAATTATGATTTAAATTTTGTCTGAGACCGTAGGTAATCTTATGATTACTGGCCGGTTATGATTCAAACCTCTAGGGGGCTGGTTTGGGTCGTGACATGAAGGCTAATTTATTATTATTATTATTATTATTATTATTATTATTATTGTAAATATCTTTTGTATAATTCTCGGGCTTTTACTTGTATTGGGTTTGACCCAATTTTGTTGTAACCAAGTACCATCTTGGAAATATGTAAGCCCTTAGAGCAAGAACATCTCTTTTCCTTCTTTGGTTATATATATATCCGTCACATGCTATAGATTCATAATTTAAGGTTAATGAATGTATTAATGCATGTGATATTATCTTTGTACTACATTAAAGGAATTAATGAAAGAGAGAATGTTTTGGAAAGATTGTTTTATGAATAAGTCTTATGAGCAACTATATATCTGTTAATGGATTAGGAGATTATCTATAATTATAAATTGGGAGTGTTACAAGAGCTTAATTAATTACAATCATTCAATATAGGAAACATTTCTGAAACCATATTCCATTTATTAACATCCCTTAAGTATTACAAAATCAAATCACATGCATTATTACTTTCATTGATTCTAAAACATGAATCTATTGCATATGAGCGATAATAAGAAACAACATCTAAACTACTACAAGTTTATGCCTTAAAGATTACAAGTTCCAAGCCATTGCCAGGTTCAACAAGAGTTACAAAACCCAATACACGTAAGGCCTTGGCATCACCAAATAAAGTAAACAAAAATGAGTTTCAAGTTCCAAGATCTTCCCAAGTCATCACCTTGGCGGAGGCTCATCGTCAACACCTGAAAATGTTTTTCCACGTAGGGTGAGCTAAAAGCCCAATAGAAATAATCTTAATGACATATATGATGCTTAACAATATCATATGATGAATGCAAATGAAATGCCATGATGAAACATGAATTTTTATCTTTGAAATAATTCCATGTAAGAGTTCCAAAATCCACAATTCAAACATTTCTTTAAATTAGAAAACAGGACAGTAAATACAATGTTGTAAATCTCCAAGGCTAGTGTTTGCAAGTAGGCCATAAAAGCACTACCAAAAGCCACTTTACTGGCTCTTAATCGAAAGGAATTGACATCTAACCGAGCAGGTTTTCGGACTTTCACCATGGGCCTATAACCAAATTAGCTAGCCACAACCACATCCCCTACACAGATTCACCATTTTATTTACCCTTCTTTCACAAATCGAATTTCCAAGAAAGTGCACAATTATAAAACCAATGATTCAATGATATGTTCCATGAAATGCATGAATTATAAATTTTCAATTTGCCTAGTCCACGTACAATTTCTACCACACAACAATGCTATCCTTAACCGATAGTTAAAAACAGTTATTTCTAATTCAACAATTAAAAGATAACCACAATAATACATAATCCAAAGCTTTCTAACTTTTCAATCCATCTAGGGTTTTGAGAAAAATTGGGATTTCGCCTCAAATAATTTTCTCAAGTTCTATAGGCACAATTCATTAATAAGAAAAATCATGAATATTTAACAAAATTTGAGAATCCTCCTTCATTTATGCATAAATATATATAATCAAAACCCTAAATTTCCAAATACCTCCAACTATCAAAATAGCACATAACCAAGCTAAATATCATACACATCGCTAAAAAAATCTCTACCTCAAAGCAAGAAGAGGAAAGAGATCATGCCCAAAAATCCGCATTAATGAAAACTTGAAATTTTCATATCAAAACGATGTCCTCCACGCACTTTATTTTTTTATCTCAAGCACTAGGGGTAAGAAATGAGCGAAAGTGTATAAAAACCAAGGTTTCGTAGCTTGGTGGTTCAAAAATGGCAGAAAGAGGTGTAAGGGAGAAGATAAGAATGAAAAAGTAACTTTTTCTCATACTTGGGTGATATTTATAGTCTAGGCCTTTGCAGGCGCTACAGACACAATCGTAGGCACGATCTCTAACATTGTGGGCATGATCCCAAAGTCGTGGCCAACCCTTATGGGCCACGCAACTTTCCCAGGCAAGAGACCTAAAGGTGCGTTTTGTCGCAAGCGTGAACCCACCTCGCAGGCGTAACCATACAAATCGTGGCCTCGTCGATGTCCATCGCAGGCCATGCAATTTCTCCCAGTCTAAGCACCTGAAAGTGGTTTTGGTCACGGTCTGATCATAGCCCCTCGTGACCTTCGTCATTGTGGGGATGACCCTATTGGTCGCAAGCGTGACCATGCTTCCAGGGCAGGCTGTCTTGAATTCAAATCTCAAAACCAAGGTTTCCTACAACAAAAGGACTTCAAAGAAGCAAAAAATAAAAAAAATAAAATAAAATCCCAAGCAAGTGCGAACTCAATAGAAAAGAATAATAAGGGTTGGGTCGTAACCCATGTTGCTATAAAATTAGTATTAGAATTTGGTTTCTCAGTCTTGCCAATAAAATTGTATGAGTATTAAATATATTAAAGAAGATATACTGAAGAAATAGAATTAGATAACTTAAATAATAATACTTCGCTACGAGTAATAATAGAACAAAACAACAGCACATTCATTAAGTTATAATAAAAAATTAGCGAACAACTTAAAAACAATTAATTAGATAAATGAAATCTTCTATATAATACTATATAAAGGCAAACATGTAGCCATTGTAAAAGATAACTAAGAAAATACTATAGATAATTACATTACTTTTATAAAGGAAATTCACCAAAATAAAAATTTAAGTATTTTTTTTTTTTTGAAATAAGATTTTAACTAAATAAGGTCTTTTATTAATTTATAATGTAACGCCCTGAAAATAAACCAATATGATTCAACTACATCAACTAGCATTCACTAAATGATGATAATATTCCTTCCATCTCTACATAGTTAATAAATGAGTTTATACAAAGGATTCACATGCGAATTATACATTCAATGGTACGAAAGACACATGAATCTATAGCATGTGAAGTATATAGTCTCAAAATAAATAAAATGCCCTTAAGGGCTTACATCTTCTATGGCGTTGAGCCCGGCTATACAAAAACGGTTTCACGAACCCATACACTTTAAGCCCTTGGCTAACAAATAAATTTTACAACAAAACTAGAGTCCTCTACTCTTCACAAAATGTATCCACGTCTTCAATTCGGCGGGATCACCACATCTTTTCCTGCACCAAAACCCATAGGGGTGAGCATAAAGCCCAGTAGAGAGTTCTTAACAAAGTATATACATTTATACAATGTTCCCAATATTGAATGCAAATGCCATGCAATACCCAAAAAGAATTTCATTTACATGCCTTTTATTTTAAAGAAATTACCATGTTCAACAATAGCTTGAGATTTCAACGATTTCAAAACTTACAATTTATTTCAATGGGGTGGTAAATACTACTCAGGTAATCCTTTGGTTAGTGTCTGTAAGTAGGCTCAACAAGTACTACCAATAACCCCACTTTACCGGTTACTAATCGGAAAGGAAGTGGTACCTCCTCCGCGCGTGTTTTCGGTCTTTCACCCCGGACACTCAGGCCAACTTATCAATTTCATCTACACTCCCTAACCGGACTTACCAACGTATTTACCCCAAAGCAATTCCTTAATTCTCATTTCAAAATATTTCTTTCTCAATGTAGTCATTTTCCAAACTCAATTCAAAATGCATTATAATCAATTGTACGAATTTGTAATGCAATGATGATCAACATTTCATAACATCCATCCATTTTTTAGTATCCCAACAATAATACAAAGGCAACCACATATCCCATTTTCCTTCCTTTAACATAAATCAACACATACCACAAGTTCAACAAATATAACAAGTATCAATGAAATGTGCATCTTTCCAATTCTCACATTTTCTATACACTATCCCATTAGTGGTTGTAATTTCCACTTCTCATTCCAAATGTAAGGTTCACAAGATGGCCATGCATCCATTTAGATTCATCAAGAATAACTACATTTTAACAATAATAAATAAAAATAATTATTCCACACTCCCCTCACCATTTCTCCTTCACCAACATTTGTCAAGAAGGTCCCCTTTCTTCATTTCATTTAACACACAAGAAAAACAACACTAACATTGGTAATAATAATAATATTTCATAGAATCCTCAACATGTTCCTCAACCCCAAATTTCTAAGGTTTTTCTTCAAAATCAACATTCTCTCTTCTTTTGAAAAGGTTTCTCCCCAAAACATCACCTCTCTCACAATGTGATTTAAAACCTCAAGAAAATAGTTTAGAGAGAGAGAGAGAGAGATTAAACCCACTTTAAAAAAAAAAAAAAATCCTTAACATTTATGAGACAAAACCAAACTTTCAAGATCATTAAGAAAACTTTTAAAATCAACAAAATCTAGCATAAACATATATATAACTCAAAGAAATCTCCCTACCTCAAGCTTGTTGATGAAGGATGAGATGAAAACCCTAAAAATTTGAAGGTGTTGAAATAAGATCTCCACCACTCCAAAGGTAGCCCTTGATTAGCTCTTCAAGCTTTAAGAAGAATTAGATTCAAAATCTCAATGGATTGAGAGAGATCAATTGATTGGTGTGTTAGGTGAGGGTTTTTGTAACGCCCTCAAAATAAACCCATAATATCAAACATTCAAGATACAGGAAAGAGATATTATATTACAATCATCAGAGTATTCTTACAAAATGTATTACATATTGACTACAAAAGTAAACGCCCAATGGGCTTACAACTTTCCAAGTCAACACTTGGTACAGAAAGAGAGTACTAACTCTAAACAAAAGAAGCCCTTGGCATGATATACATGTAATACAACAAACAATAAAAGGTAGTCTAGCAGCCTCAAGCCACCCAAGCTACGTCCTTGGAGGTGGCATAACGCCTGTACCTGAAAATGATGTCCCATATAGGGTGAGCCAACGCCTAGTAGAGATATGCTAAACATAGTATGAACAATAACTAAAACATTAGCAATTGATAAACGTTCAACTCATACGCAACAACTATTAACCCATTTCAATCCCATGACTAACATGCCCATGTCCTATTCTAGTTCCCATCTCTCATCAAAAATCCTATTTTTAAAATTAGAACTCAAAACTTGGCCAATCAATTTAAATGAGATCACGTCTCATGTCAACGGTATTTCTATTTCAGGTGAGATAATAACTCATTTTAAACATTTCATACTTCATAATAGATACACAATTTGGTGCTGTATCAAAATCTAACAAAACATTTCTATCCTTCTCAAATGATATACATTTTAGTGCTATATCAAATCAAGCGAATACTTCCATACTTTTCAAATGACATACATTTTAGTGTTATATCAAATCAAACAAACACTTCCATATTTCACAAAAGATACATATTTTAGTGCTGTATCAATCTCAAACAAAAACACTTCTATACTTCACAAGTGATACACATTTTGGTGCTGTATCAATCTCAAACAAAAATCCGGTTTAGAGGTCCATCCCCATCTTCCAATAAACCGTGGCGTACATCCCCGATCTCCTCCCACACAAAACAATGTATATAAGCAATTATCATATACAAATTTAATCAATCAAGACACATGATACACATTTTAGAGATATATCAATGTCAGACAAACACTTCTATAATTCACCGATGATACACATTTTAGTGCTGTATCAATGTCAAACAATATCCGGTTTAGAGGTCCATCCCCCATCTTCCAATAAACCGTGGAGTACATCCCCCATCTTCTCCCACACAATACAATGTATATAAACAATTATCATATACAAGTTCAATCAATCAATACAAGATTTTGATGTATTATACCAACTGCCATATTCAATAGCATACTCAATCGATTAGTTTTAGTTTGCCTAATCATCATGCATTGTCTACAATAATCAAGACTACCCTCCACCGGTAATCCAAAACAATTATTTCTAAGCAGGTAATAATTGCAATAACAGATAAATTATCAATATTTTCAATAGTGAATGATTAAAGCAATCCAACTCCACCGTTCCATCTCATAATGAGCCCATTTCATCATATTCAACCCAATTTCATATTTCCACAACAAAAGCCATTAATTACACTAATGACCCAAATATACTCAAACATGGTATTTTCTCCCTCTTTCTCAATATTGACCCAAAGCCCAAATATTACTAACAACCTCAACAACCTCCATTTTAGACCCAAAACATGTATGGATGAGTCAAATAAACAAAAACTCTCTTTTCAAAATAGCACATTTCAAAACCTTAACTTCCCAAATCAAACCGTTTAAACAAAAGCCCAACATATAGGTTAAAGTTCATAAAGATGAGTAGGAATCCCTACCTCAAAAGATGAAACCCAAAGGAGATGATGGAGAAAACGAAATTGCTCCAAACTTCGAGATCCATGGATCAAAATGTAACCCTCGATGATCAACACCCTTTTTACAAAGGCCGAAGGGTAGGAGAACACTCTAACTAGATCAATCCCTAGAGAGAAGGTGGGTTTTTAGTGAGAGAAGCTCTTTAATGGCTGTTTTTGAAAAGTAAGAGAGAGAATGGAAAGTGAAAAGTGATTCAAAACGGTGAGATCCCGAAGTGATATACAACAGGTCTGCTCGAGCAGATAATAGGACGCTCGAGCGTCAAGCACAAAAACTGGACCCGCTCGAGCGCAAGAAGACCCGCTCGAGCACTAAGACACAGAAACAAATACACCCGCTCGAGCGCGGAAGCAAGTCCGCTCGAGTGTAGATTCTTCCACCCCAGTATTTTCACAGACCAAGAACACCCGCTCGAGCGCTACCCACTCGAGCGTAAAGGAATCCACTCGAGTGCGAAAAACACAACTGCAGTACTTTTGCAGAGGCACGAAATGCTGAGAGCATGCAAACTCCGCTCGAGCGCAAAGGTACCCGCTCGAGCGGACCACAAATGAAAACAACTCCGCTTGAGCGTAAGAAGTTCCGTTCGAGCGTACCACCAAAAACCTGGGCAACAAGGAATGGGACCAAGGCTCAACCAACCTGTAACAACTCTGCCCGAAACACCCTAAAACTCAAATATAAAGTATTGAAGGACAGAAACAAGATACAATCAACAGTCAATACTACAGATCCCAAGTCCGGAACACTGTACCTAAAGGGGTAGAACACGGGATTGCTATAACCTCTCCCCCTTAAAGAATTTCGTCCCCGAAATTAAGAACACGTCAACAGAACAAGGCCAACTGATCACACAATACCCAACACCCGAGTATTAGGAAGGATTCTAACCTCATAACAAATTTTTGATCTATTCTCACAAAAGGAAGGGCTTACCGAGGAAACGCGTTCCGAAAGAAAACAACACTCCGGTATACAAAGACTTCAACAAAACCAAACCGTTCCCAAGATAGATCACCAAAATACCCAACTAGCGCTCCAAGCTAAGTCACTACTCAACAATCAAAATTTCAAATAAAACAACCAACACAAATCTTTTGCATAAATATAAGGGAAATTATTCTCTTGTATCATGGGACATTTTTCAAAGATAAACAAATTTTCGACGTTGACATTCCGAAGTAAAAAAAAAAAAATTTGCATTTCCCGTACAAAACTCAAAAACCTTGCCAACATTTTTCATAAACACGATGTTATCCATAACACATGACCATTCACAATCTGTTTGCCAAAGACTCCCCATTGAAATTTTTCAACAATGTTACAATTCAATATTCAACAACCTGACCCGTTACCGGTCACTTTATCTCTATTCAAGAGGCAATTTACAATATATGCTACAACATGTATTTATTCAAGTCTAACAATTCCCAATATACATGGTTAACAATTCCATATCATAGTCAATGTTCATGATATATTTCCAGTTCTACAATACATTCAACATATGCAATGTTTTTCAACTTAAGACATATTCAATGCTCTTAAAGTTCAACAATACAACAAAAATACCACACATGCTCAAACATCCACAAATAGATCCGAATATTTCTCTTGAACCTGAAATCTACTTGCCCAAGTGGTTTTTTTTTTCTTTTTTTTTTTTTCCCGTTACGTTTCCGCAACACCTCAGTTAATAGAAGAGTCCCGCTCTCCAAGACCCGATAACAATGATAAAAGTAAGTCACACGCACCCACTACAATGTTCTGAGACATCCATTGCGTCTCGACTACCAACAATACCCAAACCAGTATTTAGTGCTTACCACCCCAACATAGGAAACATGAAATCATTCGTACAGAAGGCTTCCGGTCGACTTTCATAAAACAGGAACGCAAGACGAAGCAAGGGTAAGGAACAACATTACGGCACATTTATACCCTAAAATTTCAAGGTCTCACCAAAGACACACAACAAGTAACCAGCAACTCAGGCTAGGTCAAATCTAACTTCCCACAAACTGTTCTATTCAGGTTAAAGAATCTACTTTATTTGCTCCATGTGTTTCAAAACATTCGGTTTTTCCCAAAGGTATTCTAACTTATACCATCACTACTTAAACATGTCATTTACAACTGGCCGCAGCCGAACTCAGAGATTCTCGTCAAATTATTTTCCGAAAATAAGGATCGCAAACTCACGTTTTGATTCAAAATCATTTTAGTTTACGAAGAGTACTCAATTTCCCTCAGGCGAATCACAACGTAACCAACCCACAAAACCCGCCATACTCACAGTAATGACGCAATTCTCAAAAACAGTACTATCACGATTGGGACTCCTAAACGTTTGAAGTTCCCAACAACGCAGCAATATAAAGGATAACTCTATACACCCCGCGCCTTACACCGCACAGACAAGACTGAATAAGTCGAAACGACTCTAACAGCGTGCCATACTCACTTTACACAATTTCGCTACCTCACTCGTATTACCACTATCCAAACTGGACGACGGGCACTTATATCAAAGTGACCTAGCTTTACCAAACTTCAAACCACGCGATTCCATTAGTAACCACACTATAGCCTTACCAAGGCATTCGCCTGGGATTCCCTAGATTAATTCCCTTCTACACATCATCTAATAACAACATACGAACCACACACTATCACGCATCGCACTATGCAAAGCTCCCTCATTTAGAGATTTCATACACCCATATACTACTACCCGAGATATAGCATCAGATGCTCACAACACACCACTCCCCGATGCCAACAACCATAACCTTATATAGGGACTAACACTCCCTCAGTCGAAACGACCAATCAGTACATATGCAATTTCGGCAACGTTACCTACCACGAAGGTACAAGTCTATTCAAAACAAAATTTTGCTCTATGCCCCGTAAAACACCATGTTAAACACACACTACGCCCAATATTAATCGCTCACTTCACATCTTCTCGAGGAGTTCTCACGACAATAGATAAACATCACTTTCACGCACATAAGATCAATTAGATAACACTAATGAAGTTCTGAACACCCGGCAAGTATACTGTTCTCGCCCCCTAATAATCATGATTAAGATATGCATCCCTCAGTAATCCTTCCAAACTTGAAAACATGGCTCATCAGCCCTCATTTTCTCAAACCAATTCACACGCATACAAATGTATTCTTACCAAAAATTTTATGGTCTCACAACAACTTGCTATGTTAATAAAACTTCTAGAGCCACTACATGCTCTAATTTGCCCAATTCAAGAGATTAGATAAGCAAAGGCACACATAACTATATATATATATATAAACAAACAACCTTGATGTTCCAACATTTCCAAAACACATTGGTTACACAACAGAACCCAATGATCACAAAACGATAATTCACCGATTACAAAACGGATTAGTCAAAGCAAAACCACCCCATCGGTATTACTACCACTACCGTCCCTTGCTGGACCGCTAAAGTTGGTCATCCTCAGACCCCAGATATCCTATGAGCTTACAAGCCACGGACAAGAACTACTGATGTGCCCCAACCGGCCACACTTGGAACAACTGCGAACTTTCCCAACTGGGGCTTGGGAACTCGACTCTCCTGAGGCCCTCGAAATCTGGCTTGATTGTCCCCCAAAGCGATACTGCTCTGCCTTGATCAAATAAAAGCGAGCAAACTAGGTTGCAAAACCCCCAAAAAGCTCTGGTGAGTCTGAAACGTTGGATATGACTCGGCTGATTACACACCAAACAAGTAAGCGGCTCCCGAGCATAAGACTGGTTCAAAGTCTAAGCTGATGAAGACCCCAACAACTGTTTCCCTACTAAACATTCGATCGGCCCAAAACCTGGCTGGCTAGAAGATTCTGGTGGTGCAACTACTGGTCAGACTACCAACCCTGCCCTCTTCCTCTGTGGGCAAGCTGGGGACTTGTGGCCCAGCTGACCACATTTGAAACAAGTGACAACCTTCCGTTCATCCTTTCCCGAATCTAGACCCAGTACTAAAAAGGTATAGCCAGATTGAGCTCTCTGAAATTGTTGTGGATTAAAACCCTTCTGCCTCTTAAAAGGCCTACCAATACTCTGAGTCGCAGGAGTCGCCGAAATGGCCTCCTCCCCATTTTGACCCATACAAGCACACTGTAATTCCTATGCCAAGACCCGGCAATCCTTTCACGGATGTCGTCACACAGCCTACTCTCAAATTCTGAACAACGCAATTCCTCCGTCTCCACCAATTCTGGGGCAAACCTCGACAGGTTAGCAAACCATACTTCAAACCGCGCCAAAGGGGTAGTACCTTGGCGTAACTCCACAAACTGTTTCCGTAACTCTTCCCGTGCGGAAGGAGGGAAATCACAACTCCCTCGTCTAGGCATCCTAGTAAAAGTAACAAAGGTATTAGCACAACAACAAGGGTGTCAAAACCATTTCACTAGGGTCCTAACACGATGAACGGCTGTAATTCATTCCACGTAAGCACATAAACACATAAGCACTTACGAATTTCATTTCCGGAAAATGATAGTCCCAAGGCGTTACTAGAGTTCCAGTTAGAAACAGCATTGATCAAGTGCTTTTCCAACAAGACTCACAGAAACCCAAGGATCCAATCAATATCCTAGAAACTAAATTCCATACCCATATAGTCACATAAACATGTTACCACATCAGTACATAACATTACATCTAAGTTTCTAACAAGCGAGACAAACCCATTGTGATACTAATCACTTCCCACGTACCCAAAGTATTCAAACCCAGTACGCTCTGATACCAAGTTGTAACGCCCTCAAAATAAACCCATAATATCAAACATTCAAGATACAGGAAAGAGATATTATATTACAATCATCAGAGTATTCTTACAAAATGTATTACATATTGACTACAAAAGTAAACGCCTTATGGGCTTACAACTTTCCAAATCAACATTTGGTACAGAAAGAGAGTACTAACTCTAAACAAAAGAAGCCCTTGGCTTGACATACATGTAATACAACAAACAATAAAAGGTAGTCTAGCAGCCTCAAGCCTCCCAAGCTACGTCCTTGGAGGTGGCATAACGCCTGTACCTGAAAATGATGTCCCATATAGGGTGAGCCAACGAACAGTAGAGATATGCTAAACATAGTATGAACAATAACTAAAACATTAGCAATTGATAAACGTTCAACTCATACGCAACAACTATTAACCCATTTCAATCCCATGACTAACATGCCCATGTCCTATTCCAGTTCCCATCTCTTATCAAAAATTCTCAATTTAAAATTAGAACTCAGAACTTGGCCAATCAATTTAAATGAGATCACGTCTCATGTCAACGGTATTTCTATTTCAGGTGAGATAATAACTCATTTTAAACATTTCATACTTCATAATAGATACACAATTTGGTGCTGTATCAAAGTGTCACAACCCAAACCCGGCCCTATGGGTTTAGCATCAGAATCGCCAAGATGTCGAGATTAGAAGGCTCTTGAGCGATATCTGATAAAAGCAGTCTGGCGGAAATGAATCTGATAAATAACTAGTGTCCATTGAGCTGTGACAATCTGTATGCCAAAAACATTTTTATGCATTCATACAGTTCAAACAGTACAGTCTATACAATATACAAAACGGTACGGAGACAGATGGGGACACAAAAACACCCCAAGCCATAGCATGGCAATTCGGAACCTCGCAGTGAGGCACATAGGCTGGCTTGACAAAAACTGGGGACCAACCCACGCTCCTAGCTCCGGTCTGGTGGCTGAGCACCTACATATATATATATAAACAGTGAGCTAAAGCCCAGTGAATAACATAAAGCGTAAAGAGGTTATGAATGAATGTCCTTCTGATAATGAAAGCGATTCATTAATGATATTTGATCTTCGATATTTTAGTCAATCGGTCATATGTGGTACATCCATTAGCCTATAAGCATGAGGTCCAAAAGGACCGTCTTACTGAACCACGGTAGTGATGGCCATCAATCAAGATGATATGGTTCCACCAGAAACCGACGAGCTACGTAACGATGCTTGATAATGCTAAGGATGCCACAGTACAATTCAGAATACAGGACATACCTTCATTCAATAAACAATATCAGTTCAATAAACAGTTCGGTTCAGTATTCAAAAGATAAACATTTTGAACGTATCTTTATACAATTGTTACTCACAGAGATTGGGCTAATAGCAGCTAGAGCGCGTCCCCGAGAGCCAACCCTAAATAGTTAACAAATAGAACACACACTAAGTTTAACAGTAGGGGAAGCACGATAATTAAATCCCTAAATTTCCTCGGTGTGGTTCTATGTCTAAATCCTCATTAAGATGTCTTAAACTAGGCCTAAGAATGCCTAGAATGGGATAAGGATGCAAAGATGTGCAATGAAAGCAATTTCAGAATTCTCAGTGAAACAGGGTCCCGCTCGAGCGGACATGCAAACAAAGGGTACCGCTCGAGCGTCAACTTCGCTTTCGGCGATCGATGAACAATGCAAAATCTTGGATGCGATTTTCCCTTTCGGCGTGAAAAAGCCTTCGGCGGGCTGTAAAACAATGCAAAGAAAATGCTGGGAGCATGATTTCCTCGCTCGAGCGGCACTTCCTCCGCTCGAGCGGACGGCCAAAATCTGGAAAATCCAGATTCGACCTCCAAGCTCCAAACCAAGTTTTCTCAACTCAAATCTCAACCTCTTGGGCCCAAATTCTGGAAAATACATCCCAAAGCAATGTTTAACAAGTTTCAAAAGCCAATTTATGAATTCAAGCCCCAAAGATGAGTCAATTAAATCCAAAATTCAAACCCATTTCATGAACAATTTCAAAACATGCAATGCATGAGCTTTCAACCGAATTCAAGGTTCAAATCTTGCTCCAATGAGCTCAATAGTTGGAAAACCAAATGAAAACATGGACTTTAGCTTAAACATGGACATGCATGTACAATCTACCATGAATTCAACTCAAAATGTACCAATTCAAGCATGCATGCAACAATGGGGCTCTAATTCAACAATTATGAACTAATACATGGTTTTGATTCTACAATGGGGCCTAGGACATGCAAGATGAAGCTCAATAACAACATTAAGAAGATGAATGTCCTACCTTAGTCTTGTGAGAGCTCAATTTTTGCCAAATACCCTTCAATTCCAAGCAATCCAAGCCAAATTCTACAAGGCCAAGTCACTTCTCTCTCTCTCTCCCTAAACCTCTTCTTTGGTCGGCTAGAGCAAGCAAATGGCTGAGGAATATGTTTTGATTCAATGCAATAGGCTTTACAAGACTCTTAAACAAAGGTCCCACTAGGGGTGGCAAAAGTGTAATTAAGTCAAACTTGACAATTAATTCGTTTAAATCTAATTTAATCATTCCTAATCAATTTTCAGATAAATATATCATTAAATCACAAATATTCTCTTGATTACAAAACACTAAACGGTTTCTAAATCGGCCGCCGATAAGGCCTTCAATTAGCAGTTTAAACATACGAATTCAAACAGATAATCACTCAATCAAACAGATGCAATATACAATTCAATAAATAAACTTATTCGGTTTCAATTTCGTTTTCAATCAGTCAGTTCAGTAGTTAATCCAGTTCACTTATCAGTCATTATCAGTCCAGTTTAGCAGTAATCAGTATATAATTCAGTGGTTATTCGGTAATCAGTACGAGGGTTGTTACACAAAGTCTAACAAAACATTTCTATACTTCTCAAATGATATACATTTTAGTGCTATATCAAATCAAGAGAATACTTCCATACTTTTCAAATGATATACATTTTAGTGTTATATCAAATCAAACAAACACTTCCATATTTCACAAAAGATACACATTTTAGTGTTGTATCAATCTCAAACAAAAACACTTCTATACTTCACAAGTGATACACATTTTGGTGCTGTATCAATCTCAAACAAAAATCCGGTTTAGAGATTCATCCCCCATCTTCTAATAAACCGTGGAGTACATCCTCCATCTCCTCCCACACAAAACAATGTATATAAGCAATTATCATATACAAATTTAATCAATCAAGACACATGATACACATTTTAGAGATATATCAATGTCAGACAAACACTTCTATAATTCACCGATGATACACATTTTAGTGTTGTATCAATGTCAAACAATATCCGGTTTAGAGGTCCATCCCCTATCTTCCAATAAACCGTGCAGTACATCCCCCATCTTCTCCCACACAATACAATGTATATAAACAATTATCATATACAAGTTCAATCAATCAATACAAGATTTTGATGTATTATACCAACTGCCATATTCAATAGCATACTCAATCGATTAGTTTTATTTTGCCTAATCATCATGCAATGTCTACAACAATCAAGACTACCCTCCACCGGTAATCCAAAACAATTATTTCTAAGCAGGTAATAATTGCAATAACAGATAAATTATCAATATTTTCAAAAGTGAATGATTAAAGCAATCCAACTCCACCGTTCCATCTCATAATGAGCCCATTTCATCATATTCAACCCAATTTCATATTTCCACAACAAAAGCCATTAATTACACTAATGACCCAAATATACTCAAACATGGTATTTTCTCCATCTTTCTCAATATTGACCCAAAGCCCAAATATTACTAACAACCTCAACAACCTCCATTTTAGACCCAAAACACGTATGGATGTGTCAAATAAAAAAAAAAACTCTCTTTTCAAAATAGCACATTTCAAAACCCTAACTTCCCAAATCAAACTGTTTAAACAAAAGCCCAACATATAGGTTAAAGTTCATAAAGATGAGTAGGAATCCCTACCTCAAAAGATGAAACCCAAAGGAGATGATGGAGAAAACGAAATTGCTCCAAACTTCGAGATCCACAGATCAAAATGTAGCCCTCGACGATCAACACCCTTTTTACAAAGGCCGAAGGGTAGGAGAACACTCTAACTAGATCAATCCCTAGAGAAAATGTGGATTTTTAGTGAGAGAAGCTCTCCAATGGTTGTTTTTGAAAAGTAAGAGAGAGAATGGAAAGTGAAAAGTGATTCAAAACGGTGAGATCCCGAAGTGATATACAACAGGTCCGCTCGAGCGAATAATAGGACGCTCGAGCGTCAAGCACAAAAATTGGACCCGCTCGAGCGCAGAAGCAAGTCCGCTCGAGCATAGATTCTTCCTCCCCAGTATTTTCACAGACCAAGAACACCCGCTCGAGCGCAAAGAAGCCCGCTCGAGCGCTACCCTTCGGCGTAAAGGAATCGCCGGCGCGAAAAACAATAGCTGATACTTTTTGCAGAGGCACGAAATGCTGAGAGCATGCAAACTCCGCTCGAGCGCAAAGGTACCTGCTCGAGCGGACCACAAACGAAAACAACTCCGCTCGAGCGTAAGAAGTCCCGCTCGAGCGTACCACCAAAAACCTGGGCAACAAGGAATGAGACCAAGGCTCAACCAACCTGTAACAACTCTGCCCGAAACACCCTAAAACTCAAATACATAGTATTAAAGGACGGAAACAAGATACAATCAACAGTCAATACTACAGATCCCAAGTCCGGAACACTGTACCTAAAGGGGTAGAACACGGAATCGCTATAGTTTTTAGAGAGAAGGGGGAGAATATGGTATTTTTAGAGAGAGATATAAGAAAAAAAATATGAGATATTCTCAGCCAAAAAGAGAAAAAAAAATGAAGTTCTTGGATCTGGGCCTTTCCCGCACATGTGGAGCCCACTCCCGCACGTACGGCATGTACCTCCTGTACGCGCGGCATATACCTCCCGTACGTGCGGGGCACGTGCGGCACCTACCCGCACCTCCTTCCCACGCCTACATTTATTCCAGTATGCACCCCAAGTCTCCCTTGTTTCTCGTACGTGCGGCCTAGCCTCCCGCACTTGCGACCCATGCCCCCCGCACGTGTGGCCAAGTTTTTCCCAACCCAAAATTTTCCAATTAGGTTCGGAACCCTCCGAATCCAATCTCGTACCTCCAAGAACAAATGAAATGTCGGAAAAGAAACAAATATGAACGAAACTTTTAACAAGAGTTTTCAAAAATCCGAATCCACACAACAGAGGAAAAGTGAGGCGATTCACGAGCCCGGTCATCACATATAATATTTATGAGCTTATATTTTATTTTTATAATCTTTTCAGAAACTAAATAAGTTCAAATTAAACACTTCAGGGACTTAATAAATGTAGTCCAATTTGCTTATGAAAAATGATATGTACTAAATTTTTACCTTTTTGACTCTTTAAATATTTATATTTTCTCACTTTGATATTAAAAAGGAAAATTTACTCACAAATCTCATATGGGGGAATGTTAATTCATATGAACCAATTAGTTCTTTTTGTTTTATAAAATTATATTTATTTGATTTGGTGCCATTTGAGTTTAAATTAATGCCATTTTGTGATTTTTTTTTTCCAATTTCTGATTCGTTTTTGAGATGGGAACAGAAAGTTGAACTGTGGAAGATTCTTTTTTAAGGGATTAGTGGCTGAAGTGTTGGTTGTCAGGCGTGAACATCTACATTTCTTTTAGTGTGATTTTCTGATGTTTACATTAGATTGTTACATTAGAGTGCTACGTTTGTAAAAAGTGCTCCAAAGAGTTTTTGTATATTACATTGATTGAAATGTTATGTTTTGGAAAAACACACAAAGGAGTTTTTTTAGAATGTTACGTTGTTACATTTGAGAAAAGTAAACTAAGAAGTTTTTTAGTGTATTATATTAGAGTATTACGTTTGGAAAAAGTACACTAAGAAGCTTTTGTGTGTTACATTGATTGAAGTGTTACGTCTGGAAAAAGTACACTAAGGAGTTTTTTTAGAATGTTACGTTGTTACATTTGATAAAAGTACACTAAGGAGTTTTTTAGTGTATTACATTGGAATGTTATATTTTTGAAGTGTTACGTTTGGAAAAAGTATACTAAGGATTTTTTTTTTTTTTTAACTGTTACGTTTAGTAATTTCAATATTATGAAAAAACTCACATTTATCCATTAACACATAGCACATGAGTGAATGAGACCTTTGGATCTATAAGAAAAAAAAAAAGGACTAAACAGTTAATCAAATTACTATTTAGAATTTATTGGTGTTTCACCCCATTTAAAATATCACATTTTTTTACTTTGACCTACAAAATAAGAATTGAGTAATATTTTTTGGTGTAAAGTATAATTTAGTCAAAATTTATAATTATTAAATAATTGAAAGTTGAGATTACCGAAGATTTGTCCCATATTTTTCAAGTCGTGAAGACCACGTCAAGATAACTTAATACTCGCTTTAAGACTTAAAACAGTATCACTGAGGACTTGTAAGTCATCTTCACAGAGTCAAGATAAAGACTTAAAACAGTATCACTGAAGACTTGTAAGTCATCTTCTATAACTTGTTACTATCAAATCAAATATTTATTACATAATTCAAAGTGAATAATCACCTCTTATTTTATTTTTTTATTTTTTATTTTTTTTTCCAATGGGTAAGAAATAATTTGCACTAAAAATTATAAGTGCTCAAAAATTATGGCTAGAATTTTAACTCTCATAAAATTAGATTTACATTAATAAGAATTGGGTAACACTTTGATTTTTGTAAATAAAAATTTAAAATATATATTATTGTTGTACAAATATCAATATTATGACAAACTAGACTAATAAATTGAAATTTAATTATGTAAAAAAGTTTAACAACATATATTCACATGTATACAACAAATTTTGCAATAAAGTTATGACCTCAACAAGCGAAACAGTAATATTGTGGAAAGGGGAGTTTGCGGTGAGCACAACAAGATAAAAGAATTTCATACGCATAATTTTATTATCGTTAAGTTTCCAATCATAAATATTATGGAAAAGAGTATCTATGCTAGCTTTTATTAAAGCTAGTGACAAAATCAAAGACATGTAGGGCATATTTTTAAATATTGAAAGACTCATTTCACAAAAATTCTAATTTATGAAGCTTCCAAGTAAATTCAAATTTTTATGACTTAGTCATCCTTTTTTTTTTTCTCCACATAATGGAATTTCATCTGCAAAACCGCGTCTAATTTGCATGGAGCTATACGGAAAAAAGATTTGTAAATAAGGTCACTAAAGACTCTGACTTTGCAAACATTTCGTTTAGTTTTCTGAGGGTAAATTATACAAATGATCACTATAGTTTTTAAGATGTATTAATTTGGTCCTTATTATTTTAATTTGTTTGATTTTGTCCCTTAATTTAACAGATTGTACCATATTAGTCCAATAAATAAGGATTGTTAGGTTTGATGGCTAGAAAGTCAAGCGATGTGTCAATTTGGTCCTTGTAATTTACACGATGTGTTAATTTGGTCCTTGTCAAAATCGAGCAAACTGAAACAATAGGGACCAAATTGACATATCGTATAAACTACTGGGACCAAATTGAATAATGCTATGTTGAATACTAATTACATTTATTTACTAAAAGTAATTTATCATCTTATATATTATCTTTATATTAGTAACAAAATTGAGCAAGTGATGGAATCTATTAAACTAATACAATGATAATATGTGAGATTGTACCATGACAATTTTCAATTTATATTTTTTTTATTATTGAATTATTATTAAGTTATAAAAGGGAGAGTGCATATAGAAGAAGCATCATATCCAACTCCCTCTCTACCACCCCACCCAATACTGGTGTAAGAATGGGTTTCTTACTATCCAATTATCAACTCACAATATGTATTCTGTATTCCCTAATTTTCTGCTTGTCTTCTTCTTCTGCACATCTTTGTCATAATGACGAGAGCACTGCTTTGCTCCAATTTAAGCAACTCTTTTCCTTCGATTGCTCTGTCTCTAATTCTGGCGATTGCTACTGGAGTCCTGATGCTCCTCCAATCACTGATAATTGGAAAGAGGGTACAGATTGTTGTGCATGGGATGGGGTCACATGTGATAACACCACTGCTCATGTCATTGGCCTCGAAGTCTATTGTCAGTGCCTATATGGTACCATCCATCCAAACAGCAGCCTCTTCAATCTTGTTCACCTTCAATACCTCGACCTTTCTGACAACAACTTCAATCACTCTCAAATTTTACCTTCATTTGCCCGTTTCACAAATTTGACCCATCTTTACCTCGTTAACTCCCATCTTTCTGGCCCAATACAATCATCAGAAGAAGTCAGGCAAGGGAATAACTTCTCCAATAGCATTTTCCACTTACAGAAATTGCAGGAGTTGCGGTTACACGGTAACAGAGAACTCACAGGTAAAATTCCAAGTTTTATTAATGGAACTCTCCGGCACCTTAGGCTGTTGGCTCTTTTTGAAACAGGTTTCACCGGAGAGCTACCTAATTCCATCGGCCAACTTGAGTACTTGGAGCACCTAGACCTCCATGACTGCAATTTCTATGGTACGATTCCGAGATCACCTAAGAATCTTTCTTCTTTAGATCTTTCACACAACAATTTTGAAGGCCCAATTCCACCTTTTTCCATCTTCTCGCAACTTTTTGCCGTAGATTTCTCAAACAATCAACTAACAGGCCCCATTCCATCATCCTTGTTTCATCTTGTGAACCTTATCCATCTTGATCTTTCGTCAAATAATTTAAGCGACACTGTTGAGCTGGACATGTTTGCAAATTTGAATTATTTGGATCTTTCAAACAGTGGTCTATCATTGACCACCACCAACTCCACTCCCTCCTCTTTCCCACAGATTGACACATTACGATTGTCGTCTTGCAACATAAGTAAAATTCCTGAATTTTTAAAAACCCAAACGGGATTTTTTTTGAGCATGCTAGACCTTTCGAACAACCACCTAAATGAAGAACTCAATCCACTCTGCAATATTGATTATCTTAGTTATCTCGATCTGTCCAATAACCAATTTGCCGGATTAATTCCTACCTGTTTCGCGAACCTCACTGGATTAAGATCTTTAAATTTGCAAAGAAACAATTTCCGTGGTAGCATCCCTCAAACATTTGGATACGCAAGCATGTTAGAGGACCTTGACATTAGCCACAATGGATTGCAAGGGGTGCTTCCAAGATCATTGACGAATTGCACGAACCTAGAAATTTTGAATCTAGGTCATAATTTGATAGAAGATACTTTTCCATTTTGGTTGGAGAACCTACCCCAATTGAAGGTTATTGTCTTGCGAGATAATAAATTCCATGGTCCCATGGAGCAACCAAGGAACTTCACCAATTTACATATCATTGACATGTCTCACAATGACTTTATAGGTACTTTGACATCAAAATACTTTGAGAGCATGCATTCAATGATGATAGATGATGAAGACAAATCCGTCTTACATTATATGGGCCAAAGTGGTTATTATTATTCGGTAACCATAATGAATAAAGGATTGGAAATGGAACTTGTAAGGATCATCACCATCTTCAAAGCTGTTGATTTCTCGCACAACAAGTTTCATGGAAATATTCCAATATCCATTGGAAGACTTAAAGCCCTCTGTGTCCTAAATTTTTCAGGTAATGGCCTCACAGGTCTCATTCCAGTGTCCTTGGGGGATCTAACTAAGCTTGAGTCCTTGGATCTATCCCAAAATAAACTTTCTGGAGAGATTCCTCAACAATTGACTAAATTGACATTCCTTGAAGTTCTTAATTTCTCACAAAACAATCTAACAGGACTTATACCACGAGGTGGGCAATTTGAAACATTTTCAAACACTTCATATGAGGGAAATCTAGGCTTGTGCGGGTTTCCATTGTCAAAGAATTGTGGGAATGTCCAGATAGCAGAATCACCAACTTTACCATCCTCAATTAGCCACAATTTTAAGTTCAAATTTGATGGCTTTGGTTGGGAAGCTGTGTTGATGGGATATGGGTGTGGAGTATTGCTTGGTTTGTTGATTGGAAGTTACATTATTCGAAGCAAAGAAGAATGGCTCGTAAGGATTTTGGTACAAAAATGCGTCAACATGGGAAGAGATCAAAGAAGGTTTGGAAGAAGATAGCTCATACAAAGTCAATTATAAATTGTTTGTAGTAAATATATTGTGTATTCTAATAAATTGGAGAAGTATTTGAAGGCTGCAATGCAAGGAAAAGCTATAGCGCAATTCCGTCACTGTGTCTTCTTTTGCCAATGCAAGTATTGGCTTGTAATCTCCAATGAACAATGACATGTGGGAGAAACATGTATAATTTTTCTGTTTCATAGAGATGCAACAATCTTATCCTATATACTCTGACTCACTAATACAATATATTGTTATGTGTGTGTGTGTATATAATGTATAAGAATATAAATGGAAGTTAGTTTCTAATGCAAACAGGAAAAATTGCTACTTTAACCTTTTTTATCACAAGGCCACTCAAACTTCGTACAAAACAACTTAAGTCTTGTATTACTCAACCGTTAAATTTTCGTGGAACATATTTGGAGTGAGGAGAAAATATATTATCAAAATGATCAGATTATGCCCTTATTGTGATCTTTGAAGTAGCACACTTCTTGATGATTTCTTGTCTTGATCAATAATTGATTTGTTGTTTTTGTTTTGCATCTCTCTTCACTAATAACCTTTTATGCTTCTTAGTTTCATCCGTAATTACTCATCAACTATGTTTTCAATTTGACTTGTGAAATGCATATCTAAGTTGTATTCATTTTCATTTTTCTTGTCTTTTTTCTTTTCCCTTTCCTAAATGTTCACATTTTGGAACTTAGAAAGTGTTAAGAAGGTAGTTAGTGTCATAAGTTAATATAGTTACCAAATCTTTTCTATTTTTTCTATCCTAATGGACATGTTATCTTCCTCTTTAACATTATCATCCGCTGTGTAGTTTTGTTAATTGTGATAGCCCTTTGGCTAGCCAAGTCACCGATTAACTTTTTTTAAAAGTAAATTATATCGTTGGTCTATCTAGTATAAGCAAAGTTTCGATTTGGTCCTCATAGTTTCAATTTGAACTTTATATTTTTTATTTTGTTACAGTATAATCCTTTTATCACATACCGCTGAAATTTTATATGCAAAACTACAGCATGCAACACACAAGGGATTTTTAGCAATTTCAACACACGAAAAGAAATTGTATAAACTATACCCATGGTCTCTATTGTTTCTTTTGAATTCCACTTTACTCTCTTTAGTTGTGCACGAGTTGTTTTTCCATCCAAAAAATAAAAGGCTTATGACAAGCAGACAATATTGCAACAAAAAATGAAAGTATGGGATTCAAATGTTCAAATTAAGACTACGGGGATTAAAGTGAAAATTAATTCGCTTAAACTATAGGGATTAATGGTGTAATATACCTTCTTTCTTTGTCCTCCTAGTTGAATTTTTGAAATTTTATCAACTAATACTCTATATATTTAACTCATTCAATTTGACTCTACCCTCACATAACACACATTCTAACACACACTTTAACACATCCATGAGAGCGCCAATTTACTCTCTAAATTAATAAGCACTTAACACACAAATTTAACATCTATAAGAGAACTCCTGTGGAACACAACAGTAGTAGACATGTTAGTTGTGTCTATTTCATATAATCTATAGACTACAAATTTGACTCAGGCATCCCATAATAGGTACCTAAGAGTTAAACAAGTTAACTTATCCATTTTTCAACACAAACACAAATATGGCACACTCCAATAATATGAGTATTAAACAGGTTAAGTTAGTTCAACTTGTATAACACGAAATTGATATAGATAACTTGTTTAATAAATAATTATTTACATATTTTAATATTATTTCTACTAAAAGGTACCATGACATTTTTGAATTACTTATGTAACTCTATCTAATTGATTAAAAAGTATGTGAAATAGAAATTTTAAGGCTAATATTTTTTTTCTTGATTGAATATAATTTTTTTCCTACTATTTTAATCTAATAATAATATATAATAATAGGATGTAATTTTGTAAATTAAGCAAAAATAAAATTAAATTGAGAGCAAATATTTTTATGAATAATTTCATCCAATAATTGGTTTCTACACTGAGTCTTTTTAACTAATTAAGGCAAAAAATAATTGATATGACACATTAATATGACATGAACTGGACAAATACCAAAAATGACATGACTCAAAAATACGAAATAATAAACGGGTTAAGTTAGTGTTGAAATATTTCGGAGACAAACCCAAAATGAAACAACATAAATACAACCTAACACGACATGACACCCACCACTAGTTCATATAAAGAACTTGTCATTTAGGAAAAATCTATGATGTGCAACCCGAAAAATTGTGCACGATTTGTACCCTCTCTAATTATAATGATGAGATGTGTACAAAATTACAACACAATGTTCTCATAATACGATATGATCTCATTTTGTCACAAATCCAATGACCCAATGAGTTACTTGGTGAGTCATAACTCGTAGTGTGATTCAATATGTTTAAGTTATAATTTTAAGCACATTACATCGTAACTTCAAGCACATTATGTCGCAATTGAAATGAATGTGCATCATGTGCACCTTCTAGGTGCCTAGCAGAGATTGGTCCATAATTATATGCTTATACACTTATTTTTAAGTTGTAAAAGTTAAAGATCTATGGAAAATCTAGGATTTGCATGAATTGCACATATGAACAAATAAAATCAAACCAAACTAAACTTTGGGATGAATTTGATCAATTGTATAAATCCTTTTTAAGCATTCAATTTTCACTTTATACAATTATATTATCTTTCCTTACTATTACATCTACTGCTGCGAAACATCTGTGTAACAACCCGACCCTCTTGTGTGCTTATATCTCTAGTTCTGCATGCAAGTTATAGGTCTAATATGGAATTCTATGTAAACTTTTGCTTATATGTGAGAATTGTTGAGTGATGTTTATCTATCTGTTGAGTATTGGAATACATCTGTTAAACATAACATATTGATTTGGAAATTTAAAGCTGTAGAGGCGTAATAATCAGAAATTGAGCATAAGAACGTGCTAGTGGGAATTTTTAGAGCTTTTTGACAAGTTCAATTGAAATTTTATTTTATGCGATTCACTAAGGCTTGTTTGGCAAGGTTAGAAGCCAAAGACCTATATATGGTATATAAGTCTTCTTATATTGAGTTCAACTCTCCACACATAAGTTGAGTGGGAAAAGTCAAGAGAAGCTTGAAGAGGGAAGAAGGAGAAAGGAAGAGAGAAGAGGAAAGCAATTAAAGGCTTGAAGAATCTAAGAGTATTCAAGATTGAAATCCTAGGTGAGTGTTACTCAACCTAAGTTTCCCAAACTTACCTTTAATTGATGAATCAAGTATTAAATTGAGGGTTTGTGATCACCCAAATTAGGGTTTTGATTTAGAAATTGTGATTGAGGTAAAAGCCATAAACAATATTAGATTTCATTATGTTTCTTGAATATGAGTGAATTCTTGTACTTTTGAGTTGTTAAAGCTAAGTTGGGGATGGCTTCAAGATTTACATGTTTGATTCTTTAAATTTCTTTTGATTCACTATGGTTATAAGATCTTCAATAGATGATCTTGAATAAATTATAATCTATGTAGAGTTTAAGTCATGTTGAATATGCCCTATGTTGTATTAATGAAGGAATCTTGCTTGTGTTTGGGCCTTGGAATACTTTTGAACGCAAGCCTTTTTGCTAAACTTCGGACTGCCCAAAACAGAGCAAACGACCCCACGTGCGGGGCCCATGGCCCGCGTGACGGGGCGGGAGGTACAACGGACAAGTGGGCTCACATTCGCGACGTAGGAAAAAAAAGTGAAATGCATTCTGCTAAAAGGCATGTGCGGCGGGGACTTCTGCACGTGTGGCCCCGGTTCGGAAATTCTGTGATTTTCTTACGTTCTTCTCATCCCTTTGAATGTATTATTATACCTGTTTGATGTGCCTATAATGCGTTAAATTAACGTAAAACATAACGAAGCGAATAATTGAGAATTGAACGAAACTAAGGATAATGACGTGCTTATGATTTATGTACTCTGTGTAGGGCAACCGCGAGAAGGAACCGGCATCCACCCACATCACTGTGAGTGATAGTAGCATAACATAATGTTCTGTGTACATCTTTCGTTATGCACATGCTATTTAAATCCTATTCACTCTTAAATAAAGGTGTAAAGTTACATGAAATATATTGCTACGTGAGACTTTGGCATATGAGGTAGGAACCCGAGATCTTTTATCCGTTGATACGATGGGCCTAAGGCCGTTTTGCTATTATGATGGGCCTGAGGCCGTTCTGCATTCTGCTAGGCCTAAGGCCGTTCTGTTTAGTATGGGCCCAAGGCCGTTCTGTTTAGTATGGGCCCGAGGTCGTTCTGTTAAATATGGGCCCGAGGCCGTTCTGCTTAATATGGGCCCGAGGCCGTTCAGAAATAAGAAGTGAGATAGTAAATTGTGAATATGCTATGCTGGTTCATGGTTCTACTTTTAATTTATTTACCCTGTTATCGTTCACTGAGCTTTGCTCATTCTACTTTTTGAATATTTTGTAGGTACTCAACTTACCGGTCAACCCTAGGTCAACCAAGGTGCCTGAAGTCAAATCCGTTTTGCTGAGTCAACTAAAATGGCCCTTGTTATGTCTCTGAAATCCCTATGATGGGATATTTTGCTATAATGTCGGGGAATGATACGTATGTATATAAGTATTGTAAAAACTTAACCTTTGAATTAACTTTTACCTATCTTTTGTAATGTATAACACGATATGGTGGTATGTATTGTGATGCATCATGATCCTGGCACTTAGACACATCTTAATGAATGTTTGATCTTTCATTACTTAGCTTCCGTACAGGCCCCGTGATTAAGCGATATTTTAAACAACCAGTTTGAGGCCTCAGTGCAAGCCGGTCATGTCCAAACTTTTAGGGGCAGGTTTGGGGTGTGACAATCTGGGGGCAAGTTTTAATTATGTGTGATGCAAGTGACAAGAGTAACAACCGCACACAAATTTACCCTGTACATCTTAGCATAAGTAACACTCACTGAACATGTTTCCCAACAATAAAGGGTAGATGTGTGAGGTCGCGATGGAGAAAGGCTAAGAGGTTCAAGTAGCTACAATGGTTAGGGTTTATAGGAAAGGGTAGTTGTGATGGTGAAGGCTTAGGTGAAAAGGGAAGGAGTTAAGACTAACAGGAGCAACAATGGGGCAATGAGGTGTAACAGTGGTAGGGATGATGGGAAATGATGGAAAGGACTAGGGTAGCGAGGATGAGTAGGAGAAGGCTTGGAGGTAACAAGGGAGGGCATGGCAGTGGTGGCAAGCAGGAAGTGCCAACCAAAGTTGAAATGGGAGAGCATAGAGAGAAAAGAACAGAAATGAAGGATAGGTTGGTCAATTCAAGGGATAAATTACATCATTTTTTTTTTCTTTCTTCCCACCCATATTGCAATCAAGATAAATTCCCCACTAAAATGTACTTTGCTTTCCCAAGTCCCACTAAAATATAAAGGTAAATTACCAACAAATCCTACTAATTAGACGTAATTCCCATTAAGTCCTATCAATTCGTCGTTGAAAGTTGATCCTATTAACATTGTCGCTAAAAACTCATGATTAGTGACTTTTTTGTGACGAGTTTTTAAGTCTATTGCTAAAAACTGACAATTAATGACATTTTATGTGTCGAATTTCAAAATCTATTTTCTACAAACTGCCAATTAGCGACTTCTGTGATAAATTTTTCAAATTGTTGCTAAAAACTAACAATTAGTGACACTTTTTTTTAAAATAAAAACGCCATTAATTATCACATGACCTATATTGGGCAATAAATCTACCTACTAAGACATGCACGTAAATCTCCCAAAATGTAATTACCCCTTAAAATTATTCACAGAGAGAATGGAAACCATGCTTAAAATTTTCCAAAACTAGCTTCATAACCTATATTGGGCAATAAATCCACTTACTAAGACATGCACATAAATCTCCCAAAATGTAATTACCCCTTAAAATTATTCACAGAGAGAATGGAAACCATGCTTAAAATTTTCCAAAACTAGCTTCATAGATGAGATACCTTCCTAGGCCTACTAGCTATAGCATTATAGATTTTCCATAGAAACAAACATAATATATGCACCAACTTGAACTAAAACAGATAAACAAATGCAAACGGAGGTTGACACAACCCAAAGTGTGTTGCCCTTTTTATGGGTTACTAAATAAGTGCGTTAAAACTGAATGAGAGAGTTAAAACACTTGACAATGCTCTTTTTATGCAACCATCAAAAGTTTTTGGTAGGAAGAGGCAAAGAAAGAGCAGGCACTATAACATGATTAGAAGATTTCAAAAGATTTGCCAGAATTGCTTAATGATATAATATGATGTATTAAAAGTAAACCTAAAACAAAGAAGAAAAATTAAATGAGCACCATTCCTAGCCTCTAGCTCATTGTACTGCTACAAGTAACTAATTTCCTACTTTAAGGTCGCAGCTTCCATTTGAACAAACTAAATCGACCGCCACTTTCTACAAGATACTCATCTGTGGAATTTTAGCCACTTCCAATTGTGTTATCCGAACTATCATCTGGAAGGAGTTGTATACTGTCAGCATGCTTAATAATCCAATCAATGAACTTTGGAGAGGATGCCAACTCAACCACAGCATGTCAGGTTGATTCCTGGGTGAAATACTCCCACTTTTTTTTTGAAAACTTCTTTCTGTTGGGTGACCCATGGAATGTTGAATAGTAATCCTGTTAGATTTCTCGTCACCCTCCCAGTGGTTGGAGATATCATACCTGCAACAGCCAAAAACAAACTAATGAAGCATGAATTAAAGGTCAATACCAATGCTATATAGTATAATTTACATGAGTACCATTGTACTTTATAGACATTTTTGGAAAGAGTGCCTCAACAAGATTAATCCTCCCAACCAAAAACCTACTTTGTTCATTTCATTTTTATTATGATTACAATATCATGGTCAAAACCAAACCATGAAGAATGAACTATAGGAGCTCTGAAACTGACGCCATATCAGGCAACACAAGCCAATAAATGTCAAGAACACGAAATATTTCAAAAGAAACTGAACATTTACCTTGCCAAGTCAAGCATGAACCCACTTCTAATATACAAAAAAGAATACTGTTGTAAAGATAAAGATATAAAGAAAGTAGGAACAGTTTTAAAGAAACACTTACTATTCGTTAATCTTTAATTCCCAATTTGTGCAACTACTAATGCACAAATTTGGATAAATGTATTAAAAACGTAGACTTTCTCCCCCATCAAAATATTTCTTGCTAGATATTGTCATGTCCTAGTGTGTCTACATCCAATTTTGCTAAAAATTTCACATCATACATCTCATTTAATGCTCCATGCTCCATAAAAACCATCATACAGACTTCATTAGGATAGAGAAACATAATTTTGTGGTTATTCATCCAACAAACATTGAAAGGGACTGTCGAATTGCATGCCTACATTTAACCATCATGTTGCAGTCCAGACAGGTGATGATGTATCCTCAACTCAATTCTTTAAATCACTTATAATCTCAATTGAAAGTCAAGTTAGAACAAAGCATAAACATTTCAAGATTAAAGCTCATAATCTTAAAATCAACACAACAATTACTTAATTAGAGCTAGCACTGACTGAAACTGCTAGCCTAACAAACACATCAGCAATAAATGGCATCAGGTTGAACAAAGTTTATAAGCAAGTCAACAGCAGGTTACCCACTTTGAACCTAAATGAAATTGGGAACGATGTGGGCTACACACTAGACCGCTTCATTATCACCACTACTTATACCTCATCATTTAGGCATAGATAACCTTATGATCCCTATACAATTTACTTGAATACATCTTTCTAAGGTAAGGAACACCAAAAATTATCACAAGCAAATCTGACTACAGAATCCCAAACAAGGTTTCCTAAGCAGGTCAGCACCAGGTACTGGCTTTGAACCTAAATGATGTTGGGATGGGTTTGGCCTCACCACCAGACCATTTCAATATCAGTATCACTTATACCTTATATTTTAGGCATAGATAACCATATGATCCCTGTGGAGTTTACTCGAATACTCTCTCTTACCATACAAATTTAACAATCTCGGAAACCCAACTAAACACTCTCTTTCACCACTCTCTCACTCAACCAGACACTACTACCACCACCATACATTCTGTAATAAATAATAAACACAGCTACCACAGTCTTTTGCTTTCTCTCATCCAAAAAACCTCCACAACTTCTTACTTTCTTTGTACACATATTTCTAGTGACGGCAATAACCACATACAAGGGGAAAGAAAGAAATTAAAGAGGGATAAAGAGAGACTAGGAAATCTCTTGAGAGAGGAAACTTGTTTCCCTGTATACTCATTTTGGGAACAGACACAGAACTCTCATGAAATTTTAAGGAAAACCTCTAAAAAATATCTCCAAAACAATCCAAGAATTCAAGTACAATTTACATATGAAAGGAAAAACTCCAACTCAATTTGAATAACCTTGCGAGAAACTCTTTCAAACAAATGTTTTAAAAACTCCCTAGAAATGCACTTCTCATAATTTTTACCATCTTTGTATACTCGCAAATACTATTTTTCAACAATAATATATGATTGTTCTAATAAGTTTCCACAGATATTGGGTAGTAATAGTAATAGTAGTATTTTAATTGATCATGAAAATACAAAAATAATTTACATTGCTATTTTTAAGTTTCTTAATAAATTTTTCTTACAAATATCCTATTCAAACTTTACTCTTTTTTATATTCAACCTATTCAATCTTTACATCACCTAATGTTTCACATTTTCCATAATATTTTTGGATGAAGTTGTAGTTTCCGTTTCCCACTTCCAAACCAATCCAATCTAAGCATTTTTTCCCAATCTACGTCAATCATTTTTTGCCATTTTGCTCTATTGATGGCTACAAGTACAAATAAATTAAATACATTCATATCTTTTTTTATGACTATATCCCATGTTAGTTTAAGTCCTCCCCTTCCCCCAACATTTTATTTATAGAAATCATATCACTCTTGATTGCCATTGCATCTACATTTCTTCGTTGTAAATGATCAAACCATCTTAACCTATTGTCTTTCAATCAGTGTTACTCCTACCATTTCAAGAATATATTTATTTCTAATTCTATCTTTCTTAGTCTTACCACACATCCATATAAGCATCTTCAACTCAACTACACTCATTTTATTGAAATGTATTTTAGTTGCCCAATATTTTGTCCCATAAAGCATCATTAGCCTTATAATTGTTCTATAAAATTCTTCTTTCAATTTTGTTAGAATTCGTCAATTACATAATATGTCAAATGCACTCCCACACTTGAGCTAACCTGCTTTAATTCTATGAATCACATCATTTTCAACCTCACTATCCTTATTAATAATCAAACCTAGGTAACGAAAAAGTTCACTTTGTTATTTCTGATTTTCAATCTTCACTTCTCTATCATTTCTATTTCTATTGTTGCTAAGTCACACTCTGTATATTCAATTTTATTTTTACTAATGTTAAACCCTTTTAACTTGAGTGCTTCTCTCCATATTTGTAGTTCAGTGTTAATTTCTTCCTTAGTTTCATCTAGAAAAATATCATATGCGAACTATCATCCTAAATGTGTTTAGTTAATTCATCCATGACCATGGCAAATAGGTGAGGACTCAAAGTTGGCCCATGATGCAATACAATAGTGATTGAGAATTTACTAGTTTCTCCTACAAGTGATCTAATTGTGGTCGATACCCCATTATACTTGTGTTTTATTGCATGCGTATACCTTTTGGTCACACCCTTTTTCACCAACACTCACCATATTATATCCTATGAAGCACGGATACTTCAAAAAAGGAGACGTATCCATATTCTATACGTATTGGATACCGATACTCTTTGGATACTCACAGATATGTATCGGATACTTATTAAAAGTATTGGATACTTCTTAATTATTTTTTCATTAATTTTGGAGCATCAGATACTTAATTTTGAAGTATCGGATACTCCAAGCCACATATTACTCCCAATACTTTATTTAGTTATTTGAAAAGAGCATAGTAAGAGTTAAAGTAATAAAATTTATCAAATTGATGTATTCTAACTGTTTCATGCATGTCTTCTATAACTACAGAGATAGTAAAGATTAACAAGAGAATATAATAATAGTAAAATTAATAAATTAACAAATAAATAAGCGAGTAAATTTGAATACAATATTTTTACCAGTGCCAAAGGAGAAAGCACAGAAACAAGTTGTGGATTGCTACATTATTGTAATATAAACATATTAAACTTGATATTAAAATGAAATATTTGCAAGGCCTATTGAAAATTTAAAAAATAAACAAGCTATTGTCTAAAATTAATATCTAATTTTTAAAGATTAGTGTTTTGCATTATAAAATTACTATGTGATCTCTCAACATTCTTGGGCTTATGTGTAACTCCTACTAACAATTTTTTTTGAAATATATTTTTTACAAACGTATTCTAGCCGTACCCGTATCCTACATTTTAGGTTTTGTCGTGTCGGCATATCTGTATCTCGTATCCATATCCGTGCTTCCTAGATTATATCTCTAGGCACCCTATCACAAGTTTTTTTTTTTTTTTTTTTTTTGAAAATATATAAAAACCATATTTAGATCCTTCATCTTCTCTTTGTACTTCTCTACTAATCTTCTTAGTAAAAGTAGTGTTTCCATATTTGATCTACCAAACATAAATCCAAACAGATTCTCTAACACTATTGTTATAACTCTCAAGCAATGCTCAATCATTCTCACCAATAATTTTATTGTATTGACTTATCAGCTTAATGTCTCTATAATTGTTGCAATTTTGGATATCTCATTTATTTCTATATATAGGTATTAAAATACTCTCTCTACTCGTCAGCCATTTTCCTAGTCATTAGAATCTTATGAAAGAATTTTGTTAACCAGGCAACTACTTACCTAAGCATTTCCAAGCCTCTATAGGGATACAATCTAGTCCTAATGCCTTGCCTTATTTATTTATTTATTTTTATTCTTTATTTTTTGATAAATCTAATGCCTTGCCTCATTTCATCTTTTTTAATGCAAATTACACCTCAAACTCTCTTAGTTGAATGATAAAACTTCTATTCTCTAGTTCCATCAAGGCTATCATATTCCTCTCCTTCCAAGTTTTTAAAATGATTTTCACTTAACAATTTCTCAAAATATCATTCACACTTTTTCTTAATCTCCTCATCCAACCTCCTTATTGGTCTACTTATGTCTTAAAATTATTCCCATTTTTATCCTCTTTTACTATGGCTTATATCTCACTATTCAACCACCAAGTATATTTAGATATAGGAGCTTTTCCCTTTGACTCTCCATGGAACTGCTTTCGATATTCTTTCAATGCATTATGCTATTGTATTCCACAGATTATTAGTAACACCTTTCAAACCCCACGTTACTTCTTTAAACACTTTATCCTCAATTTCTCACATTTTAGATTTCACATCTAGTTCATGAGTTTTTAATATATTTCCCGCTTTGATTTTGCTCTTTATTATTGTATATAATACTATATATTGAATATTGCTACCCTACTTTGTGCCATTAACTTCCTTCGGAAATAACCTTGAAAACCTTTACATATTTAGTGGTCTATTTTTCTTACAAGAAAATGATCTATCCAACTCTTATTTGACCCATTTTTAAAAGTTATGTGTTTAACCCTCCTTTTTTAAAAAGTTGTTGGTTACTACATGATCAAATGCTACTGCAAAATCTAAGATATTCTCTCCGCCCTCATTTCGATCACCAAAAACATATCCACCGTGTATCCTCTCGTGCACTTGCTTATATTTTTGGACAGGACCATTGAAATCTCCACCTATAATTATTCTCTCCTCTGCAAATATTTGTTGTATTAACTCATCTAGTTGATCCCAAAATTTCCTTTTAATATGTTTCTCCAATCCTATTTGGGGTGACGCTAATTATACTCCCCAGTTACAATTTTAATTAATATTATTATGTAACTTGTTCTCATAACTATTACAACCTTATTTTTCAGATGCTTAGCTACACCATTTCTACATCTTTTTTTTTTTTATAAATAAATTTTATTGAAGAAGAGCATCAAGAAGATGCTAAAGATACAAAAAGGTCCCCATAAAAAGGAGTGCTAGCCAATTACATCATCAAGGAAATCAAAAAAGGTATACAAATCAGGATCCACACACTTTGACACCCAAGCACACAAGACTCGCAAAAATCTATCTACTAACCAATATTTCCAGCATACAAAATGTTGTACCGAGTTTTTTCTATTCCGTTTACTTTCTCAGCTACTCACTTAGTTTCTTGTAAGCATGTCAACTTTTCTTCTAATCACTGAATCTACTAATTCCATAGTTTTATCTATTAGTGTTCCCTTTTCCAAGTTGCTAATGTAAACCAACAATCCTGGGCTAATTTCTTTACAGGTGCTCGTCGAAGAAAACATAAGGACCTTTTCCTATTTTTCATTGCACTAAGGCACCAATGTAATGATCCTTGCCTATTTTTCAAAACATGTTTCTTACAGAAAACATCCTAGCCCTTGCGTGTTCACGTTCATGTTCATAAGAGATCTAATGGGGAGTTTTACGTGGTAACTATGGAAGTGATCCATGATATCAAAGGAAAATAAGAAGGAAATAAAATTCTCTGCAGAAGCTTAAATCTTTTTAGAAAAAATGTTTCAAAAGATAAAACAAATATTAGGGAGAGAAAATGCATAGTTTAACAAAAGTCTGTACCTTTAACAGGAGAGTCAAACCAACCTGAAGATCTCCTTAGGATGTTCCACAGTGTTCCCCGTGAAGCGACCATCCCTGCTGAGAAATTCAGCACGATTTTGTCTTACATTTGCTGGCCCTCTACCCTGCCAAGGATTCCCATTTGCAGAATAAATTGAATTCCCAAAAGTAATGGTAGAACTACATAATAATTAGTTAAGATCTTGTTAAACCAAGCAAATGAAAGATTTTTTAAATCTGTTCTATCAACTGAGCAGATCTCTCTTCAGTCAATATTCATGACCATTCATATATTAAATCAAGCATACCACCCATTTTGACTAATCCAAAATGGATTTCAACATCCCAACAGATAAACTCAAAAAGCCAATAAGATCTATTTGTTTTGGATTTAATAAGTTGAATAGAGTTAAGCATCAATTATATGAACATTTATTTGGTATAATAATTACCAGTCTGCCAGCCTGATGCAAGGGGAGAGTAGGGAAAAAATGGTGCAAGTAACTTAATCTGGACCACTCCACTTGAAAAAAGTGATAAGAAAGCAGATTGATAAACAAGAAGCCAATGCCCCCATTGCCAAAGGAGTATCAAGAGTACTCTGACAGAAAATAAGAATAAAAAATTCAGAAATAATACAATTCTGAGAGTAGGAAGAAATTGCAGGAATGCAAAGCAAATTGCACACTGGTTTCTATCTGGTCCAGAGATATGCAAGTGGAGCATTATCACACTATTTATTAACATGAACACAATAGCCACCTGGAAGATAAATGTGGCTGCAATGACGCACATGGCCCATTTCACAAATTAAGCTATGCCAACATCTACACTTCCATCTTCTGCAATAACAAACTTCTGCACCATCCAATACCCTAGGGCAGCTCCTGCAACGACAATCCCAAGTAGTGCAAAAATAGAAACCTGACCAAACAAGGTAAATAGTTTAAACAAATAAAGGACATAGTTGAAAACTGAATCTGTAATAAAAAAAAGCTAATTCCTTGGTCTTGCAGTTATGAAGCCATTTCGTCTTGATTATGAATCATGTAATTACTTGTGAGGCTTTGTGGTGGTCAAACTTGGGGTGATTGGTTATGAGGCTTTGTGGTTATGAACAGAAGTGGCCTAGGTTAAAAGGCTTTGTGGTGTTTTTGGTTATGAACCAAATTGGTTATGAATCCTTATGACTGAAATTTTGAGCGCATGCTATATGCAACCATTTTTCCTTTTCGAAAAACAACTTTAAAAAGTGCCAAAAAATGACAAAATTTTTAATAGATGTAAATGGGCTAACTCGGAGATAATAAGGACAGTTAAAGGTGCTAGATGATGCTCTTTATACAAGATTAGACATAATCAATTTCTATATTATTGATTTTTATTAGATAAAAGAAATGCACTAAATTGAGAGAAGCGATGAAGGTTTCAGCAAGGAGAGTCACTCTTTAGCTACGTTACATGGACTAGGGTATGAGTGTCGGGTGTAGATATGTATCTAGGGGTTGGACTCGGCAAATCTCTAAATGAGGGATACATGGGTACGTCTAAAAAGTACCCAAAAATTACACCGGGTACATGGATACGGCCAAACATGAATGTGTTAAAAAAATATTATGTATTTTTTTGATGAAGTTACAATAATTTATGGCTCAAAATGATTACATATTTTTATGATGATGCTACACATTTGTAGTTAAAAAATATTGAATAAAAAATATATATAACATTATTTAAATAAAAAAAATGAATAATTGATTTTTCATGGATGTAAGTTAAATCCCAACTTAATTAGTATTAGGCCCAAACAAGAGAAGCTCAGCCAGCAGCCCAATAACCTTCTAATTTTTATTATAAGGCCCATTTTATTAACAGACCAAAGTGTATCCTAAAAAAGCCCAAATGCACCAAACCCTTTAATATAACCCTAGCAACCATCAACGAAGATGAATACAGAAGACGGAGATGACGAACGACAACGACGACGACGATGAGGTCACAAGCCATGTTTCTCTCATCCTCCTTTGTTGGTGCCGTGAAAAGTAGAAAAGAAAACCAACCGTATCCGTTTGTATTTAGCTATATTCCCCACCCATACTTGTGTCGTGTTGTGTCTTGTCGTGTCGTGTCGTGTCAACATGGGTACCTCTCAAAATTAAAAAAGTCCGTGTAACATAGCTCTTTAGTTGGGATGGTCTAAGATTGTCCTTGAAGAGGAAGATGATAGAGATGGAGATGGTGACTCCTTGATGCTCAGAGAGAGAAGGCAAAACTTGAATCACTAGGTCAGACTGAAGCATGAGAAGTTAGATTGGTTGTGTGAAGTCCTTAACCAACTGATGGGTAGCGAAGGTGAGAAGGATTTTGTGACAAGGTGTCGTATGGATGTTAGTTCCTTCATACTGAAGGGGAAGGTTCCTTTGCATTTTGGTTGGTAAAGGTAGGAAATGGTAGTCTTCTTGCCAAAGAATAAAGGGCGTCGTCTTTGAGGGATGTGGCTAAGAAGTTGTTGAAACTCAAGATGCAGAAGGAACCAGCCAAGGTGAAAGAGGTTAATCCTTTATGTAGGTGCCTGAAATGGTGTATTGGCCACCAAATCAAAGCCCTTCCAGACTAGGTTACAAGGGGAAAAGAGAGTAGTGAATTCTATTGATGCCAAGAAAACTGTACATTTCTTGGAAAGAGGCTTGATGGGGAGGGTAGTGGACTAGTATAGGGGCATCCCCTCTACAACGAATATGTTAATCACCCTTGGAAGGTCTCGACCAGAGTTGGGTTTGATGTTAAAGATCTTTTTTATCTATTTTGTTGCCATCAAAAAAGGAGGTGAAAAAGGGGTTTTGAATGAAAAAAGTTGAGTTCTTCTAACTGGTGGCAGTGTTATTAAAGGCGATAGGCACATCAAGGCGCCAAGGTTTCCTGGGGCCTAGGCTCAAGACGCAAGGCGAGGCACAAGGCGAGGTGCAGGCCTCACCAAAGTGAGGCGCACCTTGTACATAAAAAAAAATATAATTTAAGTAAATAATTTAGGGTTTAACATAAGCAAAATGAAATCTTAAATATTTAAATATATATATATATACCAACAGACACTACTATTTTAACATACATAAATGAACAATATATCAAAATTTAACCTAAAACACGAATAAAATGAGAGTGGAGAAGAAGAATAAGAAGGAGGGTGATTGATCAGTCTAAAGAATAATGAGAAAGAAAAGGAGACCGGAGAATAAGCAAAAGAAGATGGAAGAAGAAGAAGAAGGCAACATCATCACAACCACGTGAAGAAGAAGATAGCAACGTAGAGAAGATAGCAACGTAAACAAGAAGAGAAGAGAATGAGACAGAAACGTAAGAAGAGAAGAAGAAAAAGAAGACAACAACGAGAAAAAGAAAATTTGTATTTGCTGGACCGGATAATGAAGGCATGCAGTAGTAAATTGTTCTTTGGAGATTAGGAATTAGGGCTAATTTTTCTTTTATCATTGATTTAGGGTTGAATGCGCAATGTATTGGCATGTGTAATAAGAGTAGGGATCTTCTGTAACTGCACTATCTTAAATCAATGGTCAAATTTTAAACAAAACCAATTAAAGTAACAATACAAAAAACCCTCAAGACTTGGGCCTTACTACGCCTTGGACCAGTAATGCGCCTTATCGAAGTCACCTGGCCTAGAACACTACAAGGCACAAACCTTAGGCTTGGATGGGACTTGGGCCTAGGCGCATGCCTTATCCAAGTTGCCTAGCCTAGAACACTACAAGGCGCCTAGGTGCACGCATATAATAACACTAACTGGTGGTCTCTGGTGGGAGAGTGTTGTCATGGAAATGGTGGTCCAAAGGCCATTTGGGTTCGCTTGCTAGGCTATCACTACACTTGTAGAATGAGGAGGTTGTTAAGGTGTTTGCGGAAGTGTTCTAAGGGTTGACAAAGACATAAGCAAAGATGTCAATATCGTTGGGCTAGGCTTCTTGTCGAAGATTACACAAGCCAGTTTCTAACTATTGTAATAGTGGAGGTAAATCCTTGGCTTTTGAGATCCCTCTTTAGATGGAATTGGGGTCTTCAAGTGCATGATAGTCGAAGGTCTGCGTACCATACAATGATTGGAGGTGGTCACATTGACTGAACAAGGAGGATAATGGAGGGTCACACGTGGTCAATACATGGGTTTGCTTGGCAAAAAGGCGTACATTGTTAGTGCATAACAATTGTCATCTAGTTCAAATATGAATAGACAAAAGGACAAGAAAGTGCTATAGGTAAGGGTGTTCATGGGTCGAGTCGGCCCAGGTTTGTCCATATCCTGTCACCTGAACCAATTGTAAGTCTGAGAAATTTCAGCCAATTACAAATTGCCACGTACTACAAAGGCCTACAAAATATGGCACAATTATTGGCAAATCAAATCTTGCCACGTGTCTTAATTGGTCTTAAATCAAGATTACATGGTGGTCAAATTAAATATTGCCATGTGTTAAAATGATGCAGCAAGTCTTCGACTAGTCAAATTAAGTCATAGTGATGCAGCAAATAAGTTTTTGACTAATCAAATTAAGCCACTTGTCACATTGAAGTGGTCAAGCCAATAAAATTGTGGCGCACCATTAAAGTGATATTTTGGTATTTATCTCTAAATAAATCTGAGATAATTATCAAAGAAGTTCAAGTCTATTAAGACTCCTTTATCCATTCATATAAATAGGGGTGATCTACAAATCTAATTTGGGAAAATGCTATCAAGACCTCAAATCAAAGTTCTACAAATTCGCCGTCTTCTTCGTGTTACTTGGAGGAGATTTCGCCGCTCAATTCGGGAACAAGCTATCAAGCCCTCGAATCAACTTGTTGAAGAGAAGAATCAGAGGATTTTCTTTGATTAGAAATTTCATCAGAGATTGTACTCGTTTTATTTTAAATCAATAAATTTATATTTGTTACTCAATTTTTCTGTCTTTATTTTTGCAGACAAGAAATTTGTGTATACATTGACCATTTCGAATTCCAAAACTGACCGTCCAATTTTGACCGAATCTCCTTTCAAAATCAACCGATTTTCTTCCTTTAGTTTAAATGTCAGTTTCGGTCAGATTCAAGACCCCCATACTCTCTCTGCACATACGTAGATCTAAGAAAAACAAAAAGAGTTGAGCAGTAGCACTGTTTGATCTAACCCAAATCAACCTCAGCCATTTGATGAATACATAAAAATCACAAATTAGAGAGGAAGAGCAATGATGGAGATCTGAGTGTAGGGGATTTCAAAGGGAGGGTTTAAAAATAATTCAAAGAACACCAAGTCAATATGCTCCAACACCTTAGTTTCTACAAGTACAACATTTGGGGTCTTCCTTTGATTGCATCGTTGAGAGAGAGAGAGAGAGAGAGAGATGAGATGCAAGTTAGAGAGAGATTGTGTATGTGTTAGATGTAGAAATAGAATGAAAAAGAGAGAAACAATAAAACAATACTATTTAAGGAGGAGAGAGAGAGAGAGAGAGAGAGAGAGATTTCAAATACTACAAGTCATTTGAAAAGAAAGCGAGAATTAAATAATACCATTTAAGAAGAAAAGGAGAAAGATTTTAAATATGAGTCGATTGAGAATAAAGAGAAACAGTAAAGTCATTTAAGAAGAAAGAGAATGAAATAGTATTTAAAATTTAAGAAGATAAGATGGATATCAGATTGAGAAGTAAAAAGATAAAGTGTAATCTCAATTTCCAAGGACACAATGGCACGTGTAATGAATATCCTATATATATACACATAAATCAGACGGTTCAGGTCTAATCGTTGTTTTTTTTCCACATTCCGATAGCCAACCGAAAATATAAAAAATCTACACTTCCAACCCACTACCAACTGTGCAACTTCACGAAACCATCCATAGCATGTCGGATCGGGTCAATTTAGTCGGGTGCATTGGGTAAGTCCCCTAGCTATAGGACAGGTGCATGGAGAGAAATGTGCCACATTGCCTAGGCAGAAGGTAATAGGTCTAGGAAATCCCATCCATTTTGGCTCTTAAGTAACTGTTGGGTTAAGACAAGAGTAGGTGTGTTCAGGGGTTGGATTCATTTGGGTTTGCCATTGGCTCGTCACACGAATTGGTCCTTTTAGGTGGGAAGCACAAGCATCCGCCTTCGACCGAACACTAGGAAAAAAACTAGACCAAATATGTCATTCGGATTGCAATCGTTTTCGGGTGGGTCTATTGGGTGGTTCATTTTTGTCTATTTTTTTCTTGCAATCAACCACAACCCTAAGAAAAAAATCAATTGTAAAGGCAAGAAAGACCGAAGAGGGAAAGGGGGTGAGATGAGACTGCGAAAATTGGATAATGGAGACTAAAGGGAGATTAAAGAGTGATAGGCGGGATGAGGTAAAGCAGATCAGCAAAAAAGAGTGAATACCGTCTCCACCTCCATCTTATCACAGCTTGCCACTACCTCCATCTTGCAGCAGCAGCAGCAGCAGCTTGGCCTACAGTTGTTTGGTATTCATGATGCACCAAGACGGAGAGAAGAGAAACCATGAGAGATTGCATATTTTAAGAAGATTTTGAGAGACTAAAAGTAATGATCTTCATCTAGGAAGCACGGGTGCGGGTACGATAAGGGTATGCTGATACATTAAATTCTTAAAAAAATAGGATACAGATACGGTTGGGGTACATCAATTTTATTTTATTTTTAATTTATAGATAAACATCCAACATACAAATCAAAGTTTCGATATCAAAACTAAAAAGAGAACAGCTTGTCTAAAAAGTTATATAATTCTTTCTTTTTTCTTTTTGATTGTCTAAAACAGGATGCAAAAGAGAGCATAGCCATGACTCATGAATAAAGGGTGTTGGAAACAAATTACCTGATGATTTTCAAAGTTGAAAGAAGAATAATAAAGGCTGTAACAAATTTTGCAGCTGCAAAAAAAAAAAAAACACGACGTCATACCCAAAACATACCTAGCTCGTACCCAAGTCGTACCTACAACGTATCCAAACATATCTGCCGCACCCACCATGTATTCAGCGTACCCGGTACACGTTCAACCATACCGGTACGTGTACCCGCAGTCGGGAAGTATCTGATACTTGTACGGCACCATTTTTGGAGTACCCATGCTTCATAGATCTTCATTCATCAAATCATGGCTTCCGAAGAAGAACGAAGATGCATACGCATACGTAAAAAAGTGGTGAGTGATATGATGGGAGAGAGAGAAGACTCAGATATGACTATAGGTAAGGTAGTACATAGGTCTAGTCTTTTTTTAGATAGGTCTAGTCTTTAGAGATAAGACAATATGACAAGGAAAGTGACTCGAGAGCCAATAGCAACATAACACATGTAGATGCAATATGCTAAGTAAATACATTAGTCGGTTCGGGTGGCGGATTTTTGGACAATAGACCCGACATCCGACCGGCTGATTGAAAAAATTAAGAACTTCACCCACCGCAAACCGTAACTAATTTCAAAACCATCCAATGATGCTCTAGTCGGGTCATTCGGGTTGAACGATTTGGATAATTTTTTGAACATTCTACATAAGAGGATAGACTTTGTACTAGGCTAGTTCTTGATGGGATGAGAAAAAGCCGTTTGTTTTACTCAAGCTAGGAATAGAAAGAAAAATGGGTTACACACTATCCCAACAATCAAGCCCTACTCATGGTTGAAGACATAGAGTTGCATTTTGTCAAAATGGTCCTTAGTGCCATCAAGCTTTGGTGTGTTTGCTTTGGACCTTGTGAAAAGAGTCGGGCCTTATTCTTCTAGACGATCACCCTTTGTTATATGGTCATTTTTCAGTTCTATGGGGCATCATTGGTGGTTGTGAAAAGGAGGTGGTCTTTGTTCTCAAAAGGGGAAGCTCTAATTGCCAAGAAATGTGAGCTTAAGAAGGAACAAAAGAGGGAGGTGCTTCAAGACCTAAGTGAAGCAATACAATAGCTCTAAATAATACAAAGGGTGGGAGATGATTAAAGTTAATTGTTCAAAAGAGGGTTTGCAGGTCTCTTTTATGCACAACGAGCAGGTAAGTTCCATAGCATTGGGTGGAACTATGAAGTATAGGTACTTTGACAAACATGCTATACCCGTATTGGGTACTAGTACTTTGCATTGTTATTCTGCATACATATCAGGTACACAAAACACATACCTAAATTTTTCTTCTTAATTTTTGTCGTTCCCTAGAGGTACCTAGTATATACTGAAGCCATACTGAAGCTGGAATAGTATTTTCTTTTATACAAAGGTGAATTCAGTTTCATTGGATTTTTTTCATGTGTTGATTTTAAAATTAAGCTTTGGTTTGTCAGTTATTTAATATAATGACATTTAATTTTGCTTTATACCTTACTATTTGGTAAATGTAAATTGTAGGTTGTATCTTAACCAACTAAACCATTTAACTAATTTTTGCACAACTCTAAATTAAAAATAAATCTTTTTTTTACTAACGTACCTAGCTATACCCGTGCTTTACTTTTTTGAGATTTTACCGTATTGACGTACCCGTACACATGCTTCATAGGGTGGAAGACATAAGGTAAGATACCTCAAGGTATAGTATCAAGGCTGGAGTCTCAAGTCTCTATTCCTTCTGTCTTTTGTCCAGTGTAATGTGAGAGAACAAGGATGTTGTGGTAATTTTTTATTGGACTTCAGTGGTTATTATGGGGAATTATTTTTGTCCAAGAAGCACGGGTGGAGTGTGTTCAAGGGGCTAAATTAGTTTATGCGAACAAATGTAATACAACTCATGCAAATGTATTCCTCTTTAATTAGGAGTGTTTTCATGTTGTTTCTTTTCATGCAACACATGTACTTGCATTTCTTTTTTTTTCTAATCTCAGGAAATTGTATTCTTCTTTGATTATTTTCCACTCTTTTACTGACGATGAGTATAATGGCAGCCAAAAAAGTTGCTATGACAACATAAAACTTTAACAATCATGTGGAAGGACAGAAAGAGTTGCTTATCAACAATTTATCGTGGTACTAGAGCATGTAATAGATCGTGTCTTTGAACATCAACACCTACCCGATAATTATAATACTTGCACCTCTTTGGCCTGCTTTTGGAGGAGCGTTTGGCCACATGTGAGGGGCTTGTTGAGGATATAATTTATAAACAGTGAAGTCACCACTTTCTCCAACAGTTTAAGCTTTTAGATGAGTTAACATTTATCAAATCATTTTGTTGAGTTTTAGTTAAAGGGTTGCACAATAGAAATTTGTCATACTTCAAAAGAGGAGTAGGGTTTAGAACATATATAATCTATATGATGTAGTATAATAAATAGACAAAGTGTTTGTTAAATAGATTATTAGTTGTAGTATATAAATAGTTGATGTAATACTACTCATGCAACGATATGTAAGGAATTGTTAGAATATATGCTAGAATCATTCCATTCTTTTGTTTCCTTATTTAGATTATATTGTCATTACTTAATTAGGGCCTTAGGGCTTCTTTTGTAATATTTTTGGTTGATTTATATAAAAGGGAGTGATATCATGATCATACCCTAAGTTAGTTTTCTCTCAAACAGACATGGTATCAGAGCTATAGAATTTTTACCTCATCACCCATCCCTTCCATCATCATCCGATAGCCATCCAAGTCCAGCCGACTGCTCACAGGTGCTGTCAGCTCTTCTTCAGTCCTTCTAGGGCAAGCCGACAGCCTTTCTAGGACTTTTGGACCTCCTGGAGACTGCCTAGGGCAAGCCAATAGCCACTCCAACTCGTTCAGACCTCCTGGAGACTAATTAGGGCCAGCCGTCTGCCCCTCTATGTGTTTCGACTCTCGTTCGAACCTCCTGGAGACTGCTTAGGGTAAGCCTACTGCCCCTCTGTGTGTTTCGACTCTCTTGCTTAACTACCCAATGCCATATAAGACATTCTATGGTTTGAGCATCCTTGTCTGGTATTTGTCTCTCACCCTAGTGGCAATCGTTGTTGATCTGGACTCTAAAATCTGTTTTGATTGGTCCTGAGTCCCTTAGTTCTCTTTTATTTTATTTTTATTTTTGAGTCAATATATGGCCTGATTCCTTGGTGTGCCTCTCCCTCCATGATTTGTGTTTGTTTTGGGTGACTTGACCCCAATTATTTTTCCCCTTCCTCCAGCAGTAGCGATTATTGTAGGGTGTTGTTTTGATAGTAGCATTTTTTAACATGGCTGAAATTGCCCAGTGAATCCACCACTAGTTCCTAGCCACCTATTAGGGTGAGTCCTATCATGACTACTACATCCGAAAACCTCAACCCTAGCCTTAAAATCACCACCGCTCTATTTAATTGTCAGAATTATCTTGCTTGGTCACAGAGTCTTGACACTTTTTTTAAAAAGTCGGGAAAAGATAAGTTATGTTGATGGGAGAATCACAGCACCTAGCATCACTGACATTGGATATGATCAATGGGAGATTACTAACTCTTTGATTATGGGGTGGCTCATTCATTCCATGGTTCTTGAGATTGGTGAAGGTCATTTAGCTATGGAGACTGCCTAAGATGTTTGGGAAGCAGTAGCTGCTACATATTCCCGGAAGGGTAATTTTTCTCAGTCATTTGAATTGCGCCGGTCTATTGAGCGCTCAGTACAAGGGGAGCAGACAGTTCTTCAGTATTACACCTTTCTGACTAATGGTTGGAAATGCCTAGATCATCTCAACTATAAGCCTGTCTACACAGTTGACTCGGTTACCGGAAGTTTCTTGCCCAAGAGAGAGTCTTTAAGTTTTTGAAAAGCCTCAATGTGGAGTTTGATCCCATCCGAAGTCGTGTCCTTTGCATGGATGTTCTTCTATCTCTTCAAGAGGCCTTTACTTATGTCCAGAATAAAGAGAGTTGTCAGTCTGCTATGTTACCATCGCCTCCCACAGACCGTTCAGCATTACTTTCCGCACCTTCTCGAGATGGAATTGGTTTGCCACTTCCTTCCTTTCATCCTTCCGCAAAGGATAATTTGTTCTATGATTACTGCGGTCGGCCGAGGCATACCCCGTGAGACTTGTCGGAAACTTCATAGTACTCCATCAGGGGGGTCATGGGATGGCTCTGGTCATAGAGGTGATCGTTCTAGTCAGTTGAGAGGACGTGGGTCTCACTCTCGTGCTCATCAGTCCAGTACTATAGAGACACATGATTTAGCTTCGATTATGCAAACTTCTGATTTGGTCTCTAGTATGTCATCTTTTGAGTTGATGCTCTGCGCAATCTACTTAATCGCCGGTCTCCTGTTGCTCCAGGTGCATCTTCGGCCTCTTCTTCGTTTGCCCATTAAGGTAACTTAGCCACATCTTCTAGTGCTTTTCTATCCCATACAGCCTTGCCATGGATTATTGATTCGGGTGCCTCAGATCATATGTCTGGGTCTTCTGATCTCTTCTCAGACTATACACGTGCCTCTAGTTAGGATAGCTGATGGTACTATTTCTTCTGTCTCCGGGAAAGGTTTAATCTATGCCACCCCTTCTCTACCTTTGTCTTCCATTTTACATGTTCCTAATTTTTCTGTTAACCTATTGTCGTTGAGTCGTCTTACTCGTGATTTGAACTGTAGTGTAACTTTTTCCCTGATTCTTGTCTTTTCCAGGACCTTATCACGAAGAAAACGATTGGCAGTGGTAGAACAGAAAATGGTCTCTATATCCTCGATTAGACTGACCAACTGGCTCATCATTCCATCCAAACTCCAACCACCAAGGAAGATTTATGGTTATGGCATCGGCGTCTAGGACATCCATCTTTTTCATTACCTAGACATTTATTTCCTTCTGTTTTTATCAAAAATAAAGTCTCGGAGTTTTATTGTGAGTCCTGCCAACTTGGCAAACAACACCGAGCTTCTTTTGCTCCTAATAATAATAAAAGTTTGGTTCTTTTTTCCTTAATTCATTCAGATGTTTGGGGCCCATCTCGTGTGATGTCAATGAAGGGTCATAGATGGTCTGTTACGTTTATAGATGACTACTCTCGTGCCACTTGGGTGTACCTCATGAAAGACAAAAGTGAGGTTTTCTCTATGTTTCAAAACTTCTATAAGATGGTAAGTACCCAATTTGGGGCGGTTGTAAAAATGTTATGCTCTGATAACGGGGGTGAGTACATTGATTCTGGGTTGGCGAAATATTTTTCCACTCATGGTATTATCCATCAAACATCTTGCACTGACACCCCTCAACAGAATGAGGTTGCCGAGCGCAAGAATCGACATCTTCTTGATGTAGCTCGTTGTATGTGTTTTTCTATGGGTGTACCTCAGGCCTATTAAGCCGAAGCTGTTCTCACTACTACATACCTCATTAACCGTCTTCCTACACAAGTCTTACAAAAAAGGGCCCCTCTCCATGTTCTCTTCGGTTTAAGTCTCTATTTTCCATTCCTCCAAAAACCTTTGGTTGTGTGTGTTTTATTCACAATCATTCTCCTTCTTGAGGTAAGTTGGATCCTTGTTCTCTTAAATGTGTTCTTGGGTCACTCTCCTACCCAAAAGGGGCACAAGTGTTATCATCCTCTCTCTCGTAAATGATTTGCGTCCATGGATGCCACCTTCTTTGAGTCTCACTCCTATTTCTTGTCAGCCCAGTGTCCCGGTCACCTCTTCAGGGGGAGTCTTGGAGTGAAGAGATTCCTATTGCTTCTATCATCCCTGGCCCAGTACCGCCACTAGTGGTGTACCTATTACTAGCAATATAGAGTCCGATGTTGCCAAGAACAAGGGGGGCAAGTCTATGTCAAGGATAAAGAAAGGTAGAAAGTTACTTGGATACAAGAGACCACTTCTAATCAAACACTGACGTCGCCACTAGTGGTGTACCTATTACTAGCAATATAGAGTCCGATGTTGCCAAGAACAAAGGGGGGCAAGTCTATGTCAAGGATAAAGAAAGGCAGAAAGTTACTTGGATACAAGAGACCACTTCTAATCAAACACTGACGTCTCCTTCTTCTGATGAAGGTCCAGGTAACCCTTAAACTCCTAGTATTACTACCTCTGCGTCTGAGTCTACTGATCTAGATATACCCATTGCAAAGAGAAAGAGTGTGAGATCTTGTACTTATCATCCTATTTCTTACTTTGTGTCTTATTCTCATTTGTCCCTTCCATATAATGCCTTTGTGTCAAAACATTCATATATTAGTATACCTAATCATTTTCAGGATGCTCTTACTATTCTTGAGTGGAAACTGGCCATGGTGGAGGAAATGAAAGCACTTCATAAGAATGGCACTTGGGATTTGACTGAGTTACCTAGGGACAAACGACCTGTGGGGTGCAGATAGGTGTATACTGTGAAGCACAAGACAGATGGTTCAATTGAGCGGTATAAGGTTTGACTTGTGGAAAAGGGTTTCTCTTAGACCTACGGGGTGGACTACCAAGAGACATTTGCTAATCTAGATTGGCTACTTTATCAGTTTGATGTGAAGAATGCTTTCCTGCATGGTGACCTAGAAGAGGAGATGTATATAGAGATTCCTCCTGGCTTTGAAACTCTTCAAACTAAAGGTAAGGTGTGTCGACTTCAGAAGTCATTATATGGCCTCAAACAATCCCCAAGGGCTTGGTTTGAGAGGTTCACTCAGGCAATACTGAAATACGGCTTCAAACAGAGTCAAGCTGATCATACTCTGTTTGTTAAACATTCCTCTCATGGTAAGACTACAGCTCTCATTGTATATGTGGATGATATAGTGCTTACAGGAGATGATGTAAAAGAAATCCCTTTGTTAAAAAAGTATTTGGCCAATGAGTTTGAAATCAAAGACTTAGGGAACCTGAAGTACTTTTTGGGGATTGAAGTGGCTAGATCCAAAGATGGGATCTTCATCTGTCAGAGAAAATATGTCATTGACCTGTTGAAAGAAACAAGGATGCTTGGAAGTAAAGCCTGTGACACACCACTGAAACCTAATCAGAAACTTTGTGATAATAGTGGGGGAGCAGCCGTTGATAAGGAGAGTTATTAGAGACTAGTGGGTAAGCTCATTTACTTATCACATTCTCGTCCTAATATTGCTATTGTCATTAGTGTGGTTAGCCAGATTATGCATGCTCCTCATGAAATACACTTGGCGGCAGTTATGAGAATTTGAGATACTTGAAATCTTCTCTTGGAAAAGGTCTTTATTTTTCCAAACATGATCATCTTAGTGTAGAAGCTTATATAGATGCTGATTAGGCAAGATCAGTAACTAATAGGAGATCCACTTCAGGGTATTGTACCTTTGTTGGCGGCAATTTGGTTACTTGGAGAAGTAAGAAACAAAATGTGGTTGCTAGATCTAGTGTAGAAGCTGAGTTTAGAGCTATGGCACAAGGTGCGTATGAGCTCTTGTGGATCAAGTTGTTGCATGATCTGAGAATTGACCACAAAGACTCCATGCGGCTATATTGTGATAATAAGGTTGCCATCAACATAGCTCACAATCCAATTCAACATGACAGGACAAAGCATGTTAAGATTGATCGTCACTTCATCAAAGAAAAGCTCACTAGTGGCACAATATGTACTCCATTTGTGAAGTCTGATGAACAACTTGCAAATATCCTCACCAAGGGAGTTGGGAGTAAACCATTTCATGATATTCTTAACAAGCTGGGCATGAGAGATATTTTGCAACAGTTTAAGGGGGAGTGTTAAAATATATGCTAGAATTATTCCATTCTTTTTTTTCCTTATTTAGATTATATTGTCATTCCTTAATTAGGGCCTTAGGGCTTCCTTTGTAACAGTTTTGGTTGATCAATATAAAAGGGTGTGATATCATGATCATACCCTAAGTTAGTTTTCTCTCAAACAAACATAGGTGCTGCATTTCCTTGCTCGAGAACAAACATGAGTCTCTCAACTTAGCCGTCTACAAATACATTGAACTTCATCCTTGCATCTTTGGCTCAACAACTATATGTGTGTGATAGTTGCCAAAATGCATACATTTAGGCCCCTTAAAGTATACTTGTTTGGTCCTGTAATCATTGTTACTTGATGATTTTAATATGTTTGTGTATGTGCAGGTCACTCAAGTTTATGAGTAGAAATTGGACTTAATTCATATTTGAAATCTGAGACCAAGCTCAAACTCAGCTATAAAGGCCTAGAAGAATCTAAATCAATTTAATCAAGCAATAAAAGCCCAACCCATGAGATTTGAAGAAAGAAAAGTTAAAATTCTTACAATCCCACTATAGAAGTCACTCGGCACAGCCTTCAGTATTTTGAATGTATCTCTCTAGTTCGATATCAGATTTAAGTGATTCAAGCGGCATTGGAAAGATAACTCAAAGGGCTACAATTTTGTGTGAAATAGGAATTTTCAAATTCTGACTTTTAATAGGTCAAAACAGGCCAACAAAATGACCCAAAAAGCTGAGAATAATTACATCCGAATTTTCCTTTCATTTTTGGAAATTCTAACCTCTTGGGTATTACTTAGAAGGCTCCTAATGTCTATAAATATAAAAACCCTATTCATTATTAAGGTTGTTCTTGATTTTAGAGAGAGAAGACGGAGGCTACGATGACATGTGCGGCTAAGGAGCTCTCCTCTTAGGGTTTAGATGAAACTCTAGTCAAGTAACAATGTTTTGTATTTAGTTTGGGGTTTTTATTATTGATTCAACAATTGAATAAGAAGTGATGCAGGACAAATAGGGACAGCACTGGAATTTCAAAATAGAGGTTATTTGATGGCCTAAATAATGCGTAATTTATAGTTTCAAGAGTAAATTGAAGGCTAATAGGTAGGGGAAGAGATCAGGGTTGATTTGAGGGTGATTGGATGGAGTTTTGAGGTTGAAAAATGCACTTTTAGAGGGCTGTAAATAGTAATCCGAGAATAGCAAATTGAAACATAAAAGAAGAAGAAGGGAGAAGAAGAAGAAGGAAGGGTCTAGGCATCACACTTAGATTCCATAAGAATCACACCTAGGGTTTGATTGCATCACATAATCCATAAAGAAACTTCAAAGCTCTTTAACTTTTTATACAATATCAATTCTATTGAATTATAAGCATTACATGACTTTATATAGGAGGCCTCGTTTGGGAACAGGCTAATTTAGTAACTTTTTGGCCATTTAGCTAAAATATGAACTAAAAAAAACTAGTATGTTTGAGATGACTTTTTGGCTTTTTACGAAAAGATATGCAAAAAGTAGAGAGAAAAGAGAATCTTTGATTTTTTGGTATGGGTTGTTGGCTTTTTGGCTTTTTTAGTAACTTTTTGACTTTTTGGCTAAACCGGCCTTTTGCCAAACGAGGCCTAAGAAACTTCCTAAACCAATTAGAACTAAAATAGGAAACTACCAAAATATCTTTGACTTCCAAAACTAATTTAAGACTAAATAAGAAACAAAAACAAAGACTAATTAAATAACATGACTCACAAGACGACTCATGGGCGACCCCTACAGCCTATGTAGGCAAATATAAAATTACCAAAATACCCCTCACCTAAAAATCCTATAAACATAAAAATAATCATAAAATAAAACTATAATAATATTAGAAACATGATTATATATGGTTCCTATCGATTTCTCTTTGAAACCATTCCAATTTTCAAATATCGCTGTTTCTTTAAATTTACTCTTCTTGAGCTTCTTATATTCCGCATCATTCTCCCTTAGTTAGAAAAAACTCGACCACAAGTTTTGAAATGTGACTGATAAGACTCTAATAATACTAGAAACATGTTGCACATCATTCTCACTTCTTAGAGACAAGTGGCAGCGTAATACTAAAGTCTATAAACGGTGTGGCAAAGATGCTTCTAAGGCTCAAGTTTTGATTTGGCATGTGTTGGATGATGCTGGGCCCACTTGGGAACTAGAATAAATTAATTTGAGTCTTTCCTCAATATATATATATATATGTTTTAGGGTCAAGGGTATTTTTGTAATTTGCAGAATTTCTAGAACGGGTCTCAATAAAGGGTCGTGGGGTTGACCCATGGGTCTTGGTATTGGTTTAATATGTTTATGAGTCTTATTTGATATTAAATAGGTTTTAGAAGTCAAAGATTTTGTAGTAGTTTTAGTAGTTTCCTATTTTGGTCCTAATTGGTTAAGGAAGTCTTCTAGTCTTATATAAAGCAATCCATTGCTTCTAATAAAATAACAATTAGAATTTATATAATTTTCAAAGCTATGAGCCTCTTTAGGTTTGTGTGATGCAACCCAACCCTAGGTGTGATGCCTAAGGGATTCTAAGAGTGATTCCTAGTTGTCTTCATCTTTTTCTCTTTTCCTATTGCCTCTGTTCACAGATTACCACTTCCAGCCTATAAACAGTCTTTCTTCGGTCACCAATTCTTGTTTCCTTACGCCCAAACCATTCATAACCAAACCTTAACCACCCCTAGCTTTATTTCGCTAAACCTAACCCTAAGTTAGCTTAAACTTGTTTCAAACCTGCGTGTGCTGCATTAGTTTTGGTATCAGAGCAAATTGATCCTATGGCAACTAGAAGTGGTCAAAGTTTCAGGGGCAAACTCATAGACAAATAGCGAGATGATTTTCTACACATGATCATGGAAAGGGTTGATGCATTGGAAGCAAAACTATTTGAGAGTGAAGCCTCCAATCATCAGAAAAGTAAAAGTGTTGCAAATGGTTCTGAATCTCCTTCAGCCAGCAGGGCAAAACCACAAGGAAAGGATGTTGTGGAAGAAACTGAAATAGAAGATTTTGGTACTTCACCACAGGATATGGCTAACCCTAACGTATTGCGTCCCTTAGAGAGGCTACACCCTTCTCTTTTAAATATAGCCAATGAAGTTGTTGAGCTTGGAAGGTATGAGAAGCAAGATCCATATGATACTACTGGAGATATAACAAAGAAAGTGCGTGTTGACGTTCCAGATTTTGATGGTAAGATTGACCCTCAAGTTTTTTCGGATTGGCTTACTGCATTGGAGAGGTACTTTGACTGGTTCGATATGTCAGATGATCGGAAAATTCAATTTGCTGTAATGACGCTTATAGGTCAAGCCCAAAATTTGGTGGTCTGGGGTGGAACATGAACTCCGGATTGCAGGACCCATTGTTGATTGGGAGGAGATGAAACAGTGAATGAAACAAAAGTACTTGCCATATGACTATCAAGATGAACTCTTTGATCGGCTTACTAATCGCAGACAAGGAAACTTGACAGTGGTCGAGTACATGAATAAATTTGAGGAGCTAAAGATTCGATGTAGGAGTGTTGAAGATCCACGTCAAACTCTTTCTCGATTCAAATCGAGTTTAAGAGATGAAATTTGCAACGCCATGGTGACTCATCGGGTCTTTACCGTTGATGATGAGTTTCAGTTGGCATTTAAAATTGAGAAGAATATGAAACAATCCCTTAACAGGAAATTTACTTATCAAGCTGGGGAGGCAGCCCTTCGTAAACTGAGTGATCATGGCAGATCTGTTAGACCAGTGCCTACACAATCTAGATTTAAAGGTAATACTGCTACAGATTTCAAGAATAGAGTTTCCTTAAGTGATGATCGGAAGAAGGACAACAAGGATGGTTGTTTTAAGTGTGGTATAAAGGGTCACATGGCATGGCAATGCCCTAAAAGAAATTTACTTCTTGATGCTGAAATAGAGCAACCACCAGAGGCTGATGAGTTTTTAAATGAAATTGGAAAGCTTAATACTGATGATTTGGAAGAGAACGAAGAAGATATGTCATTCCTCTCTGTTGTGAGGAGAATTCTTGTAGCGCCAAAACAAGAAACAGAAGACTGGAGGCGTACAGGAATCTTTCAAACATTGGTTCGTTGTGGGACAGAAGCTCGTAAGCTAATTATAAATGAAGGCAGCAGCATGAATGGGGTGTCCGAAGCTACAGTACAACCGCTGAAGCTACCAACAGGACCACATCCTCAGCCGTACAAGGTAGCTTGGATACACAGCACTTCTATTCCTATGACAAAACGTTGTTTAGATTCATTAACTCACGGACGTTATAGTGATTCTATTTGGTGTGATGTTATTCCAATGACTATTACACATATTCTTCTTGGTCGTCAAGTTGTACAACATGATGGGAAAGAAAACACATACTCTTTCAAATTTAATGGTGCTGGTATCATCTTGAAGCCCTTGAGTACAGAAGCTATGGCAAAGCATCAAGAGAGAGGAGCACAAACGGTTGATGAGAGCCAAACCAAGATTCACAAGGCTGCTATAAATCAAAACAAGTCTCAAAATCATGCAGAAAATCGAAGCAAGTCATTACACATCCTTACAAGGAAGCAATTTGGGAAAGAAAGCAAAGAAAGTGGACTCATATATGCTGCAGTTGTCAAAGAGGCTCAAAATCCAGCAACTACAACAGCCCAAACTGTTTACCCAAAAGTTCAGAAATTGTTGGCTGATTTTTCCGATGTTGCACCAGAGGAACTACCAAAGGAGTTGCCACCTATGTGTGATGTGCAACATGCTATAGACCTAGTTCCAAGTTCTCAATTGCCTAATCTACCAGCATATCGTATGAATCCGATTGAACATGCTGAACTTAAGAGGCAAGTTGAAAGTGTGATTGATAAGACTCTAATAATACTAAAAATCCTAGAAAACATAAAAATAATAATAAACAATGTGGGAGCTGAATAAATAGAAGAGTGGGGAGGGGTGTATCCCAGAAGTCAGGAACTGTACGGCTCCATCCCGATTGATTAAGACGCCGAATACGTCGAAAAGGCCGAATAGACGTGGATACGTAAATCAAAACAAACAAAAGGAAAATAAGCAAAAAGTAGGCTCTGGCCCCGAGGTCCAGAGAATGGGTAAATACAAGAGCTTCAGATTTATAAAGGTATGTAATAATCACTTTGTAAAAACTTAGTAGACAAGCTTTCTTGAGTAGAAGAACTGACTTGCCCGTCGGAGTGCTAATTCCGGCACCCCCGACCGGAGTGTTTGTGTCTTTGTAGGTAACTAGCTGAGGATCATTGGCGTCTCCCAGGATCTGAAGATTATTTCCAAACCACCTCCCCATAATTGGCGCCGTCTGTGGGAATACTCAAATACATCCATGGCAGGCGTGACTGAAGATCCTCCGATAGCCACCGAGGAGACCACACAGAGAGACGACCTCACTTCGGCAAATATGCTCGGGAAGGAAACCATCGCTCCAAGACGCGCCTTGAATTTAGATTCACCGACTTCAGCGCAGGAGACAATACAAGCAACTATGGAACGAGCCAGACAAACCAAACAGAGTTTGGACAACATCATCGCTGAGAACGAACGCCTTCGTCGCGATCTGGCCTTGGAAATAGCAAAGTCCAAGCAAACAGGGCGCGAGTTTTCTGAGCGACCCCCAAGGGCAGATGATCAACGATCTCGAGGCCGACAACAAAATGCAGACGATTGCTGTGCCTCAACCAATTACCTTGAGGAGGTAACGAAGGGCGAATGTCCCCAGCAAGGCGTTTCGCTTGACACCATCCACATGATATACAGCCTGCCGACAGCCTCGGCTGTGCATGCAATCCAGTCACTTCCAGGCCCCCAACATCAACTCACACCAACAAAGCGACTCCGAGAAGCGCCAAGCATCACCTTCGACGACTCTGATTTGAGCGGCGTAACACTCCCTCATGTCGATCCTTTAGTTGTTGCGCTACGCATAAACCGGTTCACCGTCGAACGCGTTTTTATAGACCAGGGAAGCACTTCGGAGGTTATGTACTATAAAACCTTCATCAAACTCGGGTTCAACGAATCGGACCTGACCCCAGCTCCTTATCCACTATTTGGCTTCAATGCCAGAGTACCCATTGGGAAAGATCAGCCTACCCGTTCGAGCAGGCTCCAGAACGGTGGATGTGGAATTCTTGGTCGTCAGGCTACCATCGCCGTACAATCTTATCATGGGGCGATCGTGGTTGCATACCTTGCAGGCCGTCCCAAGCACCTACCATCAACTGCTACGTTTCCCAACAGAACACGACATTGAGCAGATCCGCGGCTCCTAAAAATCGGCACAAGCATGTTATCTCCTCGCCGCCAAGATGCCAAAAGAGCTGCAAGTAAACTCCATTGAAGTACCCAGTCGAGAGATCCTAGATGACGTCGGGCGGCATCCAAATGAAAAGGCCACGGAAGGTTTAGATCGAGTTGACATCGATGGAAACCCAGAAAAGTTCTTCATGATCGGCGCCTCTCTGAACCAGGCCAACAGACAATAGCTGATCTCTTTCCTACTCCGCAACCTCGATGTCTTTGCGTGGACTCCGTACGAGATGCCGGGTATGGACCCATCAGTTTCACAGCACCATCTGAATGTCGACCCCAAATGCAAACCGATCATCCAGAAAGGCCGGCGGTCAGCCGCAGAGCACACTGCCGCTGTTATAGAGGAAGTTGACAGACTGCTTGACGCCGGGGCAATTAGAGAAGTCACCTACCCGACGTGGCTCTCCAATACAGTGGTGGTGAAGAAGAAAAATGGAACTTGGCGGGTGTGCGTCGACTTCACGAATCTGAACAAAGCTTGCCCCAAGGACTGCTTCCCTTTACCCAGAATCGACCAACTCGTCGATGTGACGGCACGCCACCAACATATAAGCTTCCTCGATGGTTACAAAGGCTACCATCAGATAGCCATGCATCCAGATGACCAGGACAAAACCGCATTCCTCACCCCAAGAGGAACCTACTACTACAAAGTTATGCCTTTCGGGCTGAAGAATGCAGGGGCAACTTACCAAAGACTGGTCACCACTATGTTCAAAGAACAACTCGGCCACACTATGGAAGTATATATCGACGACATGGTGGTCAAGTCCAAAAAAGAACAGAATCACATTGCCGATCTAGAAAAGACATTCAGCATCTTACGCAAATACAGAATGAAACTAAACGCTTCCAAGTGCGCGTTCGGAATCGGCTTTGGCAAATTCCTGGGTTACATCGTCAACCACCGAGGAATCGAAGCCAACCCGAGGCAAGTCACAGCAATCCTAGAACTCGGGTCCCCCCGATCAGTGAAAAAAGTCCAAAAGTTGATGGGAATGGCCGCTGCACTCAACAGGTTCATCAGCCGATCTACAGATCGCTGCAGACAATTCTTTCAGACACTACGTCAGGGCAAAGCTTTCGAATGGTCCGCCAAATACGAAGCAGCTTTCCACGGGCTCAAGACCTACCCGGCCAAGACTCTCTTAACAACACCACGGTGACCTCATTCTCAGATCCGCGTCTTCGATAGGGCCAACATTGATCGTTAAAAGAGAGGAAGAAAGAATACCAATGGTATTATGTGAGCAAGGCAATGGTCGACGCCGAAACACGCTACCTTCCACTTGAAAAACTCATCTTAGCCTTAGTCATGGCGGCAAGAAAACTGATGCATTACTTCCAAGGACATAGCATCGGGGTGCTAACAGATTATCCCCTCTGATCAGTATTACGGAGTGCAGAAGCATCAGGACGTGTTTCGAAATAGGCTCTTGAACTTAGCCAATACGACATTCAGTTTTTACCCAAAACTGCAATCAAGGGGCAGGTGCTGGCCGACTTTGTTGCTGAATTCACCGGTGGGCTTGCCGACCTCAAACCTGACGACGTCCTACCAAAGGTTGAAGCTCGATCAAAGCCAAACTGGAGAATTTATGTCGGGGACATTTGGCAATTATACTGTGACGGATCGTCTAACCAACGGGGCAGCGGCGCCGGCGTAGTAATCATGTCTCCAGACGGCGCCGTAATTGAGCAGGCCGTCAAGCTTGGCTTCGAAGCATCAAATAACGAGGCCGAGTATGAAGCCTTCTTAGCCGGTCTGCGGAATGCACATCTTCTCGGCGCTCGGCGTCTGCTGGTGTTTTGTGACTCAAAATTGGTAATCAACCAGCTAAAGGGGAAGTACGCGGCAAGAAACGACCATATGGCGGCCTATATGAAAACGGCCAACTCCTTGCTGACGAAATTTGACCATCATGAACTGAACCAAATAACACGCGATCAGAACACACACGCAGATGCCCTGGCATGCCTAGCCTCCGCCATCAACTCTGAGCTCAAACGGACCATCGAAGTAGGTTTCATTCCGGAGCCGAGTATTGGCCCCTCTGAGGAAACTCATATCAATGTTATAGAATCCGCACCAAGCTGGAAGGACCCCATTGCTGCATTCCTCTCTTCTGAACAACTCCCAGAGGACAAAAAAGAAGCACACAAGCTGCGGAATAAGGCCCTGTGATACTACTTGGATCCACAAGGAGGGCTTTATAAAAAGTCCCTCTCGGGTCCATATTTGGAATGCATGCACCCGGACAAAGTGAAGGAGTTTCTGACTGAGATACATGAGGGCAGTTGTGGTTCCCATTCTGGCGGACGCTCCCTGGCCCATCGAGCTATAACACAGGGATACAATTGGCCGAAAATGAGAGCTGACGCGGAAAATTATGTTAAAAAATGCGAACAATGCCAAAAGTTCTCCCCATTAACCCATCTGCCCGCTAAAGGGTTGAACTCTATTACCAGCCCCTGGTCGTTTGCTCAGTGGGGACTTGATATCGTAGGACCATTGCCGAGGGCCACAGGGAACAAGCGATTCTTAATCGTAGCGACAGATTACTTCACAAAATGGGTCGAAGCGGAGGCTCTAACACATATACGAGATTCCGACATTAAACGCTTTGTATGGAGAAACATCATTACGCGATTCGGCATTCCAAGAGCTCTCATCTCAGACAATGGCACCCAGTTCGATTGTGGCGTATACCAAGAACTGTGCAGCAAATATGGTATTCTGCCTTACTTCTCTACACCAACGTACTCCCAAAGTAACGGTCAAGTCGAAGCCTCAAACAAATCCATCTTGGATGGCATCAAAAAAAGGCTGGAAAGAGCTAAAGGCAAATGGGTCGAAGAATTGCCGAGTGTATTGTGGGCTCATCGTACAACACCGAGACGATCCACCGGAGAAACGCCGTTTGCTCTATGCTTCGGAACCCAAGCAATCTTACCCCTAGAAATCGACCTCCCAACTCTGAAATCGCAAGCCTTTGATACAGGCCGAAATGACATAATGCTCGCCCTGGATCTGATTCTAATCGAAGAACGAAGAGACCGCTCCCTGGCATCCATGGCACGGTATCAACAATAGCTCGCTAAGTCGTACAATCAGCGAGTTCAGTTGCGTCGTTACACTCCAGGAGAGCTGGTCCTAAAGAAGGTACTTCCTGCCGACCGAAGACCGGGTGATGGAAAGCTGGGTCCGAACTGGGACGGCCCCTATTAGATAGATTCCATTGCAGGCTCAGGGGCATATCGGCTCTCAGACATGTTAGGAAAAAGCTTGCCACGGCCTTGGAATTCGACACATCTACGTAAATTCTATCAATGACCCGACTTGTGGGCTTGATACTTGTACATACTCCGTTGTAATGCAAAGCCTCCCATTTTTCTCATGATTCAGCTCTTAGGCCATCTAAGGGCCGATTAAGCCTCCGGATTCGGAGCGCCCTTCGTGGATATCACGATTGGCCAAATAAGTCTCCAGATTCGGAGCCCCTTCGGGTGCATGACATCTAAGGGCCGATTAAGCCTCCGGATTTGGAGCGCCCTTCGTGGATATCACGATTGGCCAAATAAGTCTCCGGATTTGGAACCCCTTCGGGTGCATGACATCTAAGGGCCGATTAAGCCTCCGGATTCGGAGCGCCCTTCGTGGATATCACGATTGGCCAAATAAGTCTCCGAATTCGGAGCCCCTTCAGGTGCATGACATCTAAGGGCCGATTAAGCCTCTTAAGGCCGATTAAGCCTCCAGATTAGGGGCACCCTTCGTGGATATCACGATTGGCCAAATAAGTCTCCGAATTCGGAGCCCCTTCGAGTACATGACATCTAAGGGTCGATTAAGCCATTTAAGGGCCGATTATGCCTCCGGATTTGGAGCGCCCCTCGTGGATATCACGATTGGCCAAATAAGTGGCCCCTGCGGGTGCATGACGTCTAAGGGCCGATTGAGCCTCCGGATTCGGAGCGCCCATCGTGTATATCACGATTGGCCAAGATGCATTCAGACCACTTAACTGACCGAACAAATGGTCCTTAATTTGAGCCAACCAATGCATGTTTAAACATTTTTACCATGCAACACAAAATTTGCTAAAAAACTGAAATAATACGTTTGATTAGGCATATAACATTTCGAAAATTAAATACAAATGTCGAAAATTAAGCCTATTACTCCAAAGTCTACTTATTCAGCACCCTCATCGTCGCTCTTCTCAATTTCGAAATCGGAGTAAGGCAGATGGTGACGATGATACAGGGGCGAGGCTGAGTTGATGCCCACGGCTTCAAGAGCTTTTTCGGTTTGAAGGACCTTAATCCAACCGTGCTTGAACCCACGATTTTCGCATCAGCAGACCTCCTCAGCGAGGTCTTGTTTGGCCTTCTCTAGGCCGTCTCGAAACCCCTTTTCATAACCCAGGGACCGTCGGGTTACTCTCTCCTCAACGACCAATTTAGACTGGCCGGCCGTCACCGACGCGCCCGCCTGAACATTCTTCAACTCCCGAAGCTCACGCTCAGCCTTTTCCACACGAATCTGCAGACTGCGATTTCTTTCGTCCTTCTTCTCACTCTCACGTCGCGCTTCGCGCAGACGCATGCCGATTTCATAAGCTGTATACAGCCCTTTCACGACCCCATGTATGCCGTCTCGAAACACTTCGAAATCTTGACGTCCGACCATCGACTGTTGGACTTCTGACGGGAAGATCTGTCGAGCGAACTCGACTGCCACACCTGGGTCTTTAATGATGGAATCCGCCTCCGTCATTGGTTTATTCTTCACGAAAACCGCAAAACTCAACGGTCGTGGCATCGCGTCAGACTCAATTCTCGGTCACGGGCGTGGGGAGCCTCCCCGTTGTCCGTCCTTTCGAGGCGACCTGCTTCGACGATTAAGGAGTTGCTGTTTTTCCCGATCCATGGACATTTTTCTTCCCGTGCGAATGGGCTCACTACTGCGATTCATTTCGACGTCTAAACTCAGCCAGTCTTGGCCCTTGCCTAGTTTAGGTCAAGCCTGAATGGAAATAAGTAGGGCTTCTGGCACGAACTTGCCTCATTTATTCTGGGATGCACGCAGCTTCCCCAAGGCAACGTCAGTAAGCCCGAACGCCAAACGTCGGATGACGATCAGCCAGCCCGCGAGTCAGAACCATTCGGCTTCTCGGGCTCGCGCCCTGGCTAAGGTAAGGGCAGATTCATTAATCTGGTCGGCCAAGTTTTCAACCGCAAGCGCCGATCAATCTATGCCTCAGCCAAACCGAAGTTAGAACTGCTCGCTTTCAGTTCACGCTCAAGGCAAGGCGATTCATTAACTGTCAAGTTTTCAAACGCAGCCGATCAATCTATGCCTCACCACCCGAGTCGTAACCATTCGCTTCAAGCTCGCGCCATCGACAAGGGCACTCATTAACTGGGTCTAAGTTTTCAAACGTAGCGCCGATCACTTATGCCTCACCAAATTTAACGAGTCGAACCATTCGGCTTCACTCATTTTCGAGCCCGGGCAAGGGCATTTATTAACTGGTTGCCATGTTTAAACGCAAGCGCCGATCAATCTATGCCTCACCAAATTTTACCAAGTCGAACCATTCGGCTTTGCTCATACCGCTTAAGGCAAGGCGATTCATTAACTGGTCAAGTTTTCAAACGCAAGCGCCGATCAATCTATGCCTCAGCCAGCCCACGAGTCAGAACCATTCGGCTTCTCGGGCTCGCGCCCTGGCTAAGGCAAGGGCAGATTTATTAATCTGGTCAGCCAAGTTTTCAACCGCAAGCGCCGATCAATCTATACCTCAGCCAGCCCACGAGTCAGAACCATTCGACTCGCGCCCTGGCTAAGGCAAGGGCAAATTCATGAAACTAGTTGACCGAGCCTAAAATTAAGCAATATCATTCTTCAATATTCAGTTTAAACTTAAGCAATATCATGCTTCATTAGCAAATTGAGCACAACTCATGACACTTCATATACGCAAAACAAACAAGCTACAAGCCCGCATGAAAAATGTCTAACAAGCAACTGTAAAAATAACAAAAAACTGCAAAAATACATTTTCGAAATCCTAACTATGTCAATCGCCTAGATCAGCCCTCGGAATCAGTCTCCAACGGCTCGACATCCACTTGCTCATATGGTATTGGCATACTCAATGACACTCCAACTGCAGCAAGGGCCTTCTGCCAGCCATGTTTGAACCCTCGATTTTCAAACCGGGGGACCTGGTCCACATACTCGGCGAGTCCAGCATTTTTCCCGGCTTTGAATACTTTGGAAGCAGCGAGTCGGCTATTTCTTTCGCCGCCTTCATTTCAGCCAACTCAGCTTCCAGGCTAGAAACCGCCTTCTGGGACAATCCGAGCGCCGCTTCGCTTTCGTTCGCCTTTTTCTCGGCTTCCGCTCTCAACTGATCCGCGTTTCGAGCCCTCTCTACCTCGGCCTCGACCCGAGAAGCTTCCTTGTTCGCTCTCAAAACTTCGTCCTCGGCCATTTTCCTCTGGCCCTCAACTTGCTTTCGTAAACGACCAATCTGTTTGACGGCGTCGAGATGGCGACGGCCCATATCGGCTATCCTTCCGACGGTCTGCAAAAGAAGAACCCAAAAACAAAACCTCAACAGTATTTGGATAAAGTGAAGAAAAAGTCAGAATATGTACCAAAAGTGCCGATTGGGCGGCTAGTACTGTCGTATTCAGATCTGGTTCCACCCGGAAAGCCTCCATGTCAGACGGCAACGACACGGACGTAGCCACACCAAATGCGACTTCTGGATCTTCAAGTGCTGAAGCGTTAGAAGGAACTGGCATGTTTTTTACCATCGGACGAATCACAAAAGGAACAATCTCATTAGATCCCTCCACTCGAGGACGCCATCACGTGTTCTTCAATCCTCGATCGCAGCTGCAGCGTTTCTGCCTTCCTCAACTTCGCCACTTTCGACCAAAACAGATTCTAAGATTCTCGATTTTTCCGTCTCCTCAATAACTCCCAAGGACTTTGATTCGGTAACAGGGAGAGAGAGTCGAGATTCGGTGGCGGGCGGTACTTCAGACGAAAGGCCTTCCGCTCTTCGCCGTGCGGCTAACCTCTCCGCATTCGCATTCTTGGCAAGTTTTGTCAGGCTTAACCCAGCCATGTCTGCGGAGCCTGCGATGGGAAGATCCTTTAAGCGTTGAAAAACGTGGTCAGAAGAAAGATCCCCCTGTCCGAAAGTAGATGGAGGATCGGCGGAATTCAATACCTCCTCAGATTTGGTCTCGAACTGATCTGACTCGGCAATATCAGCTGCTTCAGTTCTCTCCGAATCAGACCCTTCAAAACCTACCTGCCTCAAGTTTTTAAAGTCGGACAAAATACGAGCGACGAGAAAATCTTCACCCTCCGGAATTGGTATGTTTTCCGTTGCCGAGAAGGTCGTATATGTCGGCTCGTAGCAAAGCAGAACATGAGCCGCCCTCCCCTGTTTATGAAGACTTCGACGGCCGAAATACCTGAGAGCGACCCTAATGCCCGAAAGAACGGCGTCGTCGGTTGAAGGTTGGACTTTTTTCAAATCGTTCCCTGCACAAGACAAGCCGTAAGATTCAAAGGAATAGGCTTTACAACAAATATGAACACATAATACAAGCAAGAAGGCATTCGGCGACCTGGCTCGCCCCTCCGTCTAGGAATAGGGTCGACATGATCCTCCCCTTCGCCGAACTCCCAATTACCCTGGACAACGACCATAACATCATCAACTCGTTTCCCAGAGCTGGAAAGCATAGTGATTAGCTGATGGTCAGTGTCCTTGGCTCTGAGGAAGTAATGCCCGTGCCGACCGGAAGACTTAGCCAAAGCATAACAGTGCCGGATGGCTGGAATGCCAAGGTTAATTCCAAGGCAACGATTCAGCGCTACGACCCCCATTATAATTCTAAAGAAATTCACGTTAGGTTGGGAAGGGATTAAATCCCAATGGCGAAGAACAGCCCTCAGAAACGAGTGAAGGGGAAAGCGGACTCCACCCTCTGCGATTGACAAAAGGGGAAAGACAATCGGGGTTTCGTCCTCCCTCTCCATGTCAAGAGTGTCGTCTGCCACAAGTGATAGGTGAACATCGTCAGGAATAGAAAAATGGCGTCTAAAGCCAGCAATTCAATCTGACGAAAGGAGGTCTTTTAGATGTTTCGCCATACCCTACTGTTTACAAGAATATGCCAAGGAAGAAACAAACTAGGAAGAGCTTTCGAAGCAAGGAAGTGGAGAACTTACAAAGAATGAAGAGGATATCGGAGAGGAAAAAATTACAAGAACGATTCGAAAAGCAACCCAGCGACCAATGTCATAGAATACAAATTCGAAAAGACGTCAAATTCTAAATCGCAATAAATAGATATGTACGAAGGGGCGGGAAGTCAAGATGACAACCAAAGGGGGTGTAATTAGACATCCGCATGATAAGGCCAACCGCCGAATTTTGGTTCCGAGTATTCGAAATTCGGGACCAAGCATTCCAACCAATGGTCGTTGGTAGAATGCTTAGGGGGCAATTGTGGGAGCCGAATAAATAGAAGAGTAGGGAGGGGTGTATCCCAGAAGTCAGGAACTGTATGGCTCTATCCCGATTGATTAAGACGCCGAATACGTCGAAAAGGCCAAATAGACGTGGATATGTAAATCAAAACAAACAGAAGGAAAATAAGCAAAAAGTAGGCTCTGGCCCCGAGGTCCAGAGAATGGGTATAAATACAAGAGCTTCAGATTTATAAAGGTATATAATAATCACTTTGTAAAAACTTAGTAGACAAGCTTTCTTGAGTAGAAGAACTGACTTGCCCGTCGGAGTGCTAATTCTGGCACCCCCGACCGGAGTGTTTGTGTCTTTGCAGGTGACTAGCTGAGGATCATTGGCGTCTCCCAGGATCCGAAGAGTATTTCCAAACTACTTCCCCACAAACAATAATACTAGAAACATAATTATAGAAGATTTCTATCAGTTTCTCTATGAAATCATGCCAATGTCCAAGTATCAGCACTTCTCTAAATTTAGCCTTCTCTGAGCTTCTTATACTCCGCATCAAGTAGGCTTTTCTATATTATTACTTTGTTTGAATCTTTCTATCTGGCATATGTTCTTAATTTTTGTGAATCTAATTGCATACTTACACAGCAGTTTTCATTGATTTGCTTTTATTCAATTAAGATAGTCTATGCTAGGAGAGATGATTCATGCCAGTACTAGATAGTCTATGTTAATCATTAAACTGCCAATTATCCTCTAGACAATACTGTTGGGACTTGTAGTCACTAACGGATCATAGTTGAGTTGAATAATAAATCTGTAAACTATTACAATTCATTGATTACAAGGTTATGGTGGATTCGAAACCCTGAGTCTCTTATATTTGATTGATACTAGTTTAATTATATTTATTTGTTTAATTTCATTAAGCTCACAAAAAATTATTCTTTTCTACTTTCAAATTGATTTAAGAATTAATCTGAAATTTAAACAACTTAACCTTTTAGTCCTTGTGGATCGATACCCAAACTAAATCACTATTCTATTGAATTAAGGTATTAGTAAGGATTTATTTTTGGTGTGCAAAACGACTTACCAATGTGTCCATATCCTCTCGCTAAAAAACTCAGATAGACCCCCATTTCCAAACCCCTTCACCTCTAACCTGCATACTTGTGCAAAAGAGTACTTATTCTGTCAGAATGAAACCAATGGTTGGCAAATGACATCTTCCAAAGCAAAGCTAAGAAGATTGACACAATGATAGGATAGACCATGTATCCACTAGGAAAAACCATGAGAGTAGTTGATCATGAGCTAGAATTCGGCATTGCACGAGTTCTTTCTTTCCTCCCTTGGCACAAATGTGAACTGAGCACACAAGAAGCAACCTACTCAACTCAAAACAACTTCATAAAGAGGTATGAAAGAGTCCTAACGATAAACTTCAAATAATTTCTTTGAACCAGTCAAGTCGTCTACTCATTTGCTTCAACTCATCTTTTTTATTATGAATTTTGATTTGGATTAGTCGGTGTCCCTTCCAATTGAGAACTTCATCTCAGTTTCTTCACCCAAAGTCGGAGCATAAGCTCTACCACGGCCATCTCGATGACCTTGATCCCGATTAGCCATAACCAAACAACCCAATATGACCCACAAACAATCTAGATATGCCGATTACAGAGATCATAGTTTCAGACCCAATTTCACAATTGAGGACATCTTAATTCAATATCCATTCACAACACTATGTAGCAGCAAATAATCAAGATCCAAGACGCCACATTGCAAATTGATTCAGGAAAGTTTCAATTGAGAAGAAAACTGAGTCAAACATACCAGAATTGCATTGAGTCATGTTGATCAACTTGAAAAGCAGAACTAGGTCAGATTTTGAATCACTTCCGAACTATGAGATCAAATCTTCAAGTTGATTTTTTTGGTAATCTGCAGTCGCAACTTCAAAAGAAGACGAGTTCACTACTCCTGACATCAACTCGTTGTAGAGGGTTGAATCGCAACTTGCAATTGATTGTAGAAGTTGCCTCACAGCTTCGAACCCAAGATGTAGAATCGATGTAGTACAAGAAGTCCAAAGGAGTTGGTTCACAAAGAGTTGTGATACCTAATTCAGCGACAAACTGGAGTCGAAGAACCAAACCCAGATCATATCGCATCTTACAAGTCAGATTGCAAGGCCAAACTGAAATCGCAAGACCAGTCGAATTCGAAGTCTGCGAACTTGACTCAATAAGAGGATTCAAGAACTCCAGCAAACATGAACTCAAATCAAAGAGCTAGGTTGCAATCGCGATGAACAATAGCAACTTCAAGTTTGCAATGGGTCTTCAAATCGCGATGGGTCTTTAACTTTGACTTCAAAGAGATTCTAGGTTTGAACTTCGAACCAGATGCGACCCAGAATAACTCAACAAAAAAAAAATTCCCTCTTTCGTCCAGTGGAGTCAACGAAACAATCTGGTCAAATCATAATTTCCACTTAGACTTCAGAGAGAGATGTTTATTCCCTGGTTTCGTGACATATTCAAACAAATGAAGGGCTTTAAATTGAGATCTTGTTGTGATGTTGAATCACCAGCACAAAAGTTCCAAACGCAAGTCACGACTACCAAATCTACGGTCAACTCTTGATTGCGATGTCAAATCTATGGCTTCAAATCAAATCGATCACACTTAGTGAGATGATCTAGGGTTCGCATCCAAGAATTAGGATTTAGATCCAGAGTCAATATGTTGCTCCTTTCTAATTGACAAGCTCTATGTACAATTAGAAACAATGAAGTACAAGATCTTATGCTCTAATACCAAATAATGAAATCCAAATGCCAAATCAAGATCAAATGGAGAGAGAGAAGACAAATGCCCCAATTAGGGGTAAAACCCCTAAGGGCAAGAGAGAGAGAGACTAAGCTCTACTCCAATTACAATATATATTCTTTATTCCAAAACTAAATACAATGGGTATTACATCACCTGTTTATATACTACAACTAAGAAGCTATTTAACAAACTCTTAAGTCTATTTATTATACTACATCACTAAAAAATAGAAATACAGTACATTACAGACCAAATGAAGCCAATTACTTTCGGTAAACAAGTCTTCATTATATAAACATAATGGTAGTGGGACATACAGGGTTGTGCATCTCTTCACTCAGCCCAAAACTGAAAAGAATTGAATTGACCAACATTGAACAGTGACGTGACAGGAAGGAACCAGCTCCAAGCTGACATTAAACACAAGTCAATTCCATAAGATATCAAACACCAAAAAAAAGATCCTAACATCGCAACACTAAAGCAGAAAAGCACTTACCACCGATCCATATTTTTTTTTTTTAAGGTAGAAGACATTTTTTATCCCAGTTGGTAATAATTTCATCCCCTAAACCAATTTCAACAGCAGTCCAATGAGATATTTCATCCATAAATTCAGAAACTACATATGAAACTAGGCAGTAAAATGTTTTACAAAATTATAGCACTTGCATACAAAATGATAATAAACCCATGCTCCAACAGATGTAGCACTAGAAGAATGATAAAGAAGGATAAAGAGGAAGAGAAGAGAAGTAAGAAGAGTATGAAGAGAGAAGAGAAAAGGGAAACAGTTCCAAAACAAAATCAAATATATTCAATAATCAATATCCAAATCAAATCCGGAAATTCATTACACCAAATCAAACTAATAAGAAGAAGAATCAAATATATTCCCCATCACCAACAATTCAACCAGCAATAAAAACTCAATTGAAGAATAATGAATCTAACACAAGTCATAATGCTAAGTTTTCCTCTCATAAGAAGGGTAACTAGGCCTTTATGTAGGACGATTACTCAGCGTTGAATGAGTACTGAAAATTGAGTAGTATTTGAGTATTTTAGGATTTGTTTTGTTTTCTGTGTGGTTTATTCTCTTTCTTCCGTATTACTATTCTTCTTTTTCGGTTGTTCTACATCACTTAGCCCCAATGAACTGGCTTTAGGTACACGAATTTGTTTTCTCCAATCCACTCTATTCCAATCCATATTCTTAATTAAGTCTGAAGCAATCATGTAATTTGTCACCGCCCCATCCTATGTCACTCTTTTTTCTTTTTTTTCCATCCAGTGGCGGAGTCAAGAATTCGATGAACACATTGATTTTGTTTATTTCTCATAATAAACAACAATAACATATTACTAAACTTAAATATTAAGAGTCCATTTGGATAAATGTGAATTTTAAATTAAAGGATTTGAGGTTAAATTTGATGCAAATAGTGGGGAGTAACTATTTTAGGTGGATTGGGGAAAAAAAGAAGAAGAAGAAGAAGAAGATAAATTGAAATACAAATCAATTATTTTAGTAGAGAAATTCTATAAAACACACCGCAAAAAAGTGCCTATCATATGCCGCAATTATGATCTTCGTGGTCTTTAGTTATGTTATGACACATTGTAGTATTGAATATTATTTAATTAGAACTTCTTGTGGTTGTTATTTTGGTTATGACTAAAGAGGTCTTTGGTTATACATCAAGTAATGGTTAGTTATGACTCATTCTAATATTAGTTATGACCTATGTGATTTTTTTTCTTTTTTGTTATGATTGAAAATGTGTTACTTGGTTATAATTTATGTAGTGGTCATTTTAGTTATGAATGAAATAATTTGGTTATAAAATTTATAATGTCAATACCATAAAATCATAGCTTGTATACAGTACACCCTTTAAGAGGTGTATAATAGAAAGACTCATTTTACTAGATTCCTTGTAATTAAAAGGAAAATTTATAATATTACAATTTTAAGAAGGGATATTATTGTAATTGTATAGAGGATCTATAAGATATAATCCATATATATAGGGGTACTAATATAATTATCAAAACTTCAGGGGCACATGCCCTCCCCCCCGGCCCTACACTAGCTCCGCCCCTGTTCCCATCCTATGCCACTCTTGACCTTCCTCTTTGCTTTTTGGCACCATGGACCCAGATCAGATCACTCTTTACAGGAACATTAATTGGTCAACATTACTCATTGTATCTTCAAGAAGTGCCACTCTAAATTATGCAATACAGAGACAAGAAGACTTTTCCATCCTCTTCATCATTTAATTCTAAAGCTGGAGAAGGACAAAAATCTAAGCCCTATTTTTATTTCTTATCATTTCTTCTCCTTTGGAGAGACCATGAAATTATAAAATCCACACAGGTTATAAGATTTTCGGTTATGGATCATATCACCAATATTACCGGTGAATGCCTGTATTTTCTACAACCAGATTTTTGTCAAAGGTTGCAAAGGTTTCATGTTGAAAACATTTCAAGATTTCTGTACAACTAAACAGGCCAACAACTTTGATTTTTGTTATGTGATAGAAATCGAAACCTTACAAAGAATAAGTAGCACCATATGAGAATACAGAGCAAAATAAAAGGCAAAAGATTTTTTTTTTTTCTTTAAAAAAAAAGACTACTATATGATGCACATCAAATCCAAATACCTGAAAAGAAGGATAATAATGACAAGAAAAACTCCAACAGCCATTGAACTGCTATAGTAGAAGGGAACCCAACTGCTAACCACTGGTGCCAACAGCAATAAAACAAAACCAAAAGCAAGACAAAAGAGATGCCATCTTTGAAACTCTGCACAAACCACAAAAGCCAAAGACAAACATCAAAAGATGGAGGGAGGGAGACAGACAGAGATAAATTAAACCCAAGCACCAGGAGATAAATCCCTGACCTTTATCAACTGTTACCGTCACATAACCAGCAATTTTATCAACAAACTTCACATCAACATAACTGTCCTCATAAGGTGACATTACAGAGCTCTAGAACTCCTTGTGGACAGTTTTCCATTCATCGGTTTCACATTGACATAAACCACGTGAAGCATTCCTACAAAAACACTTCTTATGTGAGATACTATTTTCAATCAACATAACCATCACGTTGAAGTATCAGCTATGTTACACGAACTCTTTGTATTTTGAGAGGTACCCATGTCAACACGACACAACACAGGTACGGAATACGGCCAAGAAACGGCTCAATACAAATAGATATGGTTGATTTTCTTTTCTATTTTTCATGGCAGCAACAAAGGAGGAGGAGAGAGAGAGAGAGAGAGAGAGAAATATAGCTCGTGACCTCATCGTCGTTGTTATCGTTCTTCATCTCCGTATTCTGTATTCAACTTTGTTGATGGCTGCTAGGGTTATATTAAAGGGTTTGGTGCATTTGGGCTTATTTAGGATACACTTTGGTCAGTTAATAAAATGGGGCTTATAATAAATATTATAAGGCTATTGGGATAGCTGGCTTTTAGAGCATCTCCAACGTTGAATCAAAAATTTCATCAAATTTGAATAAAAATTTGATGAAAAGTTTGATTTGATACCGTTACTCCAATGCTAAAACTAGAATTTTCATGAGATTTTTCACTTCCCCAGTTGTCCGGGGAGGACATCCGGGCGGATGTCCTGAAGGTCGTCCGACAATGAACAAAAAAATCTGTCAAAGTTGCTCTTGGGTGGACATCTAGGAGGATGTACAGTCCAACGGTAACAATTTAAATTTGATGAAAAATGAAAACCTCCCTTCATTTGATGAAAGTTTTGGTTCATCACTCATTTGATACAAGTTTGATGAAAGGGTTGGAGGTTAAACAATTGTCGTTTTTCATCAAATTTAAATTTGATGAAATATTAGATGCAGCGTTAGAGATGGTCTTACATGAGCTTCTCATGTTTGGGACTAATACTAATTAAGGAGTTGGAATTTAACTTACATCCATGGAAAATAAATTATTCATTTTTTTTTACTAACGTTATATATAATTTTTATTCAATATTTTTTAACTACAATTGTGTAGCATCATCATAAAAATATGTAATCATTCTGAACCATAATTATTGTAACTTCATCAGAAAATACATAATATTTTTTTGACACATCCATGTTTAGCCATATCCACGGACCCATGTCTAATTTGGGTACTTTTTAGACGTACTCGCATATCCCTTTTTTAAAGGTTTGCTGAGTCCAACCCCTAGATACATACCCGCACCCAACACTTGTACCCGAGTCCATATAACGTAGAGTATCAGGGAGAGAAAGAGGGTGGGAGTTAAAAGAGTCAAAATTCAAGGACATTTCAGTTACTGGTGAAAACAAATCTGAATTTTGTTGTGCAGTCTCTCAAGTATTACTGCAGATGGGACCAATTTAACCTGATATGCACTAACGTAACTCCCAAGTTCCAATCTTGATTGACCAGCAACTCAAATTTGTTCACACAATAAAACATCTTTGGAACCATGAGAAGATGATGTATAACCAGTGAGCGGAGATGGGGTGACATCAATAACTGGATTTTCCAAATCAATGCTTGTATTATTAACATTTATAGATAATTAATTATCAAAAAGAAATATATTACCAACAAAAAGGGGGAACATTGGAAGTAAGTAGCAAAAACTGAGATAGAAAGAAAATGACGTGTTCTAGGAATTCCATTATAGACATCATGTAACACATCCCTTAAATTAGTATTTCCCACACCACATTACTCGAATGAACCACAAATTCAGCCTTTGAAGTGACATTCTCAAAATGTCATATTCTAGTTGGACAAGCCCAACCACTCGTATAAAAGTTAATTATGTTGTTGTTGACCTAATACAGACCCTAATTCTATTAACAACTGTGAAATTTCCAAGTTACAAACTTGGGAGATCTCATGTAAATGAAACTCCTTTACCTACATAAAAAGCACATTTAATATAACCATGAGGTTAAAACATTCATCTCATGAATCACGTCCATTATGTACGAAAACAAATGAAGCACATGCACTCCATCTAGCCTAACATATTAGTATCCAACACGTCTAGGACACAGACAAGTTCGAACACACGGCAAACACATGTCAGACATGCCCTCTCTTGTGTCCCACTTTTGTTCACTTCTTTTAGTTGATGGACACACCTCCGACACTCTCCAAACACTTCTCAGACACGATGATGGCCAAAAATAAGATAAAATAAATCACTAATTTTGTTCATGCTACCTGTAGGAACTCTAGATCTGTGATTCAAAGAGAAAGAGATAAAGGAAGAAGTCACACAAAAGACAATAACAGTATAAGAAAAAGCATACTTACCTGGTTCAACTTCGTCTTCTTCGACAGAGGCAATCCTGGGTTCAGATTCTTTTTTTTTTTTTTCCACTTAATGGGGTAGGCTCTCTTTTTGTTGATCTGTTGTACATTGTTATGGGCTTTGTGGGTGTTTTATTCTAAATTGCCACAGACCCAATTCATTGTGCATGGCTTTCTACTTGGACTACATCAAGCAGGTTTAAAAATCAAGCCCATCATGTCAAAGCATGATGTGGAAAAAACTATATTGCAAACCAATCCAAGAAAAGAAATAAACAAATAGTTTATTATAAATAAATCATATCCAATAAAAAATAAATAAAACACAATATTGATTTAGTATTTTCTAAATTCATGAATATTGTAATGTGTGACATAAATATATAAAAATATTATTTTTTCATGTATCCCCCAATGTGCCGTGTCCTGAAATTTTGAAAAATTGTCGTCTCAGCATATCTATGTCGTATCCGTGTCTTATGTCCCTGCTTCTTAGATGGAAAAATTTAAACAATAAAGGATAACATAACATTTATTCCAATAATTAAATAATCAAATACATGAATCTAACTGGCTTAAAAACATATACCCTATGAAGCACCAATACTCCAAAATATGTGTTGTAGCAGTGTTGGAGACGAGGAGATAGAGGGGACTCGTGTGTCCCTTTATTTAATTACATTTTTTTCAAGGAACACCCCAACTAGTTTTTTATCCCCTTTTCTTAGTTCTTTTTATGCATGTTGGATGTTGAATGATTATTACTTTTTGCTTAAATTTAAATAATTAATAGATGTCGATGGTGTGGTGAGCTTTCTTTGCAGTCTCGTTTTCCATTGATTTTTCGTATTTCCATTGATCAAGAGGCTGTGGTGGCATCTTATCTAGATGGGGTTGGAGGTGCGGTGGTTTGGGATATCATATTGCGCCGGTAGGTTCAAAATTGGGAGGTTGGGTAGCTAGTGGATTTATTGTGGGGTGCGGGTGGTGTTTTCTCGATTTTGTCGTTCTACCAAGCTTTGTCTAGTGGTGTATAGTGGAGTTTTCTTGGCATCGTGTTTGGGTTACAGGTGTTCATCTAAGGTGCCTTTTTTATGTGAACGGTAACTTTTGATCGGATTCTAACTATTAATAATTTGGTTCGCCATCGTTATATTCTAGTAAATTGGTGCTGTATATGTTATGGTAATGCAAAGTCGCTGAATCACTTGCTTATCCATTGTCCTGTGACTTATCGTTTGTGGGTGCTTATCTTCTCTACTTTTGGAATCACTTGGGTTCAGCAAAGGGGGGAGATGGCAGTCCTCTGGAGTTGGGGAGGGGGTCGGACTAGGAGGCGGCAGAAGGCTTGGGCCATGGCCCTATTGTACTTAATGTGGCTGGTTTGGTTGGAACGGAATCGTCGTATTTTTCAGGGGGTGGCTCGGTCTATCTTGTGGTTAGAGAATAGGTTTTTTGTAGTTTTGTATAGTTGGGTTACATGGAGGGTGGATCTGGATTTGTTTGTTTTTTTGATTTCTTGAATGATTTGATTGGTTATGCGGTCTTTCCCCTTTTCGGGCTCTTTTTGTATTTTTTACATCATCTTGATGCTACGAGTAATAAACTTTATTTATCACAAAAAAAAAAAGTGATCTTTTTATTATTTTGAATTGTGTTAGTTTTTGTTAATTTTAATTGTTTGTGTATGTAATATTAATCTACATATATATATAATTAATTTTTATTGTCATGTCCCCACCATCTCCGTGTCCTCATTTTTTTGAAATCATTGTCTCTCGTGTCCATGTCCTTGCTTCTTAGTATATACCCTAGCATTGACTTGTCTACTAATAAATGGTTTGTTTATAGACATTTCTTTTTGATGGATTCTCTTTCCTTTTCCTTTTTTTGCTTCTTGTGTTTCTTCTCCTCACTCTTCTCCTTCTACTAAATGGCTACACACTACCTTTCGTCCTTGGTCCTTCTTTCTCTATCCCTACCATGTGGCCCACATAGCCACATGAATTTTTTAATTTTATCTTATCTATCGGAAGTCCAGTTCAACATCACAAACTAGTTTATTTTCGTACCATAGAGCTCTTGACAATACTTATGCTATGAAATAGAACTGTGACTTAGACCTATACCAAGGTTTCAGACATAAAGGAAATAGCATCTTTATCTAAATTCTGTCTATTAACCAATTTTTCAAAATTTTGTTTAAGATAATTGAACATTGGGTACATTTTTATTTTTTGATGACTGGGTGTCCAGGCTGACTTACACGCCAACTTACGCACACCTTAACTAATCCCGAGACCCACGCAAAGCGCCCCCTCCACGTGGATCAGGCAAGTCTCAAGCAGATCCCACGAGCATAGCCCCAAGGAGTTGATCGCACCTAGTGGAAGTTGAACCTAAGACCTAAAAAGGAGCACACCCCCAAGCTACACCCACTAGGCCAAACTCTTGGGGTTAACATTGGGTACATTTAACATGCATTTCTCTATTCCTTTCCTTTAAAATTCATGCGAGGTAAATACAAAGAACCCTAGAAAGAAGAAGATTAGAGACTTCTGCATACTCATTACCATAGAGAAAAAGTTGATGGCTTAAGAATATATATCCTAGCATTGACTTATCTACTAATAAACGGATTGTTTCTAGACATTTCATTTTTATGAGTCTCTTTTACTTTTCCTTTCTTTTCTTCTTGAGTTTCTTCCCCTCACTCTTCTACTGAATGGCTATTTCTTCCACTTTAAAGATCCTATAGACTCTCTTTCATCCTTGATCCTCCTCCTTTCTCTATCCCTGCCATGTGGCCCCTATAGCTGCATTGTATTTATATATATATATATATATATACATGTATTACCTGCTTATTTAATTAATTAGCTATCTAATTAGTTATGGGTGATAATTGTGATACTTGCCCAATTCCTTAAAGACTCTAATGTGTGACCCTAACCAAGCAGTTATATAACCTACAATATCATTCATCAAGTCAGGCATTATAGTCTTACATTGGTTAGAAGACGCTTATCTCTAGAGTAAGTGTGTATGAGAAAAACAAAGCACAATTATTGAGAGGAATTCAAGAAGGATCTTTATTCAAAAATCAATAATAGTTATACATAGAACCCATATTGCAAATGCACTCACAAATTACAAATTGAACTATTAGCATACCAAAAAAATTAAAATAAAAATGAATCTCCTATATTCTACAGCTTGAAGATCGCGATTGATTAAACCTCTACACCAAATCAATTAAACAAAAACTGCATAGCATAACCCTAAAATCTCAGAGTTTTACAAATTAATTAAAATAAATAAAAAAATAGAGACACACACAGAGATAGAGTTTGAGTAGAGAAATAGATGTGAAGTAAAAAGTACCTTTGAATGTAGTATCATCGCTTGAGCATGAAAGGATAGAGAGCAAGACTGAGAGAGTGAGAGAGAGAGCGAGAGAACAAGGAGCTACGGAAGAGCTCATCGCTCTGGGTGGGCCCGTTTTGTTGGATTTTTTTAGGAAAATGTTTTAGGGCCCTAATTTTTACCAATGGTTTAAAATCACAAAACGACGTCGTTTTGCCTCTACCATTGTTGATTTTTTTATGGAACAGATATGAATCGAAAGTCATTACTAATTTTTTAATTTATGTATTTTTTATTAAATTATAAATAAAATTTAAATATATTTTAAAATTATGTTATTACCATTACAATCAGATCAATATTCATATGTGTCATAATGATGTGTTATAATATTATTAATCTAAATATAATATGTTATTAAATAAATGTATTCAAATTATTAATCACTATTAAAATTTTATATTTTATTTTTTGTCATTTTTTGTTTAAAATTTTATAAAAAAAATTATATCCTTCTAAAGTACAAGGATTTAAACAATAAATTTTTTTAATATAAATATTTTTATTCAAATTTTTGAATTTTACATAGATTCTCACCCAATTAAAAATTATGTTGCTTAATCTGTAAAAATTTACAGGCTTGACTCGAGTTGCTTAGGTTTGACTCGAGTTGCTTAGGTTTAACTCGCCCAAATTTACAACTTTAGCAAATGAGTTGAAAGTTACATAATTGAAATTATGACAAATTAAAAATTAGGGTAAGTTACACTGACACCCCCTAAGGCTTATGCTTATTACAGTTCCCCCTTCAACTTTTGGAAATTACATCTATCCCCTGAGGTTTAAAGTTTCATTACAGATTTCCTATTCAGCAATTTAATTTTTTTAAATACTAATTTTGCCCTCATTGGGTAAATTACATTGACACCCCTCACATTTTAGAAATTACAATCTCCTCCCTAAGGTTTAAAGTAACATTACCAAACATGCGAACAACTCAAGCATGGCATGTTAAAGACCTTGAAACTCAAAGCTAGTCAAGTCCATTTACACTATAGCTATACAAAGCAAGCCTCATATGATCAAGACCACTCAAAATAGAGTTAAAGCATGCTAAATTAGTGGTAAAAGCATGTTGAAGTTAGACCAACACATGCTAGAACAATAGGTTTAAGCATTAAGCATGCAAGGCTAGTGATCAAGATTACACTACAAGCGTAAGAAGCAAGCAAGAGGTGCAACCAGCCACAAACAGAGTTAAAACATGTTAAAATAAGGCCAAAAACATGCTAAGATCAAGCCATGAGATGGTAGAAAAACATGCTCAACTACTAAGCAATCAACACATGCAAACAAGATGTGAGGAAGGGGGACCACCCCCTCCTATTTTGGTCCTCAAAACCAACTGTCTGCCACTAAAATTTCTCTTGAATTTAGTGGTTAAAAGGCCAAGAAAATGAGGTTTCAAAAGCTATGCAAGAAGGCTCAAAAGGCTTTACAAGCCAAAAAGCCAAGAGAGGAAATCACCCCCTAACCACACAAGGCTTAAACCAACATTTTAAGACCTTAAAAATAGAAATTTTTAGAGGCTAAAACCAGCTTCAAAGTAGCATACAAAAGTGGCAAAGCAATGAACCAAAACAAAGCTTAAAAGAGAGAAATTCTTACCCTTGAAGCATAGCACAAAAACAGCAAGCTAACAACCAAACTTCTGAGCCAAAACCACTCCAAGGAGCTCAAACAAGGCCTCCAAGAACCTTAACTCTAAGGTGAAGGTGTTTGGCTAAGGGTGCTAGTGCAAATATGTAGAGAAAAATCACTTTCAAGCACAAAATATAGAGAGAGAGGATTCTAGAGAGAAAAAGAGAGAGAAATATAGCTCAGCTCAAACTGTGTAACCCTTTGCATGCATATAGATGAGATCTATATATAGATGATACAAAAGCCCCTTGAAGAGATCTAGCCATCCATGTGCGTGCAGATGAGCTAATCTGTGCAAACAGTTGTCAAAATATCTGCAAAAATATCTACTGAAGCATTGGTGGCCGGCCGGCCGGCCATCAATGATGCCCGGTAGGGCATCATTGATGGCCAGCAGCCCTTGATGATAGCCGGTAGGCCATCAATAACATCTTCATGCAAAGACCAACACATGGTCCAAATATGAGACGGAATAGAAATAGGGTCTGGAAGGATCAAACCTGGAGCATTTCGTCGCGAAATTCGAATACTCGATGAGCAATCAAACTTGTTGCTGGATATACCTACAAGAACATCCCAGTCTTGAGGATGGTCAAAAATTGGGTGTCTGCAGTTGCCCCTCTTTAACAGAACTCGAAAGTCATAAAATGACGGGAGTGAATGTCAAAGCCCAGAGACGACCCATTTTTGACAAGGCCGAAGATTTAGACAAATATTCAATGTAACAATATAGATGCCCCCGCGGGCTGGGGCAAAATGCAAATGACATGCATGATACAAGAGCATAATTTATGATTATGCAAAGAGGGCTGTAATGGAGCATTTATGCAAAATAAATACAACATTTTAAGCAAACCAACAAGTTACGACAGTCTCACACATTTCAATAGAAAGGATGTAAGAAAATTATGCAATCTTAACTAGGCCTCCCGCAGGAAAGGCTAAAGCGACTACCGGGAATACCCGAAGTCTCAAACAAAACACCTCTTAGCGTATCACACGCGAGAGAGGAAGGTAAGCACCTCTCAGCATATCACACGTGAGAGAGGAAAAAGAAAACACCTCTTAGCGTATCACACGCGATAGAGGGAAAGGAAACACCTCTCAGCATATCACACGCGAGAGAGGGAAGGGCAACACCTCTCAGCGTATCACACACGAGAGAGGGAAAGGCAACACCTCTCAGCGTATCACACGTGAGAGAGGGAAGGTAAACACCTCTCAGCGTATCATACGCGAGAGAGGGAAAAGCAACACCTCTCAACGTATCACACGCAAGAGAGGGAAAGACAACACCTCTCAACGTATCACACGCGAGAGAGGGAAGGGAAACACCTCTCAGCGTATCACACGCGAAAGAGGGAAAGACAACACCTCTCAACGTATCACACGCAAGAAGGGGGAAAAGAAAACACCTCTCAGCGTATCACACGCGAGAAGGGGGAAAAGAAAACACCTCTCAGCATATCACACACGAGAGAGGGAACGGAAACACCTCTCAGCGTATCACACGCGAGAGAGAGAAGAGAAACACCTCTCAGCGTATCACACGCGAGAGAGGGAAAGGCAACACCTCTTAGCGTATCACATGCGAGAGAGGGAAAGGTAAGCACCTCTCAGCGTATCACACGCGAGAGAGGGAAAAGAAAACACCTCTCAGCGTATCACACGCAAGAGAGGAAAAGGAAACACCTCTCAGCGTATCACACGCGAGAGAGGGAAAAGAAGCACCTCTCAGCGTATCACACGCGAAAAAGGGAAAGGAAACAAACATCGGGCATACGACCCAAACGCTTTCAACAGGGTGTCAGTGTAAACACTGGACGTACCTGGGTGTTTCTAACCAACGGAATGCCAGTGTAGACATCGAGCATACCTGAATATCTCTAACCGACGAGATGAAGGAGATGAATGGTTTTACCCGGAATTCCTCTGAATGAACCGTACATACAATATCGTGCATGTACGAGAAAGAAACTCGATAGGTACAATGCAATACAATGCATGTCTTACGCGAGACGAATGATCATAACATAATGTTTGAGGTATGTTCAATGCACAACATGTAAGAAACAAAACCAAAGCATATTCTATGCAAGATAACCAACGATGCATACTTAAAGCAGCATGCCCTATGCAAACATGGTAATGCATACTCAGTGCAACAATTCAAAATGAATGCTCAATGCAACGTATATACTATGCGACAACATGAACAAGTGCAGTACAATGTGACACAACATACGCATTCTATGCAGAATGATAGCAGTGCATGATTCAACGCAACGTGTACAGATATTCTATGCAATGATGGCGATGCATATTTCTATGCAACAATTCAACACTTGCATTTAACATGACAACAAAGAAAATATACATTCTATGCAGCGACAAAGACACGTATGATAGAGACAGCTCAAAGGTAACTTCTGATTTACCTCTCAAAGAGTTACAATATGTTAAAAGGATACACTTTGTATGTATTGATGGGTGACGACCCTCGCGTACTGCAAACGCGATTATGGGCTTCCGCGGAGGCATTTTGAATCAAACTTTGAGCACACCTTGCATTTCTTGGGATCCAAGGACACATATCTGAGCCAAAGGAATATAGGAAGCTGGTGGGACCATATTGGCCACCATGGGAGGCCGCCAACCCCCTGCCGACCATTGGTGGCAACTACCGGCCATCAATAAAGAGGTGCTGGCCATCGATGTGCCACTGTTGGCCATCGATGGCAGATTTGGGCAAATTTGTCTTTTCAGCCGTGGCTCTTTAAGTACACACAAAACCACTTCATTTCCTCACAACCCCTTGCACGAAAAACCTTTCTTTTGCTCTCTAGGTTCTCCTTCTCTCTAGATCTATGCGTTTCCCAACACCTTAAAAACATTTTCTTCTCGAAAAGCCTCTTGTTCTCTTCACTTTAAACTGATCAGAATTTGATTCGACGCTTCTTCCGTCATTTCCACCATTCAAGACTCATTCCCCTCGAGTTTCTCCCAAGGTTAGCACATTTTCCCAGGTTTTGACTTTCTTTGACTTTTTCCTTTCTCATAGGGTTTGCTTTGTTCAAAGTTTCACCATTTTCTGCCTTTTTCCTAATTTTGCTCATTTTGCATCTATCTCAGATGGCAGATGATGTCCCACATGACGGGGGCTTCCCTACGCTTCCTCCGGTAGAGTTTGCAGCGGACTTTGCGGCCGAGCCAGAGGTCGAGCCTCAGCCATTACCATCGAGCATACACCCTTTTGATTCGGCGAGGTATCACCCCGAGACACACATAGTACCCGTTACGGGAGGCATCAAAGCCTTCACTGATTTTGCCCAGGACGCGCCAGACGACCTCTTACTGAGAGAGCCTACGTCTCACTTATCGGCCATTGCCGTGGAGGTACGAACTGTGCTTTTCTGCAGTATTACTTTCAATTATTTGCATTTCTTGCACTGTTTTAATCTGATGGCTCATAAGGTTTTTAGAGAGAAAGAGAGAGAGAGAGAGAGGAAAGCAAAAAGAGATAGAAAAGATATTTCTCCGTACCTATATACGCACAAACCACTCGAGCGACCAAAACACTGCTCGACGTCAAATATAGAACATCGCTCGAGTGACCAAACCATGGCTCGAGCAAAGAAACCAAATTTCCAAAATTCTAACCCTGCAGAGCAAATCGCTCGAGCGAGATAACCATCGCTCGAGCGAAGAATAAACCCCCTCCAGAATTTCAGACCTGCAAAGAGACCACTTGAGCAAAGGAAATACTGCTCGAGCGTCAGACATAGAATACTGGCTCGAGCGGAGAACACCCCACTCCTAGAAGTTCAGACTTGCAGCACAATTTTTGGAAGAAACGAAAGACCGCTAGAGCGAAGGAATGATTACTCGAACAATCTTACAAATAAACAGATAGAAATTCTTTTGAAACACTAACTCTCATCTTATTCAAAACACGACCAACAACTCCAAATGACCAATCCCAATCAACAATAAGACAACAAAGGGTATAAGCAACAACAATGAGTGCCAGATCCTGAATCAAAGAATATAAAAGGGTCGGGTCTTAAGCCGAGACGCATTACTTAATGAGAATGAATGTTAATGGGGCATTATAGTGAGTTACTTGGTATCCGTATTTTCAGAATGTTACAAATTTAAACACACAATGAAATAAAATAATTTTTAAAAACAAAGTAAAAATTTAAGATTTTTCTGTAATAAAATTTTAATTAGGCAGCGTCTATTACTAGTTCATAATACTTATGAGCTTATATTTTGTTTTTGTAATCAATTTCATGGACTAGATACGTTTGAATTAAATTGATAGATTAGGGATTAAATTTTATTTTTGTAATATTTTCAATTGATAGTTTAGGAGTTGAATAAATTCAATCAATAGTTTAGGTATTAAGTAGACAATTTAACAACAATTTAAAAATAAAAGTGTAATAAATCCAAAATGAAAAACTCCCACCAAGATTGGCAAGGTGCCATTCGAAACAACTCAAAAGGAAACGACACTTACAAAATCACCTTGGCCAACTAAACCAACAAACCATAATAGACATCACTTGGCCACCAAAGTGGGAAAAAACATTAAAGCAAAACAAATAATGAAATGAATTCAAAACAATTCTTCTACTGCAAATCAAAGTTCCTTGATTTGAGCAACGACCAATATAATCATTGCCAATGCATTGATCACATCAACAGTGCTATAGAAAGTAGGCAGGTAAACTTCACTCCCATAAATTGCATTATTGACTTTGATTAAGTGCTTTATTCATTGCAATCATAATCACGTGGAGAGTTATTTGGGTACTCTCGTACGATTGAAGTATCGAGATCGAAGGGAAGTAATCGTCAAAATGGGTGAGGGCTTAGTCACAATAAATTAAAAAATATATATTGAAAATAGACTGTCTCCTTAAATTTAAAAAATGGAGAGACTTAAAGTTTTTTATTTTTTTAAATGCACTTTACTTAACTAAAAAGTAAAATATTAATAAAAAAATATTTTAAAAAATTAATAAATATACAAGAATACAAAAAATGTACTGAATTCTCGTATTTTTTTAAAAATATTTTTGGTATCTAGTGAATTTTCTAAAAATTGACCAATAGTCTTGAGTGTAACCCTTGGATGATGTACTTACCCAAAAAAAAAAAAAAAACCCTTGGGTGATGTTAACTTCAAGTCTTCAATAATGTTAAAATTGACTAAACTTAACTCTTGGGTGATGTTAACGGCATGTTTGTTTGGATGAATTATCTTATTAAATCTTATATTTAGTTGAGATATTAGGTAAAAGATAAATGTTCAAAAGATCATTTTTAAAGATAAAATTGTAAACTTAATTAATTCAGTGACTTAACCACAAGTAACTCAATGATCATTTTTGTTTAAAAAATTAATGAATATATCAATTAGACCAAATTGACACAAAATCTAAAATTAAGGGTCAAAATTAAGTTAATTGAAAATGTAGGGATCAAAATGAGACAAGTAGTGGGGACTATTGGTATAATTTACTCAATTTTAAAAACAATTTTAAAATTCTAATGTTTAAGGACCAATAACTTTAAAGGTAGAAAATATAATTTATTCTAATAAAATTGACAACAGTCTTGAATGTAAACTATTTGGCTTGTTGAGGCCATGACTCTATTGCCAAATTTGTTGCTTACATTTGGATACATATTGTTAAACTTTTTTACATAATTAAATTTCAATTTAGTCTAGTTTGTCATGATATTGATATTTATACAATAATAATAATACATAATCAAATTTTTTATTTAAAAAGATTAATGTGTGATTCAAATTTATTATAAATGTAACCCCAACTATAAAAGTTGAATCAGAACTACATACTAAAATTTTAGAAATAATTTTTTGGCACTTAGTTTTTTTAGTGTAAATTATTTCCTACCTACTGGAAAAAAGAAAAAGAAAAAAAAGAATAAGGTGGTTATTCAAACTTTAAATTATGGACAAATAATTGATTTGATAGTAGCAGTTTATAGAAGATGACTTAGAGCATCTCCAACAATGTATTGTTTTTTAAAATTAAATTTGCGTAAAAATTTTATTTGATACAAGTGTTCTAACGAGGATTTTTAAAATTTCATCAGAGCACCAGTCGACCTGGCAAACGATCGAGCGAATGTCTGGCTAGTCGATTGGCCAGTATAATTTTTTTCTTGAGGTGGTTATCCAAGAGATATTTGAGAGATATCCGGTGGTGAAAATCTAACGATTATTAATAGTAATTTGATGAAAGACATTTTCATCCTCAATTTAATAAAATATTTGAGAAATTCTGAATTTAATGAAAGATTTGATACTGAATTAGAGTAGCAAAAAGTAAGTTTTTTTTATCAAATTTAAATTTGATAAAATATTTAGTAAACTATTAGAGATGGTTTTACAAGGTTTTTTATATTTTTTATTTTTTAAAACATCGGAAAGAAAGGACAAACAAATGCTACAACTTTTCCCTATAAAGGCCTAACATATCAGCTACCAATAAGCTCCGAAGCTCAGCAGGAGGGTCATTCACCACAAAGGCTATCCCCCATTCCGAGGCTTGGGCTCACAAATGCCGTGATGACACCTAAGAGCATCCTTTTTTCAAGTTCAAAAAAAAAAAATGTAACGCTCCAAAATTTATAACATCATAAAAGTGGCCTACAGGCCTCTCTCTCCCTCCAAGCAAAGGCACCAAGGCATGGTCCAAAAACAAACCAAGAAGAAGAGAGTTAAGAGGTCCCAAGACAAGGCACTCAGCCGAAAGCCCCAGAAACTCATAACGAGCACAAACATACGCAATCACCGAGTGCACAAACGATGATGTCTGAGTCTTAAGGTCGGTCAAAAATGGGGTGTCTACAGGATCTAATCTCAAAACCAGAATTACGGAGTGAGCTAACAGGTAGTGTCTCAACTTTTTGGTAGCCATACCAAGGCCAAACAAGCCTTCTCCAGTGGAGTGTAGCGGGTCTCGTATTCCATTATTTTCTTGCTCAGGTAGTAGATAGCCTTCTCCACCTTATCCTCAGATTCCTGTGCAAGCATGCAGCCTATTGTCGTGTCGGTCACTGATAGATACAGAATCAACGGTTTCCCCAGCTCTGGCGGCGACAACACGGGTGGGTTCTGTAAGTATTGCTTGATCTGTTCGAAAGCAACTTGGCATCAGTCATCCCATTGGAACTTTTTTCCTTTCTTTAGGAGACCAAACAGTGGTTCACAAGTCAAGGTTAATTTTGCAATAAACCGTCTTATGAATTGCACTTTACCCAGAAAGCCTCGCACCTCATTTTCAGTCCTCGGTAGTGACATTTCTAAGATGGCCTTGATTTTGGAAGGATCGACCTCAATGCCCCTCTGTGTGAACAAGAACCCCAGCATTTTCCCTGCTATAACGCCAAAAGTACATTTATGAGGATTCTGCCGCAACCAATACTCTCTGATCCGTTGGAAAAATTTCTTCAAGGCGGTGTAGTGACCCTCTCTTTGCTTGGACTTGAAAATCATGTCGTCCACGTACACCTTAACCTCTTTGTGGATCATGTCGTGCAAAATTGTGGTCGCAGCCTGTTAATACGTAGCCCCAGCATTCTTCAAATCGAACGGCATCACCTTATAACAGTAGATCCCCCACGGGGTAGTGAAAACAGTTTTCTCCCTATCTTCAGGTGCCATCAAAATCTGATTGTAGCTTGAAAAGCCATCCATAAACGAGAGCAGCGCATGCCCAGCAGTGAAGTCCACCAATTCGTCGATATGTGGCAGAGGAAAGTCGTCATTCGAACTGGCTTTGTTCAATTCTCTGAAGTACACACATATCCGAATTCTACCGTCCTTCTTTGGCACCAGAACTATGTTGGCCAACCAAGTTGGATACTCAGATACTAACAGGAACCCTGCATCAATCTGCTTGGTGACCTCTTCTACGTTCATTATAAGAAAGGATGTAATTCTTCAAACTTTACATCATTGATCATTAAGGTTTGTACAAAATAGTCACACATGGGAATTATACATTCAATGATACCAAATACATGAATCTATAGCATGTAGAACGTCAAATCTAAATAAATAAATAAGTGCCCCTAAGGACTTACAAATTCCAAGGCTTAAGCCCGGTTACACAAAAATGATCTCTTGGACCCAAACAGTTGTAGCCCTTGGCTAACAAAAATATACCACAACAAGAATAAGAGCTCTATGCTCCCAACACATACGTCCACGCCCTAACTTGGCGGGATCACCACGTCCTTTCCTGCACCAAATTCCCATAGGGGTGAGCATAAAGCCCAGTAGGAAATTCTTAACAAAGTACATACATTTTATACAAACTTCACAAAATAAAATGTACATGTTATGCTATGCTCATTGAAAGAAAATCACATTTTCATCTCTTTAAAAATCATCATGCTCAATAGTAACTTAAAATCTCAACAATTTAGAAATTTTCAATTTAGTTCAAGGGGCGGTAAATACGACTTAGGTAATCCCTAGGTTGGTGTCTGCAAGTAGGCATAACTAGCACTACCAAAATCTCACTTTACCAGTAGCTAACCGGAAGGCACGTGGTACCTCATCCGCGCGTGTTTTCGGTCTTTCACCCCAAACACTCAGGCCAACTTAAACAATTTCATGTACATCTCCTATCCGGACTTACCAACGTATTTACCCAAAAACATTTCAATAACTCTCATTTCACAATATTTCTTTCTCAATGTGAAGTTTCAAATCCCAAATAAATATTTATAACAAGCAAAGTATTGAAATGTTAATGCAACAATTATCCACGCAAAGCGTGAGTGATGGAACTCTCAAAGCGCTTCCTCTCTACGAGATTCTGGTACAAACAAATAGTCTAGATAACGTATACTCAAATCCGAGTGAATGTTCAAATCCTTCTCTTCCTTTCCGTTGGAAATTCTATTTCGGATTGACTCCACTTCACGATCCCCTTGTTGTGCCTCTATGACTCTACTAATCAAGATAGATTGAACACTCAAAGTAAACAACGTTGCACTCTCACCGGACTCACCTATGTGCAAATCAAACTTGCCGATATCACCTAACATAACCCATTCTCGAATGGCCACACTTGCCAAACTACTCACGAATTTCCGACTCAAAGCATCGGCTACCACATTGGCTTTTCCCAGATGGTAGTGTAACTCAAAGTCATAATCCTCCATAAATTTCATCCACCTTCATTGGCATAAATTCAAATTTTTTGAGAAAACAAATACTTTAGACTCTTATGATCAAAGAAAACCTCAAACTTTTCACCATACAAATAATGCCTCTAAATTTTCAAGGCAAAGATCACCGCCGCTAATTCCAAGTCGTGGGTGGGGTAGTTCTTCTCATGAGTTTTCAATTGCCATGAACCATAAGCCACAACCTTTTCCCCTTACATTAAGACGCAACCAAGCCCATCTCGAGATGGATCACAATAAATGGTATAGCCCAAACCTTTTTTCGGGATTATCAAGACTGGTGCGGTAGTCAATCTAGTTGTAAGTTCTTGGAATGACCTTTTACAAGCCTCACTCCACACGAATTTGACACCCTTTCTAGTCAACCTAGTCAAAGGCGTGGCTAATTTAGAGAAGTCTCTTACAAAACATCGATAATACCCTGCTAATCCGAAGAAACTCCAGATTTTAAAAACATTTTTAGGCTGTCCCAAATCCTATATGGCATCTATCTTTGAGGAGTCTACAGTTACTCCCTCTCTCGACACCACATATCCCAAAAACTTCACCTCGGTTAACCAAAACTCGCACTTCTCAAATTTGGCATACAACTAGTGCTCCCTAAGCAAGTCAAGCACTACCTGCAAGTGAGCCTCGTGTTCCTCCTCGGAGGTTGAATAAATTAAGATGTCATCCACAAAGACGACCACAAAACGATCCAAGTATACTCGAAAAATCCGGTTCATCAAATCCATAAAGGAAGCAAGCGCATTGGTCAACCCGAAAGGCATTACAAGGAATTTGTAGTGGCCATAACGCGTACAAAAGGTCGTTTTCTAGATGTCCTCCTCTCGGACTCTCAACTGATGATACCCCGACCTCAAATCTATCTTTGAAAGGCAGCAAGACACTCTCAGTTGGTCGAACAAATCATCTATTCTGGGTAGAGGGTACTTATTCTTAACGGTAACTCGGTTCAACTTGCGGTAATCAATACACAATCGCAATGACCCATCCTTCTTCTTCGCAAAGAGAGCTGGCGCTCCCCAAGGCGATGTACTAGGGCGAATGGAGCCTTTGTCTAAAAGCTCTTGGAGTTGAATCTTCAACTCATGCAATTCGACGGGTGCAAATCTATATGGCGCCATGGAAATCGGTGTCGTGCCAGGCACTAAGTCAATGGAGAACTCGATCTCTCGGTGGGGTGGCAAACTAGTAAGATCCTTGGGAAAGGCATCCGAGTATTCACAAACTACCTCTGGCAATTCAACACGAGTCCCGTCACTCTCACTATCTAAGAGAGTTGCAAGAAAACAAATAAGCTTGCTCTTACTACGAGGGTCAAAAATTGGCGACAAGACCCTATCAACCCGGTCTCCTAGAAAATAAAAACAATCACCACCCAAGGTGCACACTGTGACTCTCTAACAATAACAATTAATCACAGCTCAGTATGAAGATAACCAATCCATGCCTAGAATGACATCAAAACTCGACATGTCTAGCAATACAAAAGAAAACGGAAGTCGACGCCCAGCAACCTCTATCTCACAACCACGGCACCCCCGGTCTAAATTAACTGTACCCCCAACTGGTGACTCTACTCTGAGCGGAGACGTTAACTGTGCCACTTTTAACCCCAATGGAAGAGCAAATGCAGTAGATATGAATGAATGAGACGCACCCCTATCTATCAACACATTAGCCAAAGAATTACACATAACAAAAATACCTCTCCCAATTGAGGATCCTGATAACTGCTCTGGCGCGGTAACAGCATACACGTGCCCATGTGGCCTCTGATCAACCTCATCCCATCCTCGAGCATAGGCTCATCTTGTTCGAGTCAAGCGGCTTCTGATTAGCTCGAATCTGAATCAATGAGCTCGCCGTGGCTCGAAGTCTACCTCGACCTGCAAGGCCAGACGCGCCCAATCATGCGGCAAACTCTCTTCATGTGCCCCGACTGACCACACTGAAAGCAAGTAAGTCATTGTCCTCTATTCTAGGACTGGCTATGGGATCGGTTAGGTGGTGGTAGTGGCAACATCTATTGTCCTCCCCCCTTCTACGGATATGAAAAGGCCTTGTGACCTAGTTGGCCACACTTGAAACATGAAAAAACCACTCGGTGCACTCTTTCCCGGGCCCGCACTAGGCAAGGGAAAGGTAAATCTAAACTGTTGTGACTGGGATTGGGATGAAAAGTTGCCCATGTTCTTCTTACTGGGCCTATAATCACTCTGTGACAATTGTCCCTAGACCTTGAACCCCAAATTCTTTCCTCCTCAGCTTGTACAGTAATCTCCACATGTGCCACCGCCTCCACAAGGCGGTCATAGTTTCAGATCATGTTCCCGGCAATCTTGAACAAAATCTTAGTTCTCAATTTCTTTTCAAATTCAATGCAACGGCGCTCTTCCGTTGCCACCAACTTCGGTGCAAACCGGGACAAACTAGAAAAGGCCGCCTAACTCGGCCATGGACATGTTAAGTTGCTTGAGGTCTTGAAATTGTTGCCTCAACCTCTCCCTAGTAGTTGGAGGTAGGTACTTATCTTGGAAGGCAACCACAAAAGCTTCCCACGTCGGCTCCACCCTACCCTTGGCGTACTTCTACCATTGGCCCGTATCTCCTTTAAGATAATAACTCGCTAGAGTCACCTTTCGCTCACTATCCTTAATGTGAAGCATCTCAAATGTCTTCACTGTTTGCTCAAGCCACTCATCCGCTTTCTTGGGCTCAGGGCCATCATGAAACTCATCCGGCTTGGCCCATAAAAATTCCCTAGTGAGAAAAATCACCCTTGTCTCTACAGCGTTCTCTCGGGCTTGGTGCTCCACCCTCAATATGTTCATCGATTCCCTCAAAGCTCCCTCCATTTCTCAAGCTAGGGCCCCCATTATGGCTTGACCCGCTTGTCCCGAAATTTCAGCTTGCCCCACTTGCTCGGCCACATTAGCTTGGCCCGCTTGCTCGGCTGCATTGGCTTGGCCAAACCCCTCCTCTTGCACTAGAATCTCATGGACCGGTACTTCATGCACACCCCGGCGGGCCCTACCACGTCTCTCACCTCTACCACCACCACCTTGACCTCTTCCTGACATCCTAATAAAGGATAAGAGAAATACTTTAGCACCTAAATCCACATGTGCTCGCAACTCGCCTAACACGTTTGACCATAATAATCCTATATACTTTTTTACCATACAAACAATTCAACTTCACACCACATAAGCACTTAGTCACGTAAGCACATATGAATTATTCTTTTGTAATGAAATTTGTCCCACGAAAAACCAAGAATTCTTAGTAGAACAAGTATCGATCAAGTACCCTTCTAATAAGACTTCAAGGGATTTAATAGACGCAAACAACATTCCAAAATTCCAATCCCATACCCATCTAGTCATATAAACATGTTATCACATAGTCACAAAATACAAAACATCTCCTGATCATGCGTAATGAACCCACTGTGGTAAAACAACCACTCCCCACGAGCCCCAAGTATTCAAACCTGGTAGCTCTAATACCAAGTTATAACGCCCCAAAATTTATAACATCATATAAGAGCATTAATCTACGTTTATCATAAAAAATGATGTAATTCTTCAACCTTTACATCATTGATCATTAAGGTTTGTACAAAATAATCCCATATGCGAATTATACATTCAATGATATCAAATACATGAATCTATAGCATGTAGAATGTCTAATTCAAAAATAAATAAATAAATAAGTGCCCTCAAGTGCTTACCAATTCCAAGGCTTAAGCCCGGTTATACAAAAATGGTTTCTCGGACCCAAACAGTTATAGCCCTTGGCTAACAAAAATATACCACAACAAAAATAAGAGCTCTATGCTCCCAACACATACGTCCACGCCCTAACTTAGCAAGATCACCACGTCCTTTCCCGCATCAAAATCCCATAGGGGTGAGCATAAAGCCCAGTAGGAAATTCTTAACAAAGTATATACATTTTATACAAGCTTCACAAAATAAAATGCACATGTTATGCTATGCTCATTGAAAGAAAATCACATTTTCATCTCTTTAAAAATCATCATGCTCAATAGTAACTTAAAATCTCAACAATTTAGAAATTTTCAATTTAGTTCAAGGGGCGGTAAATACGACTCAGGTAATCCCTAGGTTGATGTCTGCAAGTAGGCATAACTAGCACTACCAAAACCTCACTTTACCGGTAGCTAACCAGAAGACATGTGGTACCTCCTCTACGCGTGTTTTCGGTCTTTCACCTCGGACACTCAGGCCAACTTAAACAATTTCATCTACACCTTCTATCCGGACTTACCAATGTATTTACCCCAAAACATTTCAATAACTCTCATTTCACAATATTTCTTTCTCAATGCAAAGTTTCAAATCCCAAATAAAATATTTATAACAAGCAAAGTATTGAAATGTTAATGCAACAATTATCTATGCAATGCAATGGTTATCCATGCAATGTAACATCTTTCCTGTGATGGCCGATAGTCTTGTTAACGATTTGTTTTGTTGTAATTGGAAACTTGTTTCAACTCCTTGCTTTCATTTATTTCTGTGTCGAGTTTCACATGTTTCGGAAAGTGCGAGGTTGGGTCCGAAGTGGCTTGGGTTGAGCTGAAGAGTTTCCTGGCTGGAAGGGCAGAGTCGCACGTGTGAAAAGGAGGTCGCACATGCGAAAAGGAGGCCGCACGTGCTGGAGGTGAGGCCGCGCGTGCGGGAATCAGGGGAATTTCTAGGTTGCCTACTACATTATATACAGGTATGGGGTAGAAGTACTGCACATGCGGATGTAAGTGTCATACGTGTGGGAGGCACGCTCCGCACGTGCAGGAGTGAGTGCCGCAAGTGCAGGAGTTGCTGAGTCTGAAATTTTCTGCTTTTCTCTCTTCTTGGGCCGTATGTGTATCACTTTTTACACATCTCTCTCTCTCTCTCTAAACACCCTTTTCTCCTCTTTCTATCTACATTTCCCACACCAAACAAGATCAAAACCTTGATATCCTTAGATCCATTGGATTTTTAACCCAAGTTTCTTCATCAAAGTTAGAGAGCTAACCGAGGGCTTCATCTTGTGTGGTGGAGATTGGATTTCAACACCATTGATTTTGGGGTTTGATCTCATTTCTTCTTCAAGGCTTGAGGTAGGGATTTTCTTACAGTTATATATATATATTTTTGTAAGTTTATGTAAATTTCGAGATTTCCATTGGTGGCATTAAAAATGTGATTTTTGGCTCAAGAATATTGGAGGTTTTGAAAATGGGTTCACCTCTTGTATTCTTTAAATGATTTTCTTGAAGATTTGAATCACATTGATTTAAAAAAGATGATTTTGGTGAGATTCCACCAAGAAATGAGGAATGTCTAGTTTTGATGAAAAACCTAAAAATTTGGGAGTTTTTTGGAAGATGCTGAGAACCTATGAATTTTCTTGTGCTAAATGAATGAATAAGTGAAAATTTCATATTATTGTATACAAAATGATAATTTTTCTTGGCATATGAGCATTAGTGGATTTTTGGAATCTATTGTTTAAGTATATATATATAAAATCATGAAATGACACATTGTTGAGAACACATGAGATGTGGGATTGTTGCTACACTTGGATAGTTATAAAATTTTACGTGATATATGTCGAGATGTATTGGAAAGAGAAGTGGAAATTGTGATCACAAATGGAACATTGGTGTGGAAATTTTGTAAATGGTAGGATGTTACATCGCATGGATAATTATCACTTTGCATGGAATATTGTTGCATTGGTACTTCAATACCTTGCTTGTTATAAATATTGAATTGGGATTTGAAATTTTGCATTGAGAAAGAAATATTTTTGAACGAGAATTATTGAAATGTTTTGGGATAAATACGTTGGTAAGTCCGGATAGGAGGTGTAGATGAAATTGATTAAGTTGGCCTGAGTGTCCAGGGTGAAAGACCGAAAACACAGGCAGAGGAGGTACCACGTGCCTTTCGGTTAGCTACCGGTGAAGTGGGGATTTAGTAGTGCTAGTTATGCCTACTTGCAGACACCAACCTAGGGATTACCTAAGTCATATTTACTGCCCCTTAAACTAAATTGAAAATTTCTAGATTGTTGAGATTTGAAGTTACTATTGAGCATGATGATTTTCAAGAGATAAAAATGTGATTTTCTTTCAATAAGCATATCATAACATGTGCATTTTATTTTGTGAAGCTTGTATAAAATGTATATACTTTGTTAAGAATTTCCTACTAGGTTTTATGCTCACCCTTATGGGATTTTGGTGCAGGAAAAGACGTGGTGATCCCACCAAGTTAGGGCGTGGACGTATGTTTTGAGAGCATAGGGCTCTTATTTTATTGTATTTTATTTTTCTTTGTTTTGTTGTGGTATATTTTTGTTAGCCAAGGGCTATAACTGTTGGGGTCCGAGAGACTACTTTTTGTGTAAATGGGCTTAAGCCTTGAAATGTGTAAGCCCTTGAGGGCATTTTATTTATTTATTTTGGATTCAATGTTCTAGATTCTATATATCCATGTATTTCATGTCATTGAATGTATAATTCACATGTGGAACTATTTTTGTACAAAACCTAATGATCAATGATGTAAAGGTTGAAGAATCACACCTTCTCTTGTAATGAATGTTGGTTGATGTAATTATACGATGTTATAATTTTCGGGGCGTTACATTTCCATTTACAAAACTTCCACACAAATGTTCCATTTGTGACCATAATTTCCATTTTCAATTATTCCATGCAATGTTCCCATAATAATCACAACACTCATGTCTCTTTTCCATGCCATTCCTCATAATAGCCATATATTCATCTAAATTTTTTTCAATGAATAACCTACAATCTCATACTTCTTACATCCTCAATCATTTATCAATTTCATAGCTACATTACATTTTGAGTAACAACCTCCCAAAATCAACAATTCTCATATTTCAAGAAAGTTTACCATTTGTTAAGTAAAACAAGAGATTTCTCAATCATTCTTTCATTTTAACGTGGTGATGGATAAACACCCACAAATTTCCAACATCTTTCACAAAATCTCAAATTTCTAGGTTTTTGCCAAAACTAAACATTTCTCCATCTTTCAAAAGAAATCTCTTCCCCAAAGCATCCTTTCCCAAAATGTAGTCAAGTTCTCTAGTATTGTAAGAAAAACAAGGTGTAAACCCATTTTTGAAATCATCACAACACATAAGCCAAAACCAAGGTTCCTATATTACCCAAAAGAGTTCCAAATCAACATAATCTTACAAAAATATATATATAACTCTAAGAAATTTCATACCTCAAGTTTTGGAGAAGAAGAGAAGAGAAACCCCCAAATTTGACGGTGTTGAAATCCAATCTCCACCGCACAAGATGAAGCCCTCGGTTAGCTCTCCAACTTTCATGAAGAAAGTTGGGTGAAAACTCCAATAGATCTAGAGAAATCAAGACTTTAAGAAGTTTGGTGGAGGTTTTTAGAGAGAAGGAGAAAAAGTTGATTTTAGAGTGAGAAAGCGATATACAAAAGTGATACACAGCCCAAGAAGAGGAAAAAAACTAATTTTCGGACACAGATCGTCCCGCAAGTGATGCACTCACTCCCGCACGTGCGGAGCGTGCCTCCCGCACGTTCGGCACTCACCCCCGCACGTGCGGCATCTCCTCTGCATCCCCTTCCGCACGTGCCTTTTATGCAGTAGGCAACCTAGAAATTCCCTAGATTCCTGCACGTGCGGCCTCACCCCCCGCACGTGTGACCCAAGGCCCTGTACGTGCGGCTCTACCCTTCCAGTCAGGAAACTGTTCAACTCAACCCAAGCCACTCTGAACCCAACCTCGCACTTTCCGAAACATGTGAAACTCGACACAGAAATAAATGAAAGCAAGGATTTGAAACGAGTTTCCAAATACAACAAAACGAATCGCTAACAAGACTCCCGATCATCACCAAAAAAAAAAAAAAAAAGAGTCTCCAATAATGTTAAAATTGACTAATAAGGGCTATCCCCCATTCCAGGAAATTGGGTAAAATTGACTAAATGCATGTTTGTTTGGACGAATTATCTTATTAAATTTTATATTTAGTTGAGAAATTTAAAAAAATATAAATGTTTTAAAAGATTATTTTTGTCTTTTTGAATTTTTTTTTACTAAGTAATAGTAATACTAAATAGGACTTATAAATTTTATTTTATTTTTTTCTAAAACTTCTAAAAAAATTAAATAAATAAAAGATTGAGACTTTTAAATTTTCTTTTATTTTATTAAGTGCAATATATAACATGAAAAAGAACATCAATAAAAATTATAAGTATTGAAATCTGAGCTAAATATTAAACAGAAAGTCAAAACTTCCCAACACAATAGATGCATCAAATGTCCTTGTAGATCAGTTGCAGAGCTAACCCTCGTTTTATTAGTTTGATGTTTGCTACCAAGACATTTTCTTTATGCACATCAAAGGACCTCCAGATGCTAATTTACAACCCCAAAAAAAAAAAACGATACGAGAAATTTAAAAAAAAAAAAAAAAAAAAAAAAAAAAAACTCACATATAGAACGGGGCGACTCGTGAAAGTACATCCGTTCTAATTTAAATGAACTATTTCTTGGTTACTTGGTGCACTTTCAAATTCAAAAAACATGAACAAATATACTTTTAAATTAAAATTTAGGGAGAAATATATATGCACATTTGGTTACGATTTTTGTGTCTTTAGTTATAATTTATTGTGTTTTTAGTTATGACACATTGTCATGTTAGTTATGTCATTATTTTAGTTATGATCCAAGAGTTATAGGGAAATATTTGGGACCTCCATTGGGGATGACCCCCACACCCCTAAAATAATCCAGCAGTAATTCTCTTTCTTTCTTTTTCTATTGATTTTGAAATAGGTCTCACACTGTATGAACACTCTTTGTCATTTTTTTTTTACTTTTTAAAGTTTGTATGAATAAGTAAAAAATAGAGACAGACAGTTTCTATCAACCAACCCACACGTCGAATCAAGAGACCCATTCCCACCACCATATTGAAAATTTATGAAAAGACTTTCTATAAAGTTTTACATTTTTTAAGTTCTTTTATTATTAATTTCAAATCCAATGTGCTGCACATTAAAACATCAAAAGACACACCTTTCACTTTGTTCCTTTCTTGATGGGATAGCTTTCCACTTTTCCCTGTAACTTTCATATTCTACCAAATTGTTGTCCTTTTTCTTTTTCCCTTGTTTTTTTTTCTTTTATTTTTATTTTTTTTTTGGGTCAAATGTTTTCCAGCTTAATTTTCCTATTTTTTAAATAAAAAAATGTGCAAGTGCACAAATTTGTTCGCATTTTTATAATTTGAAAGTAGACAGATGGCATATAACTATCTATCCAAATTTTTAATATAAAAGTAATTTAAAAGTACAGAAATAGACATATTTGTCTCCATTTATAATATGCAAGTTATTTGTGCTATATGTGAGTTTAATTATCACATATGGTATAACTCAATATTATGAGAGTCATAATTAAAAAAGAAAATTTGAATTATAGCCAAACATTACATGAGGTAATGATCATTTCCTATTTGATAAGATTGATTTCATTTTTAAAAACAGATAGTGTTCATTTTTTTCAATTTTGTAGTAAAAAATATAATAATGACATTTTTTGTAACAAAAAAACTAGTCGTGAAAATATATTTTTTTCTTCTAACTTTTTTCTCTTAAACATTAATTTGTTATAATTATGGATGAAATGTTCAAATTTTGAAATCACTTTTTCCACCATTTAATTAAGTTTAAACATTTACTGATTTATATAATCGTATTCAATTCGACTACAAGAACTGAAAAAAAAAAATTTTAAAAACTAAATAGATGAATTAATAGTTTAAAATGAATAGAAAAAGTGGGTAGTTTAGGAATAAAATGAAATTAAACTCCAATTGTCCAAAAACTGGACAGCCCAATGACGCTTAAAAATTGCTTCAATTTGCCTTGAAATTAAAACTCATTGTAGCACTGTTGTTTGGGATAATTATCGGCCAATCTTATGGACCGAATTCATTTATTCTTTAAGTTTTTAATGAATTTTTGTTATAAATATTTAACTATCGTTTTCATAGGGAGAAAATTTTAGAACTTTTGGATATATATTTTGTATTTGTGAAATAATGATTTGATACTAGCAATGATACTGAGATATTTATTAAAGTGATAAATAATTTGAAGATTTTGACTTTTGTTTGTAAATTTTGATTTATTTTTAATTTATTTGTTTTACTTTATATTGAAATATGATGTAAAAGTATAAGTAATTGAATTGTATTTTTTAAAATATTTTTGTAGTGATAAATTTGTCATTAAAAATTACAAGCAGGATGGGGTGTTTGATAACCCAATCCAGCTATTAAAATTGAAAATATTAAATGATTTCTTAATTAAGCTAGTTTAATTGTACATATATGGTATCACTTAAAAAATTAAGTCTCACTTGAAAAAAAAGCTAAAATTTTGAGTTAAAAAAAAAAAACCTACTCTTTAATTATCACTTAACGCGCTAAGTGATTTAGGTCTAAAAAAAACCTACTATTTAATTTCGTATATTTTTGTTTTTAGTGAATATTTTTAAAATTTTAAGTAAGTTTTCTATTTTTTTTTTTTTGATGCATCTTACTTAGATGTAACTAAAAAGTAAAATATTGGTAAAAAAATATTTTAAAAAAATAATAAATATATAAGAATACAAAAAATATACTAGATTCTCGTATTTTTTTATTTAGATTTTTGGTATTTAGTGAATTTTCTAAAAATATTTTTCACAAATATTATACTTTTTAAGCATATTTATGTTAAGTGTATCTAAATTTTTTTTAAATTGCTTAGAATATTAAAAATAAATAGTGAAAATAAAAAAAAAATTAATTTTCTAAAAAATAAAATTTGAAAATCCAAACAAAACACACTACAACAAAAGTAACTTATGGTGACGAAAAGTAGTGAACAAAATAAATTTTGTCACTAAATAAGAATAATCCGTGACGAATTACAGAATTTTGTCACATATAATAAAAAAATAAAAATAATAGGTGACGAAATTTATTTTCGTCAACAAATACTTCTTTTTAGGTGAGGAAAAATTAAGTTTCGTCACCGAAGGTTTTTCCGCTATTTTTTTTTTTTTTTTGTGGCACCAAAATTTTGAGACTTTTGGTGAGAAAAAAATTAGTCACCAATTATAAAATTATTAATGAGGAATATATTTTCGTCACCAATAATTATATATATATATATATTTTTTTTTGAGAAACTTGATTTTAAATATTTAAAAACTATTTGGTGAGAAATATATTTTTATCGCTAATACTTTTTAATATTTAGAGGCTTTTTAGTGAAGAAATTATTTTGTCACTAATTTTGGAAGGAAAATTTTGATATATTGGACGGTAATGAAAAAGAATAGACTACTAACTTTTTCTCCCCCCCCTTTTTTGTTTATCAATTTTCCTTTCCCTCTCTCTCTCTCTCTCTCTCTCAAAGCAAAACACAAGTTAATTAGCTCTCTAAGTAACCTATGGTGACAAAAGTAGTGAAGAAAATAAATTTCGTCACTAAATAAGAATAATCCGTAACGAATTATAAAATTTTGTCACATATAATAAAAAAGTAAAAATAAGGGTAAACTACTAATAGGTTCTAATAGTTTGACTTAATTCTCATCAAGTCTTATTGAAATAAGTCTTGATAAAATTGTCACTAAAAATAAATTTTTTGTGACAATTTTTTAGATATGTTGCTAAAAATTAACAATTAGTGACTTTTTTTGTCATGAATTTTATAAATTGTCGCTAAAACTTACAATTAGTGACATTTTTTATGACAAATTTTTCTCGTAGGACTTATTAGACAATAAATCTACTTATTAGGACCTACACGTAAGTACCCCTAAAAATAATAGGTGACGGAATTTATTTTCGTCAATAAATACTTCTTTTTAGGTGAGGAAAAATTAAATTTCATCATCAAAGGTTTTCCTTCTAATTTTTTTGGGTGGCTCCAAAATTTTGAAACTTTTGGTGAGAACAAAATTTGTCACCAATTATAAAATTATTAGTGAGGAATATATTTTCGTCACCAATAATTTAAATTTTTTTTTTTTGAAAAAATTGATTTTAAATATTTTGAAACTATTTGATGAAGAATATATTTTTGTCGTCAATAACTTTAACATTTTAAAATTTTTGAGGAGAAAATTATTTGATCACTAATTTTGGAGGGAGAACTTTGTGATACTGGTAGTAATGAAAAAAAAAAAACTACTAATTCCCCCTCCCTTCTTTTTTTGTGCTTCAGTTTTCCTCTCATCCCTCTCTTGCAAAACACACGTTCTCTGCCTTTAGCCCCCCTTCTCCTCCTTCACTGCCGCCACCGACGTCACCCGTTCTCCTCCTTCAGTGCCGCCACCGATGTCACCCGTGTTCTCCTCCGAGCAATCGTCAGTGCCACTGACGTAGCTTATTCGATTATTTCTCTATTTTTCTCTTTTCAGGTATGGATCCTCTCTCTCTCTCTCTCTCTCTCTCTCTCTCAATTTCTCTATTTTTCAATCTTTGTTTTCCCTATTTTTCAAAACTAATTTTATTGTTTTCCCTAATTTTGAAAACTACTGAGACACACAGTGTCCCATAAATTATTTCTTCAGACTAGTTATGAAGAAATGAGTGCTTGAATATAGACTTGTTAAGTTAATGACTCGTGCATGTTATTTGCTTTATATGCAATTAACAGAAAATATTAAATGTAGTAGATTTACTAAAAAAAACAAAGATCAAGAGTACATATAAATTCTAGACAAATGTATTTTATGTACCTCGATTAGGGATTGCCAATATGTTTATTGGGTTATCTGAAGACATGGCTAAGTATGGATTTTTCGCCCTTTTTAGTGCTATTGTGGCATGTACAGTGAGTTCTTTTTTGAATTCTTCTATACCTTTACTGTCGTTTAATTATCATGATACACTGACTCTTGCCTCTTTGGTTCTAGTGGGTTATAATGATAAAGTAACATAGAAGAAAGAGAGGGACAAGAAATAGGGTTCCAAAATTCGTTGGAAGGGGAAATGGGTTCTTCGAACCTTGTTCTGATTGACTGCTAATTAACCGAATAGCTATGGTGATCGAAGGCGAACATGGTGGTCTTGAAGCCCTTTTGAGGTTCTTCAAAGCTTTACGGCAGTGTCCCAAAATAGAGAGAGGATCACAGCCGAACGATGCACTTAAAACAGAAAGAGGATCAAAATCAATTTTCGTGAGAGGCAAACCGTGAACTCATATCTTCGGTGGCGAGACTAGTTCGATGGTAAGGCACTCATCTCATCTCTCTTCTCTTCCTTTCGCTGTAAGAGGCTGCCATTGCTGTTGTTATATATATATACTAGAAAACTTGACAACAGGTGTGAACTCGTACTTAGCGATGCTCGTATCTGGGGCTGCTTCAAAGCTGATAGAACCCCCATTTTCTTTCCTGTTCTGATTGAATTCTTCAAAAGTTAGAAACTTGAATTTTGAAGAGAACTCGGGTGTATATTTTTGGTTAAACCCATCTGAAAATTCATTGTCTTCTTGTTTGGATTCGACCCTTGTGTATCCACGGTTGTAACTCTGTTTTTGGCTCAATAGGAATCGAATCTTTAAGATTGTTTTTTGCAGAAGAAACCTTCGATTGGTTTGAATTGTCCTCTGATGACCTGTCATTTCTTTTGAATCTGCAACAAACAAAATAATCAGAAATAACATAAGATTTTAGGAAGACTTATTTGTAAGTCCTTTTTCAGACACTTATGGTAGGCTAAGTCCTGTGTAATTTCTTATAGAGTCTCAAGTCCTATTTAGATAGGAATGTATTCCACAAGATCATACATAAACGTAACGTGACGTGACACTTACATAAACATAACGTGACGTGACACTTACATAAACGTAGCGTAATGTGACATCTACATAAACGTAACGTAACATGACACCTATATAAACGTAACGTAACGTAACGTGACACCAACATAAACGTAATGTAACGTGTCACGTTACATTTCGCAAACTTAATGAGTTTTTATTTTTTAAAATTGAATGTAAAAATGTTGCTGGTTTATGTTGGTGTCACGTTACGTTTCATATAATTATGATCTATGGTAACATTCAATTTCCTAGGTGTCACGTTACGTTTATGTAGGTGTCACGTTACGTTACGTTTATGTAGATATGATCTATGACAACATTCAATTTCCTAGGAAATTGAATGTTGCCATAGATCATAGGTGTCACGTTACGTTACGTTTATGTAGATATGATCTATGGTAACATGCAATTTTGCATGTTACTATAGATCATAGGTGTCACATTACGTTTATGTAGGTGTCACGTTACGTTTATGTAGGTGTCACGTTACATTACGTTTATATAGATATGATCTATGGTAACATTCAATTTCCTATATATGGTTTTACTATTATTTATGATATTAACAACTAATATTGAGGGTAAATGTGTCAACAAACTTCTCACAGGACTTATGGGAACATAAGTTTTTTAGTAAGACCATATGTAGCATAAGTCTCCCTAATAGGACTTATAAATAATTTTCCCAAGATTTTAAAACAAGTAAGATTTTTTTAATTACCATAAAAATAGAAAAAGAAAATTGAATACGAGTTTTGAAATACTTGATAAGGTATCTCTTGAAGAAATCGAAAAGAGGAAAAAAGTAGGTCGAGATAGAGAAGCAGAAAATGCCAACAAAGTGAACAAATTTTTGGTACAAGAACTGTGTATCAGAACCCATATCCACTGAATCAAAATGGGTATACACCACACAATTAAGTATTCACTCACCCATCAAGTTAGTGTCTTATTACTAATGTACTTCAGTTGTTTGTGTGTATATCTGTGCTAATTCAATCTTATACTTGTCTTAGATGCCCTTTCACATGTTATTTGATATTTATTGATGATTCAGTTTTCTTTTGGGCTTTAAGTATGACATTGTTTACCTTTGATCTATAGAATGTCCTTGTGTTATGCCAAGCATTTTTCATCTAATAGAATTCCTTTTCTTATGCCAAACAGAGGGAACATGATGACTAAATTGCTGATAGCTTCTGGTGGACAATAGAGATAACTAAATAGAAATGGGAGGATGTTACTACTACTGTTCTAAAGGAGGGAGATTGAACAATTCGCCACCATTCTATCATGTCAATAATATCTCTCCCTTACAGAGGATTATTTTAATTTTTTGGTATCAACTGATCCTAACCTTTATAGCTTTAGCAAAATTTTGTGCCTAGCATAATCCTGGTTCACGTGGCATAGTTGTTTTGCATATAGGGTGAAACATTATTTTGCCAGTGGTTACTTGTATTGAAGTTAACTATGTGATGCTTTTTTCCCTTTTTAATCAGTAATGGTATAGTTCAGACTTAATTTTATTAGATTTTGGTGCAGAAACTACAACTAATTTTATTAGATTTTGGTGCAGAAACTACAATTTTGTTTCCTTATGCAAGCTCTTGTCAGCTAGAAGATATGAGGGATCTTTTGTTGCTTTTGAACTTAGGAATTCGAGGCTTTTCCCAAGTCTAGAGTGAACTAGATTTGCCGTAAACTATTTGAAGAACTTGGTGGACACGTTCATTCATTTTCCTTTTTCATCAATTGTGTTCTTTTTAATCTTTATTATCTTGGTTGCGCATACATGATTGAAGAGTTGCGATGGTAACAACTCTAGTTGTTTTTACACCATGACCATAAGATGTAGCTACAAACTGTTCATCATGATCACCAATGCTATAAGGATCTTCTTTTTTACCATGTGATGTAGATGCTAAGCTACAAACTTTTCGGCATGATCATGGATCCTATGAGAATCTTCTTTATGTCTGTACTAAATGAGAATCGATTTTTATCTCACACATACAAGCCTTTCACATTTTATTGGAACTAAACCAATGTAACTAATATAGCCTTTCACATTTATTTGTCTATTCTAAATAAATTTTATACGATTAGTTAAGTGGTATTACTATCTGATTTTTATTTTTTTTTCTATGCAGTCGGCTCTTACTGGAGAATCACTTCCTGTCAGCAAAAGGACAGGTGATGGAGTTTTTTCTGGTTCAACATGTAAGCAATGAGAGATTGAAGCTTTAGTGATAGCAACTGGAGTTCACTCTTTCTTTGGAAAAGCTGCACATCTAGTTGATTCCATTGAAATTATTGGTCATTTCCAGAAGATGATTAAGAAATCTATCATTGTTAAGCTATGCCTCTTGCCTTGTACATGGCAACTTAGAAATACTGCAACATGGAGTAGAGTTCCATAAGTAATTTAAGACTATGTAAAATGCAAGAAATTTCACACTGGGACAAGGCAACCTGAAACTTGTTGGCAATTAAAACTCCTTGAATATAAATAAGTTATGAGAGTATTGAAGTTTCCATCAAAATTTCAAACAAAACCTCGCTGGCAAACATTGTGAGAAATGTAAAATGTTTTTCCTGCAGGTTCTTACTGCCATTGGGAATTTCTGCATTTGTTCTATAGTTGTGGGGATGATTCTAGAAATCGTTGTCATGTACCCCATACAGCTCCGTTCATACAGAGATGGAATCAACAACCTTCTTGTTCTATTGATTGGAGGAATACCAATAGCTATGCCAACAGTGTTATCTGTCACGCTCGCAATTGGTTCTCATCGACTCTCTCAACAGGTACAGCTCCTAATTGAGGCACTGTTGTTTGTCACACACAAATAATTGATACGAACTCAAAATAATTCATGTAAGAGCCATAACAGAAGAATCTTAAGCTCAAATTTCAATGCTAACTACATAACAACTCTTTATTCTTTTAATTTTTTCCTTTTTTTTCCTTTTGTTACCTAAAGGGCACCATTACAAAGAAGATGACAGCAATTGAAGAAATGGCTAGAATGGATGTCCTCTATAGTGATAAAACTGGAACTCTTACCCTGAATCGCCTCACTGTCGATCGAAACCTTATTGAGGTATGGAAAGTTGACTTCATCAAGTCTCATTTTCCCTAAGCTAACTTGATCTCCGAGAAACAAGTATGTGCTGATCATGTCGGTATATAATACATACTTGATGATAAATTTCTTCTATACGTTTTTAACAAAGATATGGACAAAGACATGATTGTCCTGCTTTCTGCCAGAGCATCGAGATTGGAGAATCAGGATGCCATTGATACAACCATTGTTAGCATGCTTGCTGATCCAAAGGAGGTTAGAGGAAAAATATATTGCTCTTAAGTTTCTAGTTTTTTTCTTTCTTTTCTTTTCACTTGTAGGTTATTCAAGAAGGGAAAAATCTTTTTGTCTACAGGCACGTGCAAACATCACAGAAGTGCATTTCCTTCCTTTCAATCCAGTGGACAAACGCATTGCAATTACGTACATTGATTCTGATGGCAGCTGGTATCGGGCCAGCAAAGGATCTCTTGAACATGTAACCACACTATAAAGAAACAAATCACTGTAATTCTATAATCACATTGTTTCTGGCACATATGGTTATGAACCTGAGAAAAGATTGTGTAGATTAAGTTTTCCCAACACAAACTAGGAAATGTTCATTAAAGTCCTTGTAGATCATGATCAGGGACCGTGATTTTTGGAATTTATAAAATTATTTTACAACATAAGTACCATGAATTAAGGATGCCAACATAGACTTTGATGTGGCACAAAGTATTGAACCCATCAATTAAGAGTTTACACAACATGCAATATTGATTGATCCACACACAACCAAGAGAGTAGAGTGTTTATATCCATCCCATATGTTTATATTCCCACCTTTGTTCTTTGATCACCCATAACATCCTTTATTCTCTGCATCAATGTGGAATGTATAATACAAATGTTTAGCAGAATTTACCATCACAAACATCCTCAAACTTGGACAACCCACACGATAGGTTGGAAAAATGAGTTTATGGTGAATTGGTAATCAGGACCCTATATCTACCCATTTACTGCTTATAATAGAGAATTATAAATTATAATTATCACTGCATTTGATAAGAGAGGAAACACTCTTTTTGGCAGTGAGATATATATATTTAATGAAAAGTGGAATAGTACACCCTTAAATTAGCGTATCTTGCTTTAACTTCTCTGGACTTTGTATATGGTTGAGTAAAGAGAAAATCAAACAGAGTGTGAATTGCAGTAACATGCCATAAGTACTACATTTTAGTCCCAGGGCATTCATTGGAATTGTCACATATGGCTATCAATTCTATTGGCATCATTCATTTCTTATATCCATAGCTCCTTAAGTACATTATTAAGTTCCTCTGCAAAATTTAATCACATTTTGTTTACAGAGTGCAATGTGAGCTAGATTATTTATTGTTTCCCAATGTAATCTTTTTTCAATATCCCAATTTAGTTGATAGATGTGTTCAACTTTGGTATTCAGGGCATATATATATTTTTCCAAATGCGTTCAATTCAATCATAAGATTTTGCATTTGGATATTTGAGTACTTAAATTGACTGCTTTAGAAACTCAATGTGGCATATTGTGGGCTTTCTTTCTGTGTCACGTTATCTGCTTTTTAAGCTAGACTCACTGTGTACACAATTTGTATTGACATGGATAGAGAGGTCTATATAATGTAATTGATAATATGTTAATACTTTTCTTGTTTATTTTCTTTGCAGATTGGTTTTTGATGACGTTTGAAAGCATACTTGCAAATCAAGATCAAGTGTTGAATTATTTTTTTTCTTGAACTGATAATTAGTTGTAGTTGCAAATCAAGATCAAGTGTTGATTTTATTTGTGGATTCCACGTTAGTTCATTTTGGGATTTGCTTTGATGGTTTTTTTGTTATACTTAATGGATTATTATTAAATTTGTTTGATGGATATATTTTGATTTATAATATAAATTGTTTAGTGAAACTTTTTGTGAAGTGGTGTAATAGCTAGTGGATTTCTTAGTACATTTAAAAGGCTATTAATTGAAATTGAAATATAAAATATGGAACAAGTTTAGTAACAAATTTTTTTCGTCATTTGTACTTGCTATTATGACAAAGTAATTATTCGTCGCTAATAAATATTTTTTGTGACAAAAAGTTTTCATTGATTTTGTTGTTTGGTGACTAAAAATTTCGTCACGTATATATATTTTTGTCACGAAATATATTTCATGTCACGCCCTCAAAATAACCCATAACATACACAATAATAAGATGCATTACTTAAGTAAATAAACCACAATTCATTCATCAGAGTATTACTAAATAAAGATATTACATGTAACATCAAAATAAATGTCCTAGGGGCTTACATCTTGCTAAGCCAACACTTGGACACAAAATTATGAGTTCTAACTCAAATACAAATAAAGCCCTAGGCTTGAATGTTTACATGTAATTCAAATAAAAACAAATAACTAAAGACAAGGCTTCAAAGTCCAATTCCTTCCAAGCTAAGTCCTTGGAGGAAGCAAATCACCTGAACCTGAAAATGATGTTCCCTTATAGGGTGAGCCACAGCCCAGTAGAAATATACTAAACCAAATATAAGCATTGAATAAAGCAATAGCATTTAATAGATGGTTAAACAAGATAATCACTATATCAATATCTATGACGTGTTTCACTTTTCATTATTACCAATATGGCTCAAAACCTGGCCAAACTTACAACAGTGAACTATATATCAAATTCACATTACTTCCAATAACAACACAAATGAGACTCAGGCTCATATCAAAACAGTTCATACTTCCATTTTGATACACATTTTAGAGCTGTATCAATAAAACACTTCAATATAATTAAGCACACATAAAAGTGATGCTAATGGAGTCCATCCCCTATCTCCTCCCAAACAAAATTCAGTTTAGAGGTCCATCCCCTATCTCCCCCTAAACCGTGGAGTACATCCCCTATCTCCTCCCATACAAGATAATGTATGTAAACACATAACATATACAACATACAATCAATACACATAATGTCTGTATTAATTCAACAGTCAAAATTAATGACTTAACCAATGTGATTAGTTTCAGTTATCCCTAATCCACATGCAATGTCTACAACAATCATGACTATCCTCCACCGATAGCCCAAAACAGTTATTTCTAAACAGGAAATAAATGCATCAACAATAATAATTTCAACATTTAAATAGGCGAGTGATTAAATTATCCAACTACACCCTTTCAACTTATAAATCCCCAATTCCAAGAATTCAACTAATATTCCCAAATTTCCTCAAATTAATTAGACCAACCAATTTATTAAAACAACTAGGTTTGTCCCAAAATTACCAAAATGCCCCCAACATATTAAAGTACCAAAACTTAGAATAATACTCATAAGATGAAGTAGGAAATCCCTACCTCGAAGAAATAACCCAAAAGGAGAAGACGGAGATGAAGACCCAAACTCCGAAGTGCTCCAAATCCAAGATTGTTCAGATTAAACTGAAGCCCTCGACCCACTCTATCTTTTTAATAAAGCAACTAGGGTAGGAACACACTCTAAACAGATCAAACCTAAGAGAGAAAGTGAGTAGGGAGAGAGAAAACTCGGAACTAGGGTTTGGAATAAAAAAAAAAGATGAAAAACTGATTAAAATCCCGCTGCTGCCTATTTAAACGGGACAGGCTCGCTCAAGCGAAGACTTGGTCGCTCGAGCGACCAGACACAAGAAAACCTCGCTCGAGCCAAAAACTCGATGCTTCAGGTCTACAACCCAGAAGCTCGCTCGAGCGACTAAATGCTCGCTCGAGCGAAGAACTCGAAAACATACACCTCGCTCGCTCGAGCGAAGAAAGCTCGCTCGAGCGAAGAAACACTGCTCTCAGGTTTATACTAGACGCAATCGCTCGCTCGAGCGAAGAAATCCTGGCTCGAGCCACCAGACACAAAACAACCCTCGCTCGAGCGACCAACTCAAAAATTGAACAGCAACACTTGGTTTCTGGACCTAACCAACCTGTAACAAAACCTGCCCAACATGTCCTATAACTCAAAACAAGGAATTAAAGGACAACAACGACAATATAAAAACAACGGAATCTACGGAACATGAGTCCGAATACAACAACTAAAAGGAAAAGAATGGGGTCACTATATTTCATCACTCATGTATGACTTTTGGAGATTAAAATTTTTGTCAACTTTAGGTCTTACTGTGACGAAATTTTTCCTCATCAATGATCAACAAATATGACAAATTTATTCGTCAACTAAAGTTATAAATATGGTACTGAATAACTATTTGGCGATGAAAATGAGGATTTTTTACGACAAAATGTTGTTTTATTAGTGACAAAAAATTTCGTCACTAGAGCAGTTTCATTGGTGACAATTATTTTTCCTCAAGGTACTTTTTAGTGACAAACATTCAATGACAAAACTGGTGAGGAAAATAATTACTCACAAATATCTATAGTGACGAAATTAGCTCTTTAGAGACAAAAAATTCGTCATTTAAGACCCAACTTCTTGTAGTGACAAAATTGTAATACTTAAAAGATAGAAGGTGTAACTTCAAATAAAATTGACCGATAGTCTTGAGCGTAACCCTTGGGTGATGTTAACTTCAAGTCTTCAATAATGTTAAAATTGACTAAAGTTAACTCTTGGGTGATGTAAATTAACTAGAGTTAACTCTTGGGTGATGTTAACGGCATGTTTGTTTGGATGAATTATCTTATTAAATCTTATATTTTAGTTGAGATATTAGATAAAAGATAAATGCTCAAAAGATCATTTTAAGGATAAAATTGTAAACTTAATCAATTCAATGACTTAACCACAGGTAACTCAATGATCATTTTTTGTTAAAAATTTTAATGAATATATCAATTAGACCAAATTGACACAAAATCTAAAATTAAGGGTCAAATTAAGTCAATTGAAAGTGTAGAGATCAAAATGAGACAAGCAGTAGAGACTATTGGTATAATTTACTCAATTTTAAAAACAATTTTAAAATTCTAATGTTTAAGGACCAATAACTTTAAAGGTGAAAAATGTAATTTATTCTAATAAAATTGACAACGGTGTTGAATGTAAACTATTTGGCTTGTTGAGGCCATGACTTTATTGCCAAATTTGTTGCATACATTTGGATACATGTTGTTAAACATTTTTACATAATTAAATTTCAATTTAGTCTAGTTTGTCATGATATTGATATTTATATAATAATAATACATAATCAAATTTTTTTATTTAAAAAGATTAATGTGTGATTTAAATTTATTATAAATGTAACTCCAACTATAAGAGTTGAATCAAAACTACATATTAAAATTTTAGAAATAATTTTTTGGGCACTTAATTTTTTTAGAGTAAATTATTTCCTACCCATTGGAAAAAAGAAAAAGACAAAAAAAGAAGAAGGAAGGTGGTTATTCAAACTTTAAATTATGGACAAATATATATATATATATTTTTATTCAAAATTATGGACAAATATTTGATTTGATAGTAGTAGTTTATAGAAAATGACTTAGAGCATCTTCAATGGTGTAATTTTTTTTTAAAATTAAATTTGAGTAAAAATTAGATAAATTTTTTTATTTGATACCCAGTGTTCCAACGGAGATTTTTAAAGTTTCATCAGCACACCAATCGACCTAGCAGACAATCGGGCGGATGTCCAGCCGGTCGATCGGCCAGTATAAATTTTTCACAAATTTTTTCCTTGAGGTGGTTATCGGAGAGATATCTAGGGGATATCCGATGGTAAAAATCCAACGATTATAAATATCATGCTCAATTTGATAAAATAATTGAGAAATTTTGAATTTAATGAAAGATTTGGTACTGAATTGGAGTAACAAAAAGTGAGTTTTGTTTATCAAATTTAAATTGGACAAAATATTTGGTAAATTATTACAGGTGTTTTTACAAGGTTTTTTTTTTTTTTTTAAATTATCTTTTCTTTTAACATCGGAAAGAAAGGACAAACAGATGCCACGAGACTTGCAAATCTTTGTGATACCGTGTACGTGTCAATGGCACCTTTTTGACGTCGTCTTCCTGACTTTAAAAAGTCTTGGGCAAGTTTTCGGTAATATCCACTTCAAGTCTTCGGTAATCATATTTTTTTATTTTCGTAATTTAATTCAAATTTTATTTTAAATTTTATAATTTTAATTTGGTTTCTATATTTTAAATTTAATTTTATTGTAGTCATTCTGTTTAAATTTTTATTAATTGTATCTATGTTTATACCTTAGAAACTTGACAATTGTCTCAAAACTATTAATTTTAACATCTAATTTAGATTGAAAGACCAAATTAAAACTAGCCTTAATTTGTAAGGAACAAATTGTTCAAACTGAAATTATAAGAATTAAAGTGAAATTTAGATCAAACTATATGAGTTAAAAGTATAATTAACCCAATCAACAATAATAAAATTTGACTACATAATACTTTACACTAAAAAAGATTACTCAATTTTTAGTTTCATTAAAAAATCTTAAATTATTGAATTTTTGTCTATGTGGTCTTATTAGAAGCTATTGCCGGGTTGTTTGAGATGTTATAAATAAGTGTACTTTTTGACTTTTTATAAAATATGAGTTGAGTTTGAGGTGATGTGGTAGAGAGGTGATGTGACTTAAATAAGATGATGTGACTTAAATAGGATAGTGATTTTTTGACTTTTTGACTTTTTTAAAGGATGCCAAACCTAACCAAATTCTTTAACAGAAAATTTCATGTGGCTCTGAAACAATGGAGGAAAGTAAAAAAAATGTGATATTTTAATGATCAAAATAAAAATACTATAATATTTAAATAGTCAAAATGAAAAAATAAATAAAATTAAACAGCAAGTCATTTTACATCAGCAGATTGGACTACAGCTACTAATTGAATTATCTTGACAAAATTTTAATAAATTAAAACCAATTTTAAATATCTAAAGTTTAATAACCAATAATATTTAAAAGATAGAAAGTGTGATTTTTTCAAATAAAATTGACCAACAGTCTTGAGTGTAACTCTTGGGTGATGTTAACTAGTCTCCACTAATGTTAAAATTGACAAATAAGGGCTATCCCCCATTCCAGGAAATTGGGTAAAATTGACTGAATTAGTTCTTGGATGATGTTAACTTCAAGTCTTCAATAATGTTAAAACAAAAATACTTGGTAGCCCGAAAAGGAGCGCCTCGAATGGGTGTTGACCGGTTGTCCATCCAGACGACCGGGTGAAAGCTTGTCTACCGCGGTTGTCACCTTTGTCGATCGTGGTTATTAGCCTCCTTGCCAAACGACCGGCCTGACGTCTGCCCAAATGACCGGCAAGGTGAAATTCAAGTCATTCGAGCCAACCTCCTTTTCGGGCAACCTAGCATTGCTCATGTTAAAATTGAGTAATAAGGGCTATCCCCCATTCCGGAAAATTGGGTAAAATTGACTAAAAGTTCTTGAGTGATGTTAATTTCAAGTCTTCAATAATGTTTAAATTGACTAATAAAGGCTATCCCCCATTCCGGGAAATTGGATAAAATTGACTAAAGTTAGTTCTTGAGTGATGTTAACTGCATGTTTGTTTAGACGAATTATCTTATTAAATTTTATATTTAGTTGAGAAATAAAAAATATATATATAAATGTTTAAAAGATTATTTTTGTCTTTTTGAATTTTTTTACTGAATAATAGTAATACTAAATAGGACTTATAATTTTTATTTTTCTAAAACTTATAAATAAATAAATAAATAAAAGATTAAGACATTTAAACTTTATTTTATTTTACTAAGTACGAGATATAACATTAAAAAGAACATCAATAAAAATTATAAGTATCGAAATCTGAGCTAAATATTGAACAGAAAGTCAAAACTTCCCAACACTATAGATGCATCAAATGTCCTTATAGATCAGTTGCAGAGCTAACCCTCGTTTTATTAGTTTGATGTTTGCTACCAAGACATTTTCTTTATGCCCATCAAAGGACCTCCAGATGCTAATTTACAAAAAAAAAAAAAAAAAAAAAAAAAAAAAACGATACGAGAAATTAAAAAAAAAACTCACATAGAGAACGGGGGCGACCCGTGAAAGTACATCCGTTCTAATTCAAATGAACTATTTCTTGGTTGTTTGGTGCATTTTCAAATTCAAAAAACATGAGCAAATATACTTTTAAATTAAAATTTAGGGACAAATATATATGCACATTTGGTTACGATTTTTATGTCTTTAGTTATGATTTATTGTGTTGTTAGTTATGTCTTTAATTATGACACATTGTAATGTTGGTTATGTCATTATTTTGATTATGATTCAAGAGTTATTTAGTTATATACCTCATGTGATGTTTGGCTATAATTCAAATTTTCTTTTTTAATTATGACTCTCACAATATTGAGTTTTACCATTTGTGATTATTAAACTCACAAATAGCATAATAACTTACATATTGTAAACGGAGACAAATATGTCTATTTTTGTACTTTTAAATTACTTTTATATTAAAAATTTGGATAAATAGTTATATGAGTCTATCTGTCCAGTTTCAAATTATAAAAATGCGAACAAATTTGTGCAGTTACATATTTTTTAATTTAAAAAAAAAAAGGAAAATTAAGCCGAAAAAATTTGACCCAAAAAAAAAAAGAAAAAAAAAAAAAAAACAAACAAACAAGGGAAAAAGAAAAGGGAAATTTGGCTGTAAACCCCCTTTACCTTCCTTTCATTGTTAGAAGGACTAAGAAAAAAATTATACTTTCTAAACCCCCTCATAATTAAAAAGTCTTGCATAAAGGACAAAATTTATTATTTAAATATTTTATCAGACTATTATACCCTCAACTAAATCTTCCCTAATCACCATCTCAATCTCTCAAGACGCCATGGCTAGGGTTTCAAGATCTGGTATCAAAACCAGTCAGCAACTTCCTCTGCTCCGCCTCAAATCGGAGTTCGATCTCTTTCTTCGGTTGATTTCTTCACTGTTCGATCACCGCTGTTGCCATTTGATCAAAGATCTTCGCCTGAGATCCATGAGTTGGTCGACTAGCCAAGCCATTGCGATGACCTTGAAGGCCGAATTGAAGAGTAGATACATATATATATATATATATCTATATATATGTGTGTGTTTGTGTGTTTTGAGATTTAAATTCGAATATATATGTGTTTTGAGATTTGAATTCGAATATATATATATCTACATATTCCGATCTGTAATCTATATATATATATATATCTATATATATGTGTGTGTTTGTGTGTTTTGAGATTTGAATTCGAATATATATGTGTTTTGAGATTTGAATTCGAATATATATATATATATTCCGATCTGTAATCTATATATATATATATATATCTGTATATTTGTGTGTTTTGATCTTGATTTTATATTTCACATGTATTCAAATGCTCCATACTTTGCAACCTCTTTTCCTCCTGTACGAGAACTTGCTTCCATTCTTCATCTTGTGAATATATGCACACAAATAACCAAGTTTTCTATGATTATCTATAAATTTTAGTGTAATTATTTGATTCAGCCAAAATCAAAGAGCCTGCAATCAAATTTTATTTGATAGAACCAGAGTAAAATTTTACTCTGGTTCTATTGCTTTGTTTTTTTTATTTGACAAAATCAGAGTAAAATTTTACTTTCATACAGAGTAAAATTTTACTTTTAGTTTCACAATATAAAATTTTACTCTCATTCAGAGTAAAATTTTACTTTCATTCAGAGTAAAATTTTACTTTTAGTTTCACAGAGTAAAATTTTACTCTCATTCAGAGTAAAATTTTACTTTTATACAGAGTAAAATTTTACTTTAGTTTCAGAGTGAAAGTAAAATTTTACTCTGTATGAAAGTAAAATTTTACACTCTGAAACTAAAGTAAAATTTTACTCTGTATGAAAGTAAAATTTTACTTTCATACAGAGTAAAATTTTACTCTGAAATACATAGTGAAAATGTCTTAATATGAGAGCTGAGGGTAATATAGTAAAAGAAATAAATTTTAAAATATCAGGGGGTTTTGAAAGTACTTATATAATTCTTGTCTTTTTGAAAGAGAAATTAGGTAGTGAGGGGGCTATGACCAAATCCCCCAAAAGAAAAAGAGCAACAATCTGATTAGAACATGAAAGTTATTGGGAAAAGTAGAAAGCTATCCCATCCACAAAGGAACAACTGTTTGTTTTGGGGTACGAGAGAGGGATTGGGATTAGAATAGTTGTGGGTCTCATTTAATATGCTATTTGTTTACGGAGTTGAGGAATGGACTGCTAAGTCGAAGGGCTTAGGATAGGCCTTGCAGATGGGATTTAGATGGGCCTCCAGGACTTGGTATTAGAAAAATAATCCGGCGGACTAGAAATTTTTTATTTTTATTTATTTTTTACATGTCGGGCATTTTTTTTAAACATTAATGTTTAATTTTTTTGTATTTTTTGTTAAGTAAAAATCATTATTTTAGTAATTTTTTTTTTTTTGAAACTTTTTTATTTTATTTTTATTTTTTAAAAATTTTTTACATGTTAGGCATTTTTTTAAAAACATAAATGTTTAATGTTTTGGTATTTTTTTATTTGTTTTATTATTTTATATTTATTTTATACAAAAATAATTTAACAATCCCAACACTAACAACTATCATCAAAACAAACACAATTTTACTTAATTCCATCACTAACAATCTCCTCACTATCAATTCCTTCCATTCTACCTCTGAAAACAAACGGGGCCAAAGTGAAAGGTGTCTCTTTTGATGTTTCAATGTGCAGCACATTGGATTTGAAATTAATAATAAAAAAACTTTAAAAAATGTAAGACTTGTAGAATATGGTGGTGGGAATGGGTCTCTCGACCCAACGTGTGGGTTGGTTTATAGAAACTATCTGTTTTTATTTTTTATTTATTCACACAGACTTTAAAAAGCAAAAAAAAAAAAAAAACAGATAAAGAGTATTCATATATTGTGAGACCTATTTCAAAATTAGTAAGAAAAGAAAGAGAATTATTGCTGGACTTTTGTTTAAGAATAATGATTGAGACCCTACAAGGTCTCCACAAATCTGGACCACTCATGATGTGGACCCCCCATATATATGAAGGGTTAGGATCATTTTCGGGGTGTGGGCTCATCCCCAAAGAGGGTCCCAAACATTTCCCTTCGTTTAAATGATCATTTCCTATTTGATAGGATTAATTTCATTTTTAAAAACAGATAGTGTTCATTTTTTTCAATTTTGTCATAAAAAATATAATAATGACATTTTTTGTGACAAAAAAAATTAGTCCTAAAAACATATTTTTTTCTTCTAACCTTGTTCTCTCAAACATTAATTTGTTATAATCATGGATGAATTGTTCAAATTTTGAAATCACTTTTTCCACCATTAAATTACGTTTTAACATTTACTGATTTATATAATCATCTTCAATTCGACTACAAGAACTAAAATAAAAAAAATTTAAATACAAAATAGATGAAATTAATAGTTTAAAAATGAATAGAAAAAGTGATGTATTTTAGGAATAAAATGAAATTAAGCCAAGGTTCTATTCTGGGCTTGTTGGAGGTTCGATATTTATTGGGTCTACTTAACAAACTAAACTGGCAGCCATACAAATTTAACTCCAATTGTCCAAAAACTGGACAGCCCAATGACGCTTAAAAATTGTTTGGGATAATTATCGGCCAATCTTATGGACGGAATTCATTTATTCTTTAAGTTTTTAATGAATTTTTGTTATAAATATTTAACTATCGTTTTGATAGGAGAAAATTTTAGAACTTGTGGATATATATTTTGTGTTTGTGAAATAATGATTTGATACTAGTAATGATATTGAGAAATTCGTTAAAGTGATAAATAATTTGAACATTTTGATTTTTGTTTGTAAATTTTGATTTATTTTTAATTTATTTGTTTTACTTTATAATGAAATATGATGTTAAAAGTATAAGTAATTAAATTGTATTTTTAAAAATATTTTTATAGTGATAAATTTATTATTAAAAATTAAGAGCAGGATGGGGTGTTTGATAACCCAATCCAGCTATTAAAATTGAAAATATTAAATGGTTTCTTAATTAAGTTAGTTTGATTGTACATATATGGTACCACTTAAAAAACTAAGTCTCACTTAAAAACAAAAAAAAAAAAACCTACTCTTCAATTATCACTTAACGAGCTAAGTGATTTAGGTCTAAAAAAATTATTTCTCAAAGCCTACCCACTTCTGCTGCTCTTCTCTCACGGTTTTGGTTGCTCTGCCAAGGAATTCAATTTCAACTATTGAAGCATGCAAAGATGAGTCTAGAAAAAAATACTTTTCTATTTGGATTTAACTTGCATGTATATATATGGATACACTGTTTATGAGTTTTTTTTTTGGTTATATATACATATATATGTTTGTGGAAATTTTTTTTAAGTTTTTATCTTGATTTTTCATCTGATTTTTCTTTAGTAAGTCTTTCAGAAAAAAAAATCTATTGTTTAATTGAGTTTCCTGAATTTATTTTTGAAAAAAATTCAAAAAATACTTTAAATTAAAAATAAAAATAAAAAGCACTCATTTTTTTCATATGATTTTATTTTTTTATATGTATTAGCCTGTGTATCTTTGAAATATAATGTTATAATTGTGATTACAAAATTTTTGTTTCCGATTATATTAGTGTGATAAAAGAATCTAATTAAGTATTTTAATGTAAAAATTTTAAAGACAAAATTAAAAATTTTAATTATTTTTCAGATTTTAGTTGCTTGTATAGACCAAACAACTTAATTGAATCAGTAATTAAATTTCAATAGGCCAAACAGGTTTTTAAATTAAAAAATTTAGCATTCAATTTTTCGTACTTAATTTTTAGTTTTCAGTTTTATTAAACAGGTGTTTGATAAAACTAAAAACTGAAATTAAAAATTAAGTATTAAAAACTAAATGTCGAATTTTTTAAATGAAAAGTTATTTGATAAAATTTTAAGTATTCAACTAAAAATAAATTGTTTGATATGTATAAGTTCAAATTTAAAATTTATTATTTTTCAATTGTATATTTCAATTTTTATATTGTACTAATGGTAGTGATGTTGATGGTGGTGGTGGTGGTAGTAGTACGGTGGTGGTTGTGGTGGTGGTGGTGGTAGTGGTGAGTTTATAATGATGTATATCGATACTTATATTTAGTATTTAACATTCAGTTAGAATTAAGTTTGTTTCATTTGATTTAAAATTTTCTTAAGTTTTAACTTACATTTTAAGAATAACTTAAATTTTTAAGTGATATCAATTATAGTTATCAAACAAATTTAATTGATTATTTCTTAATGCATTTAGTTGTAAAAGTAATTGAATTGTATTTTAAAAATATTTTTATAGTGATAAATTTATCATTAAAAATTAAGAGTAGACGATGTTTGGTAACCTGACTTAACACTTAAAACTTAATATATTAAGTGATAATCAACTAAGCTCGTTTGATAACCATAATTGACATTACTTAAAATTTAAGTGCCTCTTAAAATATAAGTTAAAACTTAAGAAAATTAAAGTCATTTGAAACTTATTTAATTCCGATTGAATTTATAAATACTAAACATAACCATCGATATACACTATTATAAAACTCACCATCATTACCACCACCATCATGCCACCCCGCCACCATCACTATGCCGCCACCACCACTACTGCCATTACTACCACCACCTCATCACCATTATCATTGTTACCATAAGCACCACTATCATTTAGCTACCACCATCATCGTTACCGCCACTACCACTACTACTATCATACCGCCACCACCACTATTACAGCTAAGGCTGTGCAAAATACCGCCGAATTCACTAAAACCATACCGATCCACATTAATCCGCACTGCTCTAACCACTAACCGCGGTTTGAACTTTAAAATTTATAATTCACCAACCAAACTGCTCCACTCTTCTCTGCTATAGTTAATACATACATATTTTTTATCTTCCAATAAAATATTAATGTAAAAATGAGTATAAGAAAGATTTAAGATATGAAATTTATTACAAATAAGTAGTTATATATATGAAACATATTACGTAAAATTACTTTGTGTTATATATCTAAAAAATATTATACAAATTAGTGTTATATATTATGCAAATGTATGATAATTAGTTAGAATATTTTTCAATCCGCTAGAAACCGCCCAAACTGCAATTTGTGAATCCGCTAATCCGCTAACCTGCCATTCAGTTTGTAATTTTACTCTCAAACTGCCTGAACCGCACCTCGCACACCCCTAACTACCGCCGTCACTACCACTACTAGCACCACCACTACCATCATGCCACCGCCACCACTACCGCCGCTAGGGGTGAGCAATGGATATTTTGATCTGCCTAAACTGACCGAACCGAACCGATCCGCCGCATTTTGGACGGATGCATGATGATGAGCGGACGGTTACAAATTAATTTTTTTTAATCTGCCTAATTTAAAACGGATGGCAGATTTGAGGTTCCTTTAACCACAACCGAACTGCCAAACCGCAAGCATCCCTAGTAATTTGTAAGACTTTGTATTTTCAATTTGTTTAGATATTCTGTTTGTATTTTCAATTGAAAAAAAGTTTAAATGTTCTGTTATGTTTTCAATTTGGAAATCTTTTTATCAAATGGCAAGTGTTGATATTTGGTATTTTTGTGTGGAAAATATAAGACTTAATTTTGTCATTTAAAAAAAAATCAAATTAAATAGTTTTTGAATAAAAAAAAAGTAATGAAACAATTTTGATAATACATAATTTTCTTATATGTATTTATTATTGATATTTGACAATTTACTTGATAATCTTTTGATTATATTCAGTTGGATTGTTATCCACACAAAAAAATATGTTGACAAGTTGTATTATGTTCAAAATTTGTAAAAGTTTAAACCGCCAAACCGATTTGCATTCATCCGCCAATATGCTCAATTCGCATACATCCACCAATCCGCTCAATTCGCATCCACCAATCCGGCGGACGGATGGCGGATTGGAGATTCCCTGGCCGCAACCGAACCATGAACACCCCCGCTACTACCATCATAATATAAAAATTTAAAAATAATAAATTTCAAATTTGATCTTACACCTATCAAATAATTTATTTTCAATTCAAAACTTAAAATTTTATCAAATAACTTTTCAGCATATAAAATTTAACATTCAATTTTTAATATTTAACTTTTAATTTTCAAATTTATCAAACACTACATATTAATTATTAAGTTGGATCACAAGATTGGCCCATAATTGCTTCTGTTCCTTTTGCCATAAAGGCCAAAAAAGATTCGACCTTAAGTGTCTAAATTTAAGTGGCTTAAGTAGCCCAATTTTTTGTCTCACAAGACCAAAAATAGGATAAATTTGACTTTAGTGGTCATAATTTTAATTTGAATAATTTAAATTTTACATTTTTATTTGTCATGTTTGGTTAACATTTTAAACGAAAAAAAGATCAATTTCAAAATTAGAGGGACTAAAGTAGAATTTAAAAGAAACTATAGAGATCACTAGTATAATTTATTCATTACACTGGTGGTCCCTATAATTTATTTTGAATTGCACATTAGTTTCTTTTGTTTTATACGTGATTTTTACCAGTTTAAAATTTTAAAGGTAAGTGACGGACAAATCACGTTATAATAAAATTTTTAAAAATTACAAAATTAAAATTATAAAAATTAAAATTACATTTTACTTAAATTACAAGAAAATAATATTATTTTTCGCCGAAAATATCATAACTCACAAAGTTTAACGTGGGCCACACCCCTACGTAGCCCAAGATGGACTTATCTTTGTAGCCCACTAATTTGCCTCTTATGGTTGAAAATGAACAGCCATATGATTCTTAAAGGGACACTTACGGGTTGGTCCTATTAATCGGACTTATTTATTTACAAATTTTATTATTTTTTTCAATTATGAATATTTTAAAAATACCCTCACATTATCTAATTCAACACTTAACCACAACATTCCTGTTATCACTTATCACTGAGAGCAATTACCTCCAGTCAATGGCGACAACCTTCGACCTTCAGTGATGATTTTTAGCGACCACCTCCGACCTCCAGTGACCATCTCTGGCTGCCGTCTCTAACTACCAATGTTGCGCCCCAACTTTTATTACCCGAATAACGTTGAATAGCCCTTGAATGCCGTCAAAGTGAATCATTACCACATCCGCTATTATTAATTAATTTCCATAAAGATATATGTAAAAGCAATAATCATTCACATTAATGAGTAATAAGGATTCCCTCTTATTCATACATGCAAATGAAATACAATTAAATAAAGTCGCCCCTAGGCTGACATTACAACACAAAGAAAAAGGTTTAACCCGCTTTACATCAATGACATTCCGCCTACAAGAACAAGGCCCCTTGGCCAACAAATAAAGGAGATTCGCTAATCTTGAACTACTCTTCAACTTTGTACTTGAAAAGTTATTAACAACATGGGATAAACATATAGTCCAATAGGAATCTTAATGACTCAAAACAATTATGACAAATAGTTAGATAGGATCATGAATACTCCACCTCATACTATATAAGTAATGTGGCTTTTATAATCAAAGTATACATATCTAAGTATATCCTTTCCAAAAAAAAAATCTTTTTTCATCACTTAAAGAAAAACCTCATTTTAATTTATCTATACAATTAATCATTTCCATTTCATAAGATTTTTAGGAAAAAAAAAAAAAAAAAACAAAAACAAAAACAACACAGTTCATAACACAATCCCAAACTACACTTCCAATATATCAATCATTTTCTATGGCCTAAATCACAAGGGCAAATGAAACACCCATCATAATATATATATATATATATATATAAAGATCCAAAGATAATTAACAGAGTAATAACGCATACTCCCATGTTTTATCAACCATGGACACTGAAGGCACATGGTACACCTTTTCACAACAATACCAATTTACCAGGCACTAGCTGGAAGGTAATGATACCTCTGATTCAAAACGCCTCTAATTTAACAAGTGCTAGTTGGAAGGTAGTGTAATACCTTTGATTCAAGGCGCATCAACATCATCAACTCATCACAATTTCACATACATTCCCAACTACACAATTATTCTATATGACATCACACGTGTGTTCTATTCAACAATCAATACAAATCTACATTGATGGCCAAGAACAAAACCTCTAAGCATTATATGTCACAACCCAAACCCGCCCCTATAGGTTTAGCATCGTAACTAGCCAGTAATCCTAAGATTACCTACGACCTCTGAAATAGAATCACAAAATAAAGGGCTAGCAAAAGCAAAAAACATAAATATAATCGTCCAATGAGCTGTGCTGACTAATATGAAACAGAGTATTTAAAACTTTATATACATATCCAAAAAATCATTCTCACGTTATACCCATACACTTAACTATAGCATCTTAAGTACAACCAACAAAAACAAACAAAGTCTTACATACAGAAACAATCGGAGCTAACACATGACATTTCAGGAACCTCCACGTAAGGCACAATGGTTGGCTGACAACAGAACACAAATCTAGACAAAAGTCTTCAAGCCTGATCTCCAAAATGCTCACCTATACATATATATATACACACAGTAAGCTAAAGCCAAGTGAATAACATTAAGGTAAAGCGGTTAGTGAACGAATTCCGAACATTTCATAATCATAAAACAGATCATAACATAATCATTCTCATATCTGAACATAATAATGGTACATCCCATAGAACACATCACATATCATCTTCCGACTAGAGTAATCAGTTCTAGATACCGATTAAACACATATCACCACAATGAAATGGCTAACGAGATCTTGTAATCACATATATGTCATGGACCCACATTAACATGCTATCCTCCATGACTTAGGACTATCTATGGATGCCATAATAGATTTCAAACATAGGACATTCGTTCACATAAACAAATATTATAGCGATCCCGGTTTTACCGCGACCTTTATTGTGTTCCGGACTCGGGTTTCATGATTGTATGTTGTTGTTTATGTCTCGTTTCCTCCCTTTAATTCTTTGAATTTGAGTTTTGGGACTTGTTGGGCGAGCTTGGAACTGGTTGGCTATCTTTTGGTACAAATGGTTGTTGCCCAAATTTTGGCCTCTTCGCTCGAGCGAGACTTTTTGCACTCGAGCGAGCCTTGTGTATTTGTGTCTTCGCTCGAGCGAGCTTTCTTGCGCTCGAGCAAGAAATGAGGGTCTTCAGGTTTTTTCTCCTAAACGCAGCTTTTCTGGAAAGGTGAAAATGTGTTGCTCGAGGGAGGCTTCTTGCGCTCGAGCGAGCCTTGTGAAATTATTTCTTCGCTCAAGCGAGACTTCTTGCGCTCGAGCGTACGTCTGCATCCATGGCAGACCTGAAGCTTTGCATTCTATGCTCGAGTGACCCTTCTTGCACTCGAGCGAGGTCATTGTTGTGTCTGGTCGCTCGAGTGACAACTCCTTCGCTCGAGCAAGCCTCACATATATTAGTTCACAGCAGTGTGATTTTATATCACTTTTTGATTTCTTTTCATCCCAAAACCTTAATCTGGCAATTTCTCTCTCTAAAACACACTCTCTCTCTACAAATACTCCATGATCTAGAGCCCTTTTACCCTACTTTCTTTGTTAAAAAGATAGAGTATCACGTGGGCTTCCTTTTGATCCAAAAAATTTCAAGTTTGGGGCATCTTCAAGTTTCTCTTCTTTCGCTTTGAGCTTCTCCATTTGAGGTAGGGATGTTCTACTCTATAATATGAGCTTTAACCTAAATATTTGTTTTTTTGTATAAATGGTGGGATTTGGGGAGATTTTGGTAAAAGTTAAGGTTTGGGCTCTATACAAAAAAGGGGTTTTCATGTTGATTTACAAAATAACCTTGGTGAGATTCTTCATTGTTGAAATTGTGAGATTTAGACCTATGAGTTGATATTTTGAAAAGGGGAAAATTTTGCCCTAAGTTGAGTTGGAATAACTATTTATGTAAATTATGAATTTGGTTTGGGAATTATGAAATTGGGGAAATATATGATTGAATGGTGTAATTTGGTTTAATAAATCACACACCTATGGAATTTGATAAATTATCTATTGATAGATTTATTTATCTATTTAGATATATCTGTTTTGGGCTATCGGTAGAGGATAGCTATGATTGTTGTAGAAACTACATGAGAATTAGGGTGATTGAAACTAATCGATAACATTATGTCATTGAATATGACGGTTTGATTAAACCATTGAATATGTGCTTTGATTGGTCATTGTATATGACAAGTTGTGTAAATACATTGTATATGTATCATTGTTTGGAAAGAGATAGAGGATGCACTCCATTGTTTGGGAGGAAATAGGGGATGGACTCCATTGATAATTAAGTTGGCCGGAGTGTCCAGGGTGAAAGTCCCAAAATCTTATATATTTATGGGTGTCGGTTCCCTCGAATGTGGTTCCATAAAATGGCAAGAAATAGAAGTGTTGAATTGATGAATGTATTAAATGGTGAACCATTGAGTTGTAGTCTCATATTGGTTGTCTTGATAATGATGCATTTGATTAATTGATTTACCCGAAACGGAAGAATGGAAATGAATTGGAATATTGGCTATCTATATTGAATGGCCTTGGAAAGGATAAGTGTTGGTAAAGAATGTTGCACATTTATCTGATGCTCATATTTTAGTTAATTCTCATACATTGTTTAGCATATCTCTACTGGGCTTTGGCTCACCCTACTTAGGACACCATTTTCAAGTACAAATGACATGCCACCTCCAAGGACATAGCTTAGGAGGCTTAGGGGCTAAGGGCTCTACTTTCGTGATTTCATTTTGTGATTATATGTTTTCTTTTAAGCTGAGGGCTTTAATTGTAAAGAGGTTCTGACTCTCTTTTGTTGTAACCAAGTGATAATTTGGAAAGATGTAAGCCCTTAGGGCATTTATTTTGTTGTTCTAAACTAGAGTTACATGCTATAGTTTCAAGATGAAGATTTATTAAAGTGTAATGCATGTGATATCTTTTGTAATATTAACTCTGATGAATGAAAATATAACATTTCTATTGTGTCACTAGATCTTATGAATGGTTGATTTATATAATATTTTGAGAGCATTACAACTTGGTATCAGAGCGTACCGAGATTGAATACTTTGGGTACGTGGGAAGTGGTTAGTACCACAATGGGTCTGTCTCGCTTGTTAGAGACTTAAGTATGTTTTTATGTGCTTATATGATAACATGTTTATGTGATTATATGGGTATGGGATTTAGTTTCTAGGATATTGATCGGGTCTATGGGTTTCTGGGAGTCCCGTTGGAAAGGCACTTGATCACTGCCGTTTCTAACTGGAACTCTAGCAACGTCACGGGACGGTCATTATTCGGAAATGAAATTCGTATATGTTTATGTGATTATGTGCTTATGTGGAGTGAATTATAGTTGTTTAGGATGTGAGTGAGATAGCTTCAGCACATTTGTAAATGTGCTAATCCTTTTGTTATCTTTATTAGGATGTCAGGACAAGGTCGTGGTGGTAGGCGTGGTAGGCCTAGGAGGCATGAGATGCCTATACCGGATGAGATTCCGACGCAAGAGGAATAAGTGGGTCAAGCCAACGCGGCCGAGCCAGTAGGTCAACAGGCCATGGGTGCCTTAGCCCGTGAAATGGCAGGAGCATTGAGGAAAGCTATGGACATTCTCAGGACTGAGAATCAAGTCCAGGCCCATGTAGCTGAAGCTGGGCCGTCTTTTCTGAAGAGGGAGTTCTTCCAGTCAAATCCGGACGAGTTTTTGGGAGATCCTAAGGAGCCACTGAAGGCTGACGAGTGGTTGGAACAGATGACGAAGACGTTTGAGATGCTTGGCATCGAAGACAAAGGTTTAAAGGTGACCTTGGTGTCCTTCCAGTTGAAGCGAGATGCGGGTCAGTGGTGGAAGTTTGCGCGAGGGCGTATTGGAGGGACTTGGGAGGCTTTTGTTGACGCCTTCCAGGAGAAGTTTTTACCTCCCACTGTTAGGTAGAAGTTGATGGACTAGTTTTGTTAGCTCAAGCAGCTGAATACACCAATGGTTGAGTTTGAAGCCACTTTCACTAGCTTATCGAGGTTTGCACCAGAGTTAGTGGAGACTGAGGAGTGTCGGTGTTTGGAGTTCGAAAAGAAATTAAGGACCGGACTCATGTTTCGAGTGGCCAGGTCCATGATTAGGGAGTATGAGCACCTTGTGGAGGTTGCAGCCCATCTTGAGACTATCATGCATACAGAGAAGGAGATGATGAGGGGCTCCAGGAGGAGTCAGGATGGTTAGAGGGACAGCAAGAGGCAGAGGGGTTCTAACCCTCAGCAGTCCTAGGGAGTGCATTCGAGATCTGCCTTTCTAGTGCCGAGTTCGGGTTTTGGGAGAGGCGGTCAAGGAGACGTTACCTATTTCAAATGTGGTCAGTTGGGCCACAAGTCTCCAACTTGCCCATAGAGGGGAGGAGGGCAGCTAGCAACTTCATCTTCGGCCCGTTCTCAAGGCCAGAGTCAGGGTAGAGGCCAGTAGCTCACTTGTTATCAGTGTGAGCAAGCAGGGCACTTGAAGAGGTTTTGCCCGCAGTTGGGTGGCACACCTGGTGCATCTGGTTCGAGGTAGACACAGAGTCACCAGCCAGCTCAGTCGGTACAGGCCTCGAGGGCCAATCAAGGAGCCTCTTCGACTCAGTCAGTACAGCAATCTTATGCTCCGAGAGGTGAGCAGGTAGATCAGAGACCTTCAGGGCGCGTGTATGCTGTTATAGCGCCAGATCTTGTACCAGTTCCGTCTGTTGTAAGAGATACCTTTTTTTTTTGCAACTCGGTTGCTAATGTGTTAATTGATACGGGTGCATCCCATTCCTTTATATCTTCTGTATTTGTATCAGTTTTAGGATTGGAGTTGGCACAGTTAGCATCTCTTTTATGTGTTGTATCACCTGTTAGGGGTGAGATGATTTTGAAACAAGGGTGTCAGGGCTGTGATATAGAGGTCATCGATCGTCGGCTTCTCTTTTTTTTTGTATTAATGGATATATCTGGTTTTGATGTCATTTTGGGTATGGACTGGTTATCATCATACCGGGCTGTTATAGATTGCTACCATCAGAGGGTTACTGTATGTACCTTGAGCGGTGACTGTTTTCATTTCTTAGGAGATCGGGTTGGTAGAGTTTTATCACCGGTGTATGATCCGCGCAGGCGGAGCGAGCTTAGTTGCCTTCTCACTAGCTTTATGAGTAGTGAGTGTGATGAAGTCCAGATTGTGTTGCCAAGAGTGGTTTGTGAGTACTCGAATGTCTTTCCCGAGGATCTTATTAGTTTACCACCCCACCGAGAGATCGAGTTCTCTATTGGTTTAGTGCCTGGCACGGCACCGATTTTCATGGCACCGTATCGTTTTGCTCCAGCTGAGTTGAGTGAGTTGAAGATTCAGCTCCAGGAATTACTAGATAAGGGTTTTATACGCCCTAGTACTTCGTCTTAGGGAGCACCGACCCTTTTTGCTAAGAAGAAAGATGGGGCCTTGAGACTTTGTATTAATTATCGAAAATTGAACCGGGTTATGGTTAAGAACAAGTACCCTATGCCTCGTATAGATGATCTGTTTGATCAGTTGAAAGGATCCCGTTGTTTCTCTAAGATAGATTTGAGATCAGGCTACCATCAGTTGAGAGTCAGCGAGAAGGATATCCCGAAGACAGCATTCTGTACGCAGTATGGTCATTATGAGTTTCTGGTGATGCCTTTTGGGCTAAGCAATGCCCCAGCTGTGTTTATGGACTTGATAAATCAAATCTTCCGAGAGTTCTTAGATCGTTTTGTAGTCGCCTTTGTGGATGACATTCTGATTTACTCACCCTCTGAGGAGGAGCACGAGGAACACTTGCGAGTGGTGCTTGAGTTGCTTAGAGCCCATAAAATGTATGCCAAGTTTGGGAAATGCGAGTTCTGGCTAAGAGAAGTTAAGTTTTTAGGCCATGTGGTTTCTGGGGAAGGGGTGACTGTAGATTCATCCAAAATAGAGGCACTGCAAGATTAGGCACAGCCTAAGAATGCCTTTGAGATCCGTAGTTTTCTGGGTTTGGCCGGATATTATCGTCGATTTGTGAAAGATTTCTCCAGAATAGCTTCGCCTTTGACTAGATTGACGTAAAAAGGGGTCAAATTTGTGTGGAGTGAGATTTGTGAAAAGTCGTTCCAAGAGCTTAAAGTTAGACTTACCACTGCTCCAATCTTGATTATTCCGGAGAGGGGTTTGGGCTATTCAGTGTATTGTGATGCCTCACGAGAGGGTTTGGGTTGTGTATTGATGCAAGAAGGAGAAAGTAGTAGCCTATGGCTCACGACAGTTGAAAACACACGAGAGAAACTACCCTACTCATGATTTAGAGTTAGCAGCTGTAATTTTTGCCTTGAAGATTTGGAGGCACTATCTGTATGGTGAGAGATTTGAGGTATTTTCTAATCATAAGAGTCTGATGTATCTGTTTACACAGAAGGATTTAAATCTGAGGCAGAGAATGTGGATGGAGTTCATAAAAGATTATGACTTCGAGTTACATTATCATCCAGGAAAGGCTAATGTTGTGGCCGATGCCCTAAGTAGGAAGTTCATCAGTGGTGTAGCTTGTATAGCTATCCGGGAATAGGAGATGTTGGCTGCCCTTGGTGAATTTGACTTGCATCTGGGCGAGTCTGTTGAGTCTGCAGCCCTGTTCTCTGTAGTTGCACAACCTACACTTGTGAACCGAGTGTTAGAGGCACAGAAGGATGACTTTGAAATAGAATCCCTCCGGGAGAAGATCTCCAAGGGGAAGGTAGAGAAGGGTTTGTCTATGTATCCCGACCTGAGTGTGAGGTACCGTGATCGCTTGTTTGTGCCGGAGTCTTGCCAAGAGGAAGTACTCTGAGAGTTTCACCATTCACGCCTTGTAATGCATCCGGGAGGCACAAAGATGTATCATGATCTGAGTCGCCAGTTTTGGTGGTGGGGTATGAAGAAGGATGTGGCAATGTTTGTATCAAGGTGTCTCACTTGTCAGCAGGTGAAGACCGAACATCAAAGGCCAGCGGGTTTGTTGCAACCCTTGCCCATAGCTGAGTGGAGGTGGGAGCATGTCACGATGGATTTTGTTGTGGGTCTTCCGAGGACTCAACGAGGTAATGACGCCATTTGGGTGGTAGTTGACCGGTTAACCAAGTCAGCGTATTTTATTCTTATGCGCGTGAGAGATTCGGTAGATTACCTTACTGACTTGTATATTCGGGACATAATGAGGTTGCACAGGGTCCCAATGACGATTGTCTTAGATAGAGATTTGTGTTTCACTGCTCGATTGTGGCAGAGTTTGCAGAGTGCCTTGGGCACTAGATTGACTTTTAGCACGACTTACCATCCTCAGACTGATGGGCAGTTCGAGTGTACCATTCAGATTCTTGAGGATATGCTTCGAGGCTGTGTTCTTGACTTTAAAGGGTCGTGGGAGAGACACTTACCCTTAGTGGAGTTTGCCTACAACAACAGTTTTCAATCGAGTATTGACATGGCACCATTTGAGGCTTTGTATGGCCGACCGTGTAGATCTCTGGTGTATTGGGCCGAGGTGGGTAATGCACCTTTGTTAGGTCTAGAGTTGGTTCGGGAAACAATGGAGAAAGTGGCACTTATCCGCAAGAGGTTGGTTACAGCCCAGAGTCGCCAAAAGAGTTATGCCGACCGTAGTCATTTGAGGTGGGTGATCGTGTCTTTTTCAAAATACACTTAGACAGGGTTTGATAAGGTTTGGGAAGAGTGGGAAGTTGTCCCCTCGGTTTATTAGCCCTTTTGAGATCCTTGAGTGGCTTGGTGATATTGCCTATTGTTTGGCGTTGCCGCCACAACCTTTTGGAGTGCATGACGTGTTTCATATTAGTATACTTCGGAAATATGAGCCGGATCCATCACATGTGTTGGATTGGACCGACTTAGAGGTAGATGAGGATGTCTCGTATGAAGAGAGACCGGTGAGAGTCTTGGATAGGCGAGATCAAGTCTTGCGAGGCAAGACAATTCCCTTGGTTAAAGTACTGTGGAAACATCACAGGGTTGAGGAAGCAACTTGGGAGCCTGAATTGGAAGTCCGTGAGAAATTTCCGAATTTGTTTGTTGATGTTTGAGTATATGTTGATGCTTTAATCTTGCTTATGAACTATGGAGACATTGTATATGTTTTGGAGTTATGAGACCAACGTGTATGTTGTTTAAGTTGTTGGACATGTAAACTTGTTATAAAACATTGAATATGTTTGAGAAAAATTTGAGATGCATGTGTTAAAATTAGCTAAATTTCAAAATACGCATATTGATAATATATGTTGAGTTATATATATTGTGAAATTGTTCTCTTGACAAGAGATGGAATGACCAGTGGGTGGATCATGATGATAAAAGTTGAATTGTAATTATTTTGAAAATTGGGCAATCTTGGTTTAAAAACTTGTACTAAAATTTTGGGGATGAAATTCTTTAAGGGGGGAGGTTATAGCGATCCCGGTTTTACCCCAACCTTTATTGTGTTCCGGACTCGGATTCCATGATTGTATGTTGTTGTTTATGTCTTGTTTCCTCCCTTTAATTCTTTGAATTTGAGTTTTGGGACTTGTTGAGCGAGTTTGGAACATGTTGGTTGTCTTTTGGTACAAATGGTTGTTGCCCAGATTTTGGCCTTTTCGCTCGAGCAAGGCTTTTTACGCTCGAGCGAGCCTTATGTATTTGCTTCTTCGCTCGAGTGAGCTTTCTTGCGCTCGAGCGAGAAATGAAGGTCTTCAGGTTTTTCTCCCAGAAGTAGCTTTTCTGGGAAGGTGAAAGTGCGTCGCTCGAGCGAGGCTTCTTACGCTCGAGCGAGCCTTGTGAAATTGTTTTTTCGCTCAAGCGAGACTTCTTGCGCTTGAGTGTGTGTCTGTGTCCATGGCAGACCTGAAGCTTTGCACTCTATGCTCGAGCAACGCTTCTTGTGCTTGAGCAAGGTCATTGTTGTGTCTGGTCGCTCGAGCGACAACTCCTTCGCTCGAGCGAGCCTCTCATATATCAATTCGGAGCTGCGTGATTTTACATCACTTTTTGATTTCTTTTCATCCCAAAACCCTAATCCAGCAGCCTCTCTCTCTAAAGCATACTCTCTCTCTACAAATACTCCATGATCTAGAGCCCCTTTACCCTATTTCCTTTGTTAAAAAGATAGAGTATCGCGTGGGCTTCCTTTTGATCCGAAAAGTTCAAGTTTGGGGCATCTTCAAGTTTCTCCTTCTTTCTCTTTGAGCTTCTCCATTTGAGGTAGGGATGTTCTACTCTATAATATGAGCTTTAACCTAAATATTTGTCATTTTGTATAAATGGTGGGATTTGGGAAGGTTTTGGTAAAAGTTAAGGTTTGGGCTCCATACAAAAAGGGGGTTTTCAGGTTGATTTACAAAATAACCCTGGGGGTTTATGTATGAGGTTCTTTATTGTTGAAATTGTAAGATTTAGACCTATGGGTTGATATTTTGAAAAGGGGGAAATTTTGCCCTAAGTTGAGTTGGAATAACTATTTATGTAAATTATGAATTTGGTTTGGGAATTATGAAATTTTGCCCTAAGTTGAGTTGGAATAACTATTTATGTAAAACCCTTTGTCTAGTGTAGGCTCGCCTTTTTCCATGCCTCCGCCCTTCGAAAGATTTGAAAAAATGGCCTCAGTTCGGACTCCCGTGGTTCTGAATCTAATCTCACAAAGTGCAATGTGAAACTGATAAACACCAAAGAGTCCAAATCTGGCAAACCTTTTTGGAAAATCGATTTTAAATCAAATAATGCCAAAATTGGACTGCCAAATACAAAGTCGCCACCTAAATATTTTATTTTGGGAAAATTTAAAAAACCCATGACTCGTGCCAAAGGCCATGTGTCCATTATCACTAAAGTTGCCTCGGCTCGGGAACTTGGGTACAAGAGGGGAAGGTCCTGAAATGAGCACCCCCGCTCGTCCGATCAAAGATCGGTCTCTACTAATTATAATATGTTCTTTTATAAACGTTATGTGTTCTTATTCCGATTATTAGCTGACATTACTATGTGATGCACGCAAGCAAGTATAGACTAAATCGCAAGGATTGGAACATTTCAAGTCATGTTTGTTTTTCAAAAATGGTTTGAATTTGTCACCCTCATGTGAGCTTAAAAGATGCGGATTTGCCACCTCAAGTGGGCTTTGAAACATGATTTGCCACAACATAGTGGGCTTAAAACACACATTCATTGAATCGTTTCAATCCAAACAACGAAGCCTCCATCCACAGGCATTTATGCAGTTTAGCAAATAAGCACATAGCCTCATGGCAAGCATGCGAAATACGGCAACATGGCAATCATACTCATGCAAGTATGCTAAAGTATAAAGACTTACCGAGTACTCCAAGCCAAACAAAAACTAGTTAGAAAAATGCATGATCTTAACTATTTTAAGATCCCTAATGCAATACATGCAATAATGCAATTAATAGGCTCAGCTACCGATATGGCATACGAAGTAATTTGATAACATGTGATTAAACACGTATTCAAATAGATATTGAAATGGCAACGTAGTTTGAATGATGCACCGAGCCTTGGTGCATACAACACTAATGAATGATGCAAGCATGCGATATGCTAATCAAAACATGTCCCTAATCTAACCATCAAAAACGATTAAATAAAAGGAAGAAAGACATGGGGCACGCACACTTATTACAACATTATGCCCTCGCGAAGGAGGGTCCGAATGAGTAAAGCGAAAACTAATTAACTAAGCTAAGCTAATTAAACTAATCTAATTTAAGAATTAGACTAATTATTACAAATTAAATAAATAACTAGCTAAACTAATCAACTAATCATAACACCACTTGAATTAACTAGCTACCTAAGCTAATTAAATATTACAACTCCAAATAATTAGCAACAACTAATTAGACTAATTAAAGTGTTACAACACAATTCATTATGCTAATGAAATAATTTAAATGCATTCGATACAAGCACCAAAGGAGATGAATGAAGGTAGCATGCACGTCGCTTGAAAACCACTCTGTCTGCTCAGCCACTGCCTCTATTTCACCTTCAACCACTACCTCTGTTTCTACAAAACTGCACTGCTGACCAAACACCAAGAGCCGACCGTGCATCATTGAAGCCCGGTCGGGCCTACAAAGGGCCGACCATGCATTGATTTGGTGCAAACTCTGTTTCTGTGCTCTGAGGTGAAACAGGGCAGATAGAGCATTTTTCAAGCTTTGTTTTCCCTTCCTCCCTTCTCTGTCATAGAGAGATCTCAAGAGAAAGATGGAATCACTTCTAAAGACATCAATGAGTAATTGATTGCTTGATGTTCTAGAACATAATTTTGGACAAAATCAATGAATGAAATACAGAAGACCACCCTTCCCTTTTTCTCATGAAATGAACTCAAAAGGGGAGTTGAGACACTTCAAGGACATCAAAACACCATGGATTGATGCATGATGACACTTGACACAAGAAGCTTAGCATAACATCCGGCCAAGTTCAAGCTATTTGAGCCATTTTCTTTAAGTGTGTTGAGCCAAATTTTAAGCCAATTTGTTTTAGTCATATCCATTCATTAGTCCATTTGTGCATGGTGATGTTAAAGTCCTCTAAACAAGAAATAACGTCAAACGAGAGGTCCCTCTAACAATGAGAGTGAGATTACACCGTTGATAGTGAGTCACCGGAAAGATTAAGCCATTAGGTGTAAATCTCTCTTACATGTATTGAATGACCTCAATCGGTCGAAATCATTCTCAAGAATGAAAGATATGGATGGTTGATTGATTAGTTAGAGTGAGACTCTTAACATAGAAATAAAGCAAAGTAAAGCTTAGAACAATACAACATAAGCCATGTATTCAAACTAATGAAATAACAAACAAACAAACTAATCAAAGCATAAACTAATTAAATAAATTAAAACAGCCCCTAAACAGCTTCTAAAATGCAAAAAATAGTAACTAAAACATGTTTAAAAGAGCACAAAACAAAGCCAAAAGCAAGGAGGCACAAAGCTAGTAAACAAAGATAAGGAGGGGTGGCTAACCCCTCCACTTTTGGGACTTCTAAAACATATTTTAGCCTCTGAAAATATCCCAAAAATAGTCCAAAAATAGCCTCAAAACAGTGGCTAAAATCATATTAAAAGAGCACCAAAAGATAGGGAAGAACAAGGAGGTACAAAACTAGTAAGCATAACAAAGGAGGGGTGGCTAACCTCTCTATTTTTTAAACCTCAAAACATGATTTTTGGCCTCCTTTTACCTCTGAAAATCAGTGTAAGGATCAAAGGAAAATGGTGTAAAAGAAAGGCTTGAGCTATAGGTAAAGAGCTAGAAAGAGTATAAACCCTCTCCACTCTTTTGGTAGCTTATTAAACCCAACTTTAAACACTTTGAATGGATACAAAACAGTCCAAGAATAGTGTATAAATCAAGGAAAAGAGTGAGAGAGAAGTAAGGAAGAAGATGCAAAGTTATACCTCTTAAAAAGAGAGATAGGCTCTTAGTTAACAAACTTGATTCCAACACCCTCAAGTTTATGAAACTTAGGTTGAAATCTCAGCAAAAAGCTCCAAGAACAAGCTCCAATGGTGTATGTATTGTATATGTATAGCTAAAAAGATGTTTGAGGGTCCAAGGAGGAAGAAAGATGGAGGAGGGTCTTTTTAGCTCTTCAAAGCCTTTGGAAAATTTTGCCAACCTTGAATTCTGAATGCAAGAGCTCTACTTATAGAATTTGAGCCCAAAATATCAAAAATGTCTTCAAACAAAGATAATTGTTCAATTCCCACCAGCTGTCTGTCTGGCACCACCAAGACCCGACCGGCCCTCCATACACACGATCGGCCCTCAAAACATGTGGCCGGGCCTAAAGGGGATGCTCAGGTAAAGTTTTCATTGAGGCCCGGCCGGGCATCGGTGAAGCACGGCCGATTATACATAGACCCAGCCGGCCCTCAATGACTACACTCAGGCCCAACTTCAAAAGGGCATATCGCCTTTATCTAGACTCTTTTGTAGGTCATTCTTGAGCCTAAATTCAAGCCCCAGAAGTCTAATTTCCAATGAAAGTGGCCTCAAAGCTAAATTATAAGTGTACTAAGAGATATGTCTAGCTTAGTGAAGACTGCTCAGTTTTGGTCCCAACGGATTAATGCCTAACTTCACACAGCTATATCTCCGCCATCCGAACTTGGTTTTAGATGATTCTTGAGTCCAAAGTGAAGCCCCAAAAGTCTAATTTTCAATAATGGTAGCCTCAAAACTAAAGTCCAAGTGTACAAAAGGATAGACCTGATTTAGTGAAGGCTGCCCGGTTCTCTCTTAATGGTTTATGCCCAACTTCTTCCCCAACTAGTTTCTTCCCTCTCCTCCAATTTTCTTCAACTCCAAACCTATCAATAAGATGTTTTGAAATATTTTTCAAAGAGTTCACCTCTATTTCATTTATTTCCACTTTGTCCTTACTCGGTTTACCGAAAAGTGCAATATTTAACGAAATGCGAGCCTCGGAACACCGTAGAAACATTTTTAAAAATATATATTTTGAAAGAGAGGGTTTTAAGGTCTAAAATAATTTTGGTCAAAATAGTTTTGGTCCAAAATGGGGTGCAAGGTTTGGAATTAGAGCTTGAATCCAAATTTCTTCACTGAGAATTCAAAAGATTGCACAATGTAACTTTCATCATCAGGTGTTCGGAATCAAGCGCCCAAGTCTTAAGGGCAGTCAAGAATGGGGTGTCCACATCTAGTAGTTCCTAGAGTTGAATCTTAAACTCTTTTAATTCTGTTATGGAAATGCAGTAAGGGGCTTTTGAGATTGGTTGTGTACCAGGTTGGGTTTCAATGGTGAATTTGATTTCTCGGTCAACCGAGGTACCAGGTAGGTCTTCAAGAAATACATCCGGGAAATCGCGAACCACAGGGATTGCATCTAGTATGGGGGCTTCTTGTTGAGTACCAATCACATAACAGATATAACTACAACAACCCTTTCTTAGAAGCCGTTGGGCTATCATGAAGGATATGACACATGGAGGGGTAAAGACTCCAGTTCCATCAAAGACAAGCTCGAGTTGGTTTGGTGACCAAAGAGAGACTTTTTTAGCTTCATAATTGATAAAGGCATGGTTGGCAGCTAACCAATCCATTCCTAAAATCACATCAAAGGTACTAATGCAGAGGGGAATCAAGTCTACGTGTAAGGTTTCACCTTTTAAGGATACAGTACAAGATTTGTACACATCAGCACTAAGAACATAATTACCAGAAAGAAAAGACACAGATAATACATATCCTAAAGGTTCAGGTGTTGATATTAACTTGGAAGCAAAGTGTGGTGCAACAAAAGAATGAGTAGAACTAGAGTCAAAGAGAACATGAGCTAAATGACCACAGATAGAAACTGTACCTGACACAATATTCTCGATAAGTTCTGGGTTTCCAGGTACCAAGGCAAAAGCCCTTCATTGGCATTTTTGGTCCTTCTTCACTTCTCCAGGTATCGCAGGTTTTTTAACTGGTTTAGAGGGGCCAGCTGTAGGATTGGTAACCTTTGGACAATCTCTCAGTAAGTGGCCAACTTGATCGCATCTAAAGCATGCTTTGAGTCTCGATGACATCGTCCCCAATGAGCCCTTCCACAAGTAGGACAATTAGGATTAGTGCCACCTTTGAGGTTAGTAGGACCTTGATTACTTGAAGTGGTTGAACTGGTTGTGCCCGTATTTACCCTCTTGGGAGGCGCAACACCGGATCTTCTATTATCTCTTTCCCAAAATCGCTTTCTTTGGCTTGGTTTCCCAAAGCGCGAGGCTTTAATCCCTTTTTCCGCAATGTATGCTTGATTTACCACCTCCGCATAGGTTGGTAGTTTCAAAACCTCAAGTCTGTCCTTGATTTCAGCATTCAATCTTGCTTCGAATTTCCTTGCTTTTCGAGCTTCTATGGGGATGACATATGTCACAAATCGAGCTAGTTGCATGAACTTGCGCTCGTATTCGGCCACTGCCATGGTTCCCTGCTTTATATGTATGAATTCCGATGTATTTTGTTCCCACAGCGAATCTGGAAAGTATTTGTCATAAAATACTTCCAAGAATCTTGCCCAAGTCACGATATCTTCTTTCTCCAGGGTAAGAAGCCACCATTCCTATGCATTGTCTTTGAAGGTGAATGTGGCGAAGGTTACCTTCTGTCTTTCTGTGCAAGATAGCGCGCGAAAAATCTTCTCTATGTCTCTGACCCAAGCTTCTGCTACCAGTAGGTTTATACTATCGGTGAATGTGGTGGGTTTCGAGTCCTAGAATTATTTTATTGTAATTGGCTTTTCTCATCGTTTAGGCATTCCATTATTTATGTTGGGTTGTAGGGCTCACAGAAAACTAGTAACTGCTCTTTCCATAATTTGCTCCATTACGTCAGCACCGCTAACCAATGATCTAGTTCCATTTCCATCATTAGTCATTACTACAAGATGAAAATGGTTAGTTGAAAAAAAAAAAAAAAATTAAAATTAAACCAAATTTTATGGATTTTATCATCGCAATATCATATCTATGATTTACAAAGATATTATAACAACACATATATCATTTACACGACACTTTTTTTACTTATGCAAAAGAAAAGATGTTAGTATAACATACTTAAATAACAGTCAAGAGTTAGTGTCTAATCCTACTAATACAAAAACATATAGATTAGACTAATCATGGCCAAGTCACAAAAATCTCCTCATCAGATGTCTAAAATGGACTGTTAGGCCACCACGAAAACTGGCTCTAGAAAACTGGGCCATAAAATAACCCCGCAAACTTACCCTGCATGAGGAACTCAAACTCCCACCCATTGTGCTCTATCCAAAGCAACGCTATACCACCCGGACTATGTAGACAGGAACACCATGATCATAACCCCAAAACTCCCGTCCGGTAACCCATATTGGTATCTCCAAGTATGATGCACTGTCAGTGAAATCTATAGCTGGGGTATGGATAATGTGCTGTGGATGAGGTATCGTAGTGCGTATGTAGCTACTAGGGTATGCGTGCCCTCTCCTCTCTACAAAGCCTAGGGGCAAAGGTGCGACCAAAAAGTGCAACTGTCCTAGGTCCAAAGCAAGACCAACAACGTGGGTCGGCCTAATGTACCTCTCACATGTGCTACCTTGGCTAAGTCTCCAAAACAAGAAATCATCATCGGGGTTATCCTATAAGCATACTAGTCTCCCCATGAACCAGTCAAATGTTGGGTGGGCTTGCCTAACAAGACTCTCTCTATCTCTTCAGCCCTCTAGTAGGTTTGGGATAAGATGAGCTCATGGGGGCTCAAACTAGAATAACTCTATTAGGTTTGTCATTTCCTACAACACAGGAAAACTTAGCCTAGAAATAGTTATAAAACGGTTTAATCGTGTTAGACAAATTGAAGTGTTTTTTTTTTAAATTTTTAAAACCCAAAAACCATTACTCTAATACCACTTTTGTCACGACCCAAACTTGGTACCCAAAGGTTCGGCGTCGCAACAAAATAATAAAAATAAAATAATTTTAAAATTTTTGTAGTAGTAGCACAAGCGGATAAATTAAATAAATTAAAATAAAATAAATGAGTACCAAAAGTTTATTAAAAGGAAAAATAGTCATTTGGACTTTATTTTATTACAAGAGTCCAATCAAAAATATAGATAGTAAATGTAACGCCACCAAAAATATAATATAATTACATCCACAAACATATATAAATGATAGCATAAATCAGAGTGAATAGTCCTTTCATTTTAAGAAGTTAAAGGTACAAAAGAGTTTGATCAAAAATAAATGCCCTATTGGCTTACACCTTTCCAAGCCTTGGCTTGGTTACAACAAAATGAGCTTCGCCTAGTACAAATTTAGTCCAAGGCTATACAAAATAAACAAAAGATGAAGCTCTTGCTTCTCAAAGGTCCATCCAATGCTATTGTCTTGGAGGAGGCATGCCATCATTACCTGAAAATGTTATTCCCAAATAAGGTGAGCCACAACCCAGTAGAGATCATCTAACACAATATATGAAACTTAGCAAAGATATAAGTACAAGTGCATAAACCATGTTTGTGTCAAAACCTTTTGCAATTATACATCTGTTCATCAAATTTCAACTTAAGACCTTAGTCCATTCATTTTCAATTCTTATTCCATTCACTTATCTGTCCTCATTCATGGTTCAACATCATTATTCCTCAACAATCAAACTGAGATTCATAACTCAATGAATATCAAATCATACAACACATATGCATGAAACACTTCAAATTTCCATTTCACAGATATTTCGTCCACGGGCAACCGTCAAACGGAACACATGTAAATGTAGGTTATACAAGCACTATAATTGCCATTTTACGGATATTTCGTCCGCAGGCTAGGCACCCATGTATAATTTCTAGACTTTCACCCAGGACACTCCGGCCAACTTAATTATAGTGGAGTCCAAGCCCTTTCTCATCCCAAATAAATATCCATACGTATGCAATGTATTAAAATAATAATCAAACATAAAGCACATCCCCTTTCCACTTCCAAATAAACTTACATATACAATGTATATAATCATAATCATATTCAATGATAACCATTAAAGGGTTGTTTCAATTCGCCTAATCCACATGCGATTCCTACAACAATCCAAAGCCATCCTCCACCGATAGTCCAATACAATTATCTCTAAACAGATATTCAATCTCAACAGATAATTTATTCAAAACTTTCAAAAGATCAAGTTAATACATAACCAATTCCACCATTAATATCAATACTCACCCAATTTCACATTTCCAATACCAATTCCAATTTTTGTACAAAATAATAGTTTGACCCAATTAGGGAAATTTCCCCCTCTTTCCCAAATATAAACCAAGCGCCAAAATTATCAAATTACACATAACACATCATCATTTTCAAACCCCACAAACATCAATTTCATCTACACCCAAAACCCTTCTTTGTATTTTATACCTCAAACCCTAGGTTTGTTAAAATACCCCAAATCACACCATTGTTACACAAAAAACAAATAACTAAGCTAAATATCATATAAAAATGTAGAAAAATCCCTACCTCAAAGGAAGAAGATGAACCACACAAGAGACAAACTCCAAGAGTACCGAAACCCACTTCTTTTCGGATCAAAATGTAGATCTTGACAAGCTCTACCTTTTTGTTAAAGGCACAAGGGTGAAAACATCAATGGATCTAGATGACATTTAACAGAGAAGATGAATTCTAGAGAGAGGGGCTCAAGAACAAACTTTTTAGTGAGTTTTAGAGGGAGAGAGATAAGAAAAAGTGATTCAAAATATCATCTTCTCGGACTGAAATACACGCAATCTGCTTGAGCGTGAGAAGCCCCGCTTGAGCGTGAGAAGCCCCGCTCGAGCGTCAGACACAGACTCCCGCTCGAGCGTGAAACTAGACGCTCGAGCGTCAAATGCACTCGCTCAGTATCTATAGACCTGCAAGAAAAAGATGAGAGTTGTAGAATCCTGCTTGAGCGTAGAAATGGACGCTTAAGCGCAGGAGCAAAATATTTGAAACCCGCTCAAGCGTGAGAATGCCTGCTCGAGCGGGAGACCAAAATCTAGGCAACACAGGTTTTGAAAAGGAAGCAACCAACCTGTTCCAAACGTACCATTACAACTTGATAACCAAAATAGAGAGGAAAACAAGATATGAATAACTTTTCTAACCCATACAACCGGAGTCTTGAATACCACCAAAGACAGGTATAAACCAGAATCGCTATAGTAAAAAAAATAAAAAATAAAAAAATATATCGATTTATTCTCCATCTTGATCTTGCTAAATCTCGTCACCTGAAAGGGGTAATAGTTATAAGCACATGGCAAAGTGAGAAATATTATACTATGAGTATAGGGGCACAAAAATAACCATGAATGGTCATTTAAGCTAAAACATTAACATAACTTAATTTGAATAAACAAATTATTCAAGTGGCAGAAACTGACATACAGAAATTATGCAAATAACCACAACCACAGTACAGAACAGAACAAAGGTCACTAGAGTGACAAACAGAATAGAGGCCAATGGATCCATGACAATAGAGGACCACAAAGTGGCCAAACAGAAGCCAATGGTTTATTTAAGTCCCCCAAGGCGTGGGACTCCCGTAGTGGTACTTACAGAAAATAATTGTTTATCAACTCATTGTCAAATAATTTCTAAAATTTAAACAAACATATCCATAGGTTTCAATTTAAGCAAATAGAGTTCAAAAAATAATCAACATAATTAAATAGTAATATAATTTATAAAACACAAATTGCAAAAAATAAATTATGGTAACTCAAAACATACGTAAAATATGTTATGGTAACTCAAAATATACGTAAAATATGTTATGGTAACTCAAGATATAATATAACTCACTTTTAAATTACTCCTAAATTAGCCTTGACTCACTCCCCATTTCTGAGGCTCCACTACAACCTGAATCCCTTATATTTGCGTTTCTTGCTCGAATGCCCCCTACTACAGCACCAACCCTCCCTATTTATACACAACTAAGTGTGAGGCCCAAGCAACAGAAGCATACACGTAGGTAATTTCCCCCTCTTGCCACCTGTCATTGACCCTTAGTTTTTACCTCAAGAATTGTCCAAGAGTCACTTTAACCCTTGGCTCACAGAAAGCTTACCTGGCCAAAAATCTTACTTGGCTTTTTATTTATTTCTTTATTTTTCAATTCTAAAGGTTATTACCTTCTTTAGAAATTCACAATGATCCCCTAAAATTACGTATGATTATAAGTTAGGTTCAAATCTAAAAATCTCACCACCAAACTACAAAACATCACTAACCGCTTGCTAAAATATTTAATATTCTCAAAGTGCGATGTCCCACAATCTGTCCCTTTGAACGATGTAATCTTTTAATTTCTAACTTTTTAATCCACAAGCTTCCACTGTGCACTTTTTTGATAGAATAAGGAATTCTATTTATTTATTAATCATTTTTATATATATATGTGTGTGTGTGTGTGTGTGTATTTCCTACTCATGAGTTATTGATATAATCACAGTATTGAATTAAAATTTAAAAAAAAATCGGGTGCCACAGACATCATTATATACATATTTATTTGTACATATTAAACACATGAGAAATATAAGGTTTGTAACTCTCATCTTTTGATGATAGAGTTGATGACCATATTAGTGGCCATAGGTTTTCAACCTTTGTAACTCTAGCCCTAATGGCTATAGTTGATGGCCTTGGTTAATGACATTTGATAGTCCTATTGATGTATAGCCTTTATGGCTAAGGATTCTCGTACTTGTATAAATAGAGGCATTTCCCCTCTAACTTGGTAGGATAATTTGGAGATGTTTTTAATGGAAAATGGAGATGGTATCTTGAGATAAAAAGTTGGAGGTGTTTTTTTTCCACCAAAGAAAATTTTTCCTATCTTTTTTTGCTTCCCCCTTCTTGGGTTCTTGTTAGAAAGAGTGCAACCATTGTCAAGTTCACCAAAACTATTCAAAAGGTGCTTTTGTATTAACTGGTTTTGTGATCGATCGGGAGATGAGGAGACCACGCATTCTCCAAAGATCCATCGAGAGGTGGTGAATCTGTTTTAAGGAATCTGTCTAGTGCAGGCTTCGGTTTGCTATTTTTCTTATCATTTGTTCTTATTTTTTCAAAAATTTAGTTTACAAAGATGAGTTCTAATCTTTAATTATTCATGTTAATAATTTTCTCTATTAATAATATAATCTAATTTATTTCTGTATTTTTAGTTGTGTATTTTATTCTATATTTCATTCTTTAAATTAAAAAATATATATATTTTTCATTTTTATTTAATTATTTTATATATTTTTCTTGTATTGTTATGAAAAAATACCAACAGATGATAGCAGTGAGGAGGCCACCGAAAAGACTGAAATCCAGATCTGAGTCCCTAGATCTGAGATCTAAGATCGCGCCGACAAACAACGGCGAGCTCAGTCCTTCTCTGGCACATGATCTCTTCCTCCGTCGTGCGCCACTACTGAAGAAGTAAGTCATGGAAGAGGTTGTTAGGGAAAATATGAGATTCCCCACAAGTAAATCAATCAATGGGAATAAAAACTAATGCGGAAAAATTAAATCAAAGGCAACATAAGAATTTTTACGTGGTTCCCTCAATGTGAGGTACGTCTACGGGATCGAAATCCGATTCCACTATCAACCAAATAAGTTCCAAACGATTACAAACGAGACACTAATGGTCTCACAAAACCACCCTTAGGTGAATTCCAAATAATCACAAATAAACAAGAGGAAAAACCTCACCAAATAGATGAACCAAAATCTTCAGAATCAGAGTTGAAGAAGACCCAAAATAATATCTCAAATCAACAAGAGCCTTGGACCCATCTTAGCCAATGGTAAATCTTTGGCACTGTCACCGAAACAATGTTAGAGTATGGCAGCCGAACACACACTTCCAAATCGATGATTCCCGAACAGAGGTGACTACCCATCTATATAGATAAAAAAGGCTTACCACGATCGGCATTTGCCGATTTCATCGTCGACAACCACTCGATGGTGAAATCTTGGCGTTGATAAAGAGAGCGTCGGCATGTGGGGTGAAGTCGGGCATCTCATGAAGCTAGTGTATCATAGTCTGAAATACGCCGACGGAGAGAAGAGTGTTGGCCATGAGATTCATGGAGACGAAGTTGGTGATGCATTGGAAGAGGAGTTTACAGTGCGTGAGGTTAAAGAGAGTTTGGTTGGGGGAAAGTTGAGGCAGAGGAGTCTCATATGTTTTCTAGGTCAATGTTGAATAAATGTTGAATTTTTTGTTCTCTCTATCTCTATATATATATATATTCATATGCATGTGTGTTTGATGTGTTGGTTTGAGTTTCTGAATATGGTGTTGTTTGAAATGTGTAGTTCAAGCTCTCATCGAGGTGTCTTCCAGTAAGAAATTGACATATCACACTCGGTAAGGTTAGTGAAGAAGTCTCTGATTTGAAGCTAAATGGACATATCAATGTTGTATGTATGTGTATGTGTGTGTGTGTGTGTGTGTGTGTGTGTTTTGTTGATTGTTGTTGATTATTGTGGTTGTTTTTATTGTTGTTGTTGGTTATCCCTCTGATTGTGTGTATTTGTCTATCTGTTGTGTTTTAGATAGAAAATGTTGTGTTTGATCTAAAATAGAACATATAATATTGTGTTTGATACAAAAATTGAACACACAAGTGAAAAAAATGAACATATAAAAATATATTATCAAAATTTAAACAAATAGAATGAAAAAATTGAATAGATATGATCAAAATTTGAACAGATAGATTAAAAATAAGCTTAGTAAATTTAACAGATAGATTAAAATTTTAACTGATAGATTCAAAAAAAATTCACTAGATTGAGAGAGAAAAGAGAAGTGGAGAAAGAAAGTTTGAAAATAATATGAATTTGAACAGATAGAAAAAAAATAAATTATAAAAATTCAATAGATAGGTTAAAAAAATTCAATAAATAAACAAAAATTTGAACAAATATATATAAATTTGAATAGATAGACAAAAAAATTTAAACAGATAAAAAAATCTTTTGAACAGATAGTCAACGAAAAGTCAAATAGATAATAAAAAAAGTCTAGGGTTAAAATTGGATACAAAATGTTTTCTATGATTTATCACCAAACTATTTTATAAAGACCTCTCATCAACAAAAAACATCCAACCTAATGCCTTAGACAATTGTTAAAGTAGATTTTTCACCAATTTTCTCTAAAATAATTTAAATTATTTATTTTAATAATTTTAACCTTATCATTCTATAAAAGTATACTTATATATAATAAATTTAGTTAAATTATTTTTTGATTTTGATAATTTTAGTTCTATTATACTATAAAAGTGTAATTATCATATGATATATATTAAATTATAAGATAGTAAAATAAATAGTCATTTTGATATTAAAAATAATAGTTAAATTAGAAAGAGAATTAGTAATATAAAACTAAAATTGATTCTAATTTTTTATTTTTATATTTATTTGGATAATAAAAATATGTAGAAATAGGTGTACACAAAATTTATTTAAAAGATTAAATATAAATATGTTGTAATTGGATTAAGAAGAAAATACATAAATTAATTATGTAGATTATTAATTTTTACTTTAATATTCTTTTTGCATTATTCATACGTATTGTATATAGGTATATAAAATTTAAATTAAATATAAATGTTTTGTAATAAATAATTTCATGTTAAATAAAAATTAAATATAAATTAATATTAAAACATCAATCAGATAGACTAAAAATAAATATAAAAAAAGTTAAGTTGATCTATGCGATACACATAATTAAGTATATTCTATCTTATTTATTTATTTATTTATTTTTATATCGATATAATTTTTTTTGAATGTCATAATAATTAAATTATAATTATATCTATGAAAAATAAATATTTCTCAAATAAATTTATTTAAAAGATTAAAGATAAGTATGTTGTGATTGGATTAATAAGAAAATACATAAATTAATTATGGAGAGTATTAATTTTGTTTTTAAATTATTCATACATATTGTATATAGGTATATACAATTTAAATTAAATATAAATGTTTTTTAATAAATAATTTCAAGTTAAATAAAAAATTAAATATAAATTAATATTAAGACATCAATAAGATAGACAAAATATCAAATATAAAAAAATTAATTTGATCCGTTCGATGCACATAATTAAGTATATTCTATCTTATTTATTTATATATCGAGATAATTTTTTTTGAATATTATAATAATTAAATTATAATTATATATATATAAATAAATACTTCTCAAATAGAATCCATATAAAATTGATTATTATAATTGAAATTAAATTTGTATAGAACTTTATATGTAAATAGAAAAGTCATGATGATGTAATTTTTTTAGATAAAAATAAGTTTTTAAAATGTGCCATATAAGTAAAGAAAAAATATTATTTTTAATAATATATATATATATACATGACGGTGGAGAGAAAAAGCGAAAGGTGATGGGGCCAGACATAAGATGAAAGCAAAAATAAATAAATAAATAAATAATAGTTGGAAGTAAGGAAAGAGAAACAAAAGTGCATTATTGGCATTTCAACATTATTTTTTTCTGCTGTCATGTTTTCCATCTAGTCCATAAACAGCAGATTAACGGTTGGGTGTGAATGTTATAAAAAAATTTAAGATTGCAGTGTGATTTCAGAAAGTAGAGGGGATGTCAATGTGATTTCAAAGCTATTGAGGGCGTATCAACGTAATTTACCATTTATTTATTTTTATTTCTTTTATAAAGAATATGACATTTTGATAATGAAGTGCATCAAAATCTCAGTCATTTTTGTATTAAATAATACGTCAATATAGTTGATGTTATTTTGAATGTTGTTATAATTAATATTCTGTTTATTTTAACGAAAAATATCTTTTATAAACAATAATTTCAAAAAAAATTAATTTCCTATGATTTGATATATTCTTGAAATTGATGTACTAATAATTGTATTAATGAATATGGTCATCCTAGTGATAGTGGTGGTGGAACAAAGGAGGTGTTGTTGGGGTGATTGTGCCGGTGGTATGGTCATCAGAATTGATTGGGGGCTCGAATGGGGGAGCCCCGAATCCCCCGAATTTCCACTTTCAGTAAAAAAAAAAAAAAAAAAAAAAGACAAAAAATAAATAAAAAAACAATTTGTCAAAAATAGAAATTAGGGGGATTAGGGGGAGTTTTTTTAGGGGGATTTTTTATTTTCCGTATGGTCATGTGGTGATGGAATTGATGATGGAGGCCATATTTGTTTGGCAGACTAAGTTGAATGAATTTGTTAATGAGAGGATTGTTAGTGAAGAGATTGTTAATGTGGAATTATTAGGGAAGGGATTAAATAAAAGTGTGTTTGTTTTGATGATAATGTGAGAGATAATTAATGATAGGATTGTTAAATTATTTTTATAGAAAATAAATAAATAAATTATTTTTATATTAAAAAAACTAAAACAAATATTAAAACAAACAAATGCACTTGGTCAAAAAATATATATATATAAATAAAATAAAATTTTTATATAAAATAGACTCAATCCTTTCATTATTTTTCCTAATCTTACTCAAAATTCACCTAAGCTAATCCCCTTGTTGAGGGATATTAGCAAGCCGCTTGAAGTAGCAATCCCTCTCCACAAGAAAGCCACCAAACAAGTTATAATGGAACCCATCTCCTTACTATTCCAATCCCATCCCTTAATCTCCCAAACAAACATGACCTAACAGTGTAATGACATTAGTAGAACTTAAATCCAAAAAAATAATATCTTTTTTGTTAATTATAGAAAATATTTTTTGTTAACTTCTATTTTTTGTTGTAATTATCAAAAAAATATTTAAAAATATTTTTCACTCAGAGCAAAGATTATTTATTTTGATTAATTAATGAATATTCATATTCAACTCTCCCCGAATTCCCTAATTGATCGTACATTAAAGTCAATTATGTAACCACTATTTGCATTTGGGGCAAGATCAAAATCGAGAATGCAAGATTATAGCAACTTTTGAATTTGGAATTTATTGATCTTGGATAGAAATTGACCTGTGTTGTAATAAAATTATTAACATATTAAGAGACATTTAGAATTATCTAAATAATTATATTTTTCTATTTTTACGAAAAAAAAAACGTAATATGAGTTGAATTTAAAGTAATATAGTAGAGAAATGATGTGATTCAAATAAGATAATTGTAACTAAGGTTGTGCAAAATATCACCCAATTTACTAAAATCGCACCGATCCGCATCAATTTGTACCGCTCTATCCGCTAACTATGGTTTAAATTTTAAAATTTATAATCCGTTTTCGAAACCATTCTGTTTCATTATAGTTAATACATATATATATTTTCTAACCTATAATGAAACATCAAAATAAAAATAAATGTGAGAAAGATTTAATGTATGAAATTTATTACATATTAATTATATATGTGAAAAATATTATGTAAAATTAATTTGTATTGTATATATGAAAAATATTATACAAATTAATATTATATATTATGCAAATACTTAATAATTAGTTAAAATATTGTTCAATCTATCAATCCGTTCAAAATCACTCAAACACCACCTTATCAATCCGTCATTCGGTTTATAATTTTACTCTCAAACTGTCCAAACCACATTGTAACCCAAATAGGATAATGTACTAAAATAACATGTACTATTTTAACACATACCAAACACTCCTAACTATTATCATGTGTTTAAAAAAAGAATTTGAGATTTATTAACATTGTATTTAAATCATAAATTTGAATAAAGATTTCGAAAGAGAAAAAGAAATGAAGAAAAAATTAATTTATATTTTATTCATATTTTTTACTTTTTTCTTTTTATTTTCTAAATTTCTATACAAATCTATAATCTGAACAGATCATAAAGAAAACGAAAATGACATACACTCATATGAAAATTTTGAATAAAGGGAATTACACATTAGTAAAAATCAGAAAAAAAAAATATTTTTAAAGAAGTAAAAAATTTATAATTATAATTATAAATTTATCACTTTTTTGTAAATATTTTTTTGATCCCTACTGATGTGTAATTCCCCTTAAAAATAAAATAAAATAAAAACTAAACTATCAAACCTTTTTTTTTAAACATTATATATATTGTAAAAAAATGTTTGAAATCTTTAAAAAAAAAAAAAAAACTCCCAATTAAGCTTACAATGATGCGATATGATAAACACTAACTTCTAATTTGTCACACTCAACCATATAAGATCCAACTTAGAGTAATATGCTATTTATAAACTAACACAAAACATTCTCGGTGTGAACCGATCACACTTCAATTTCCAAATTGCCCTTATACAAATACAGTTATATTTTGATTTTAAATTTCAAATTTTGATAATCTTTTTTTAAAATTATCTTCCTATAATCAACTGATTGATTTTCATAACACATCCATCCAGCAAACCAACTAGTTAACAATAGGAAAATGAAAAATCCCCCTAAAAAAATTCCCCCTAATCCCCCTAATTTCCATTTTTGACAAACTATTTTTTTTTTTTTTTTCCTGTTTTCTTTTTTTTTTTTTTTTTTTAACTTGAAAAGGAAATTCGGGGGATTCAGGCTCCCCCTTTCGAGCTCCCAATCAGCTCCCTTAACAATACATGTACCTTAATTGGTTCGAAGGATTTAGTGTACGGTTTCACACACTTCTACAAATCTAAAATCTATAGGAGAAATTCAGCCAACGTTTCACAAGCCTTTTAAAAGTAAAAAAACGTTTTTTATTCAAAAATAAATTTGTTTTTCTTTAATCACAATAGATTTTCCATTGACTTTTGTTTTCATTACACCAATCACAAAAAAAATAAAAAACATTTTTGACCCCAACAACCAGAGCATTTAATAAAAAACCATTATATAATAATAGTAGAGCTAACTAATGCTTGGGACTACTCATTTTACAACCGATCAATCCCTTTACATTAAGTTCACCACTACGAGGTCTAAAACCACTTTAAAGTCGACCCTAAAACCGGTTTTAGCCCTTCCAAAACAGGACCTAATATATTCAACAAGGAAAAATGACAGCAGTACCAAATGTGAAGTATAGAGGCAAAATTCATTCTTACAATTTTTGCCTTGGCAAAACAAACTCGGTGTAGCTCAAAAGAGGATTTGGGGTTCAAATTTATGAAGTATCAAACACCCAATTGTGCTACCCTGACTTACTAACATTCCACAGAGTGCCATAAAAGTGAAATAGAAATTAGCCAAACAACTAATCTAACGAGTGCAATGACCTTAAAATGATCTGCTTTTCTCTTGAGAAGAAAGTAAATTCCCAGTATCAAAAGACACCATAAGCATATTTTCAAATTTTCAAATAGAGACAAATGAGCAAACACTCCCAGCAATTTGAACAAACTGATAAAACTGGACAACCATTTTAAAAAGATTTAATGGACAAAACCCTAATGCTATGTTTGGTTGAGAAATTTGAAGAGAAATTTGGAAAGAGAAATTGAAAAGGTAAGTGAAATGTGAATAAAACATGTCTATATTTCACCTAGTTTCACACACCTTTTCCCTTTCCCTTTCCAAATCCCTCCCCAAATCCTCCAACCAAACACAGCATAAAAGATCCTTGTGTTTGTTGCACTAAGCCACACACATTGGGTGGTGTACAAAATTCTTTTCCATTCATGGAGTAATCTACACTGCTGAGCCTCTTCTGCCCCCCAATGTTCCTCTAATTTTCTAAAAATTCTCAACACTTTAAATAGTGATGTGGCGCGTCTCTCTCCAAACAGACTCCTATTTTTGTTTTCTTTTTCCTTTCTCTTTTATGAAGTTTTCAAATCCCTATCCATCATCATTTCTTACTCAAATCTCTCAATGAAGTGCCTTATTAAATACTGTCCCCATTCACATATAGTATATAGAGCCAGCAACTCAGTGTGAACATGAAAACGAACTGGTGTAACACAACATTTTGGGCACATATGTAAAAATATCACAATGAATTCATGTTGCCAACCAAATGACAAAAACACCACAATGAATTCATGTTGCTAACTGCCCCACAATATGTAAAAATAAATAAAATAAAATTTGTTAAAAGCATATTTTGCGCACACATCATGTGTGTAGAGTCTAGTTAAAAACAATCAATTCCAATAATACAACCCTTCTCAGCAAGATTTCTTTTGTAAGATCCCTAGCCAATTCCACCTGGTACGTCTCCAATAAGGCAACAAAAACAAAAACACAACAAAAACAAAAAAGTGCACTCCTAACCTCTCACTAATTCCAAGGGTACGTCTCCTCCACAATAAAGAAGAAACAAAAATTGTGCTAGTGTAATGATTAAATGTTTAAGCTCCATCACTATATAGAAAATAAAAACAAACCATATAAATAAACATTAAAAAAAGGCGCCCAATTAGTACCCATTAATAAGTGTCTGGAACAGGTTAGATTGGGTACATCACAAATAACATAATTTAAAAATAACATCACAATCATCCACATAGATGATATAAAACTGTGAAAAAGAATCTGGTGACAAAAAACATTTTTTGAAAACATGTTTATAAATCTCATGCATTGGATGGGCTACTGCTAGTTACATATATTGGTCAAGAAAGAAGGTTTTGAACAAACGTGAATTTGAACCATACAAAAATCAATAAAACCCCCTTTGGCTTTTGGTTTCTGTTAATGGTATGCTGTGAACAAACTATCAAATAGTACTTACCTTTTAGCCACAGTAAATATATTATCACCAAATAAATTAAGCAGCTCACTCAAAATATTAGAAAGATCAGCAGAGATATGAAGAAAGCTAAATGGACTAACAGGAGTTCTACCTCATAAAGTTCCAACTTACAATTTGCATGAGTACAAGCTAGCCAACCCAAAAAAAAAAAAAAAAAACAAGAGCGAGAAAAGAAAAGAAAAGAAAAGAAAAAGTTCACCGAGATAACATACTACAGTCAAAATGGGAATCTAGTTTTCTAACCATACCTGTGACACCACCCGGCTTGAGGCAATGTATTTAAGTACAAAAGCATGCATTTCACCCCAAAGCTCGCTCTTACCATAAACAACAGATCAACTGAAGAAAGAAAAAGGTTATTCAGCATGCTTATAAAGTAATTTTAACAAGTTGAAATACTATAAAAAATAATCTGATCATTTGTTATGAAGCAATATCAAGACAATGAAATAAAATTTGTCTTTCACGGATAAATGAATTTATAGTCGTACCAAATTAATAATGAAATGAGTTTTTAACAAATTATGCCAAAATATTGGTAAGATTATCATACAAACTTGTCTCTGCTGCAAAGAAATGAAATGAGTTTTTAGCTAGTTACAGATGATAAAATACAAGCAGCAAAATCTAGGATCTCAGGGTTCTCTCACAAATCTAAAGATTCTTGGACACACACACACACACACACACACGCATATATTGATCAGCTAAAAGAAAGTAAATGTAATGATAAATTAAAACGATACAAAAAGAGGACAAGTAGTCCTCTACAAGGAAAGCAAACAATTCACCAAGAAAAAGAAAACCCTTATACACCACAAACCGCCCTCCAATATTAGAAATAAGAAAGAAATGAACCCCTTTAAACGGAGTGGAAAAGGATGCCCAAAACAATGCCAAGTGACAATTTTTCCCACAGCGAATCCTTGCCGTCAAACTTATCCTCATAGGTCGCCTTTCCAACCAAATGACCCAAAAGATTGCAAAACCAACACACTTCCACGACACTTTTGCTCTCTTCTTGCCTCCGATTCCAGAAAAGCAATTAGAAGCATATGAGAACAAGCCCTGGAACCACCCAATGAGCATCAACCAAAAGAAATAGGTGGTGCCAAATCTTCAATGCCATGGGACGACGTAAGAACAATTGGTTCAAAGATTTCCAATCCCTCCTACACATGATGCACCATTGAAGGCAAAGATGGCGATTAGGCCTCCTTTGAAAGGTATCATTAGCCACAATGCTTCCATGACCCAAAAATCAAATAAATATCCTCACTTCAAGAGACGAAACGCTTCCTAAATTCTTTTATAAAATGGAAAAGAAAGGACACTAGGCCCATCAGTAAGTTTATCAAAAAAAGGACTTGCATGAAAAGATACCAGAAGGATGAATGAACCAAACCCTCTTATTGCACACATTTGGAGATAAAGGAAAGCCCTCAAGAAAAGACAAGGATGCCAATTAAAGATTCTCCCGAACATTAAGATTCCTAATGAAATTAAAATCCCAAGAAATCGGTGCCGAACAAGAAGCCAAGGAAGCAATGGAAGCAAAATAAGACCGAACCACCTGGTATAAATTCATAAATGCACATCAAAGAAAGAATCCGCAACCCAAACATCCTCACAAAGTGAACACTCCCATAACCCCCTTTCAAAGAAAGAAATCTAGACACTCGTGGGAATACAAGAAACAGATTTCCATGGAACTCAACTATTACCCCTACTAACCACATGAGTCTCTCCGATGAGCTTGCACCCCGTTCTTACTCTTAGTGCTTGTTTGGCATAGTCTATAAAAGACAAAAAGTCAAAAAATTACTAAAAACACTAAAAAGTTATCACTATTCGCCAAAAAAAAAAAGCACAAGCCAAAATTGTTCCCTCCAGTAGTAGAAGCTCACGTGTGGGCCCATGGGAGACTTTTCATATATCTTATGAAAAAATTAGATATATATATCCATTGAATTGGAGGGTATTGTTGGGCCCCTAGGGGCCCACCACAGGTCTCGTTTCGATAATCCGAACCGTTCAATGTGTAAAACTCATCGAGTATTATATACCTATAAAAAAAATCACGTTGATCAAATATCGATATCTATGTGATCAAATCAGATTTTTGTCAGCCGTTTATTTTTCACCGTCTATTTTTTTCATACAAAACTGATTTGATCACATAGTTATCAATATCCGATCAACGCGATTTTTTATAATCATATAGTACTTGACGAGTTCTATACATTGAACAGCTCGAATTATCGAAACGGGACCCGTTGTGAGCTCCCACGGACCCAATAGTACCCTCCAATCCGATGAAGGACTAGAGAGAAGCCTCATCCTATATATATATATCTTCTGAAGGCACCTTCTCATTTCAAAGCAATCTGTATTGCACTATGCAACTGTCACAATCAGTAGCATAGGGCATAGAGGTAACACGATAATTTTGCAATTTTATACAATGGCGTTGTTTGGGAAATATTTTTTTTTTGTTTTTTTTCACTGAAAGACAAATTGGTTACAAAACCAAAAAAAATAAATCCAAACAAAATATCACATCAAACTCCATAATCATTTCACTTTTTCTCTCACAAACATTACATCCAACCACAAAAAAACGCAACTATCTTCCCAAACACAAAAAAAAAATTTCTCCAACAATATCCTACAACTAAAAAAACCTACAAAAAAACTCACTTCCCAAACACCCACAATATTTTAATACATATTTTTTCGTAAAAAATCAAAAAGTTGCCCCAAATAATCATCTTTTTTTCCTCTACTATTTTATCCAAAAAGTCAAAAAGTATACTTATATAGTTCATCCCAAATAACCCCTTAATAATAGAATGTCATAATGAATTACTCTCAATGGGAAATCTCCATAACCACTTTCCAATTCAAACCATTGAATGGAAACAGCAAATACTAGTTTGAGTGGTTACAATCAATGATTTGAAAATAGGACCAGATCAGCCAATTCAACTAGTTGAATCGTCAACTGGTTTAAGTTCCGGTTCGGTCAACCCTCCAAACCCATTTACTAAGAAACCCGTGATTAAACTGCTTAACCACGGTTGGACCGCTATAACCGTTCAAAGTGGTGCCAGTTACATAGAACCGGCTGATCCGCTGACAGCTACTTTTAGCCAAAGCAAAAGGAATAAGAACTAGTCAGGAGTATCGAACATGGGACTCCTTTCATGGAAGTCAAGTGTCCCCATCATTTATCCATTCAATGATTTGCAAATGAATATTGCAAATTTTTTATATAAGGTTTCCTGAATATCTATATCACTTTTTGCAAGGAATAAGCGCAAAAATATATTTTACATAATTAAATTTAAACATATAAATACTAAAATTTATATATATAAATATACATAAACAGATTTATATATACATATTAAAAACTTAGGTTTTTACTTATTTTTTTGGTAATTTTAATACCTCTATTTTTTATTTGTATATAATTTTAAATTTATTTATAAGCTAATTATGATATCATGGTTTGATTCCAGTTGACCCAACAGTTGAACTATGACCCTTGGCCCAATCATTTTTCTAGTATGCACAACGATTCGAGTTTCAAAACATTGCTTAGAATACTTGTTGCACTATAGCTAGCTAAATTATCACATACATGAATATACATCATAACATTTTTTTTTTAAGAGTAAGCAAAAGGATCAACACAATAACCTAAACTTCTAATTATTGAGTTCTAAAAATCTAGGCATACTGGGTATCATGTTTGCGGTCATAATTAGCTCATGGTACATGATATCCAATCAAGATCTTAAGTGTTTTATAGAGATTTATGATAGAAACAAAAAAGACAAGCATACAGTGTGCACAACTAGAATGAAGAAGAGGAAGGATGACAAAAATCTTGGTTACAAACATAATCCCACAAATGTTACAGTTTCTAATCTTTATTCTTTTCACAAATATATATATATATATATAGCAAAAACATTAATATATTTTAAAAAAAAATAAAAAAATAAAAAAAAAAAGAGAAATGTTGTACCCAGGTGCAATTAGCAATGACTCAGTAAGTACCAAGGTTAGCTGTTCTAGAAATGACTGAGTCTAACTGCCAATCATGAAACTTTTGTAAATAACACCAGGATGCCCACAGCATTATGTTTATGACCCTACGCAGGTACCACCTTGACTTCATACCACCCCAGCCCCCAAAAGAAATGAATAAAAAAAAAAAAAAAAGTTAAAAAGGGAACAAAATAATATTCCACAAAAATTCTTAGACATACAAATTACTTGCGATCTATGTTACACAGATTTGGATACATGCTTTGGTATGGGTTTGATATGCATGTTGTACACATGTTCCATACCCTTAACCTTGCCATGTCAATGTTGATGCAGGTACTTGGTTGGTAACAAAAAGTCCATGAAAGACAACAGGCAATAAGTTTAAACAAAAACAACAATCAAAAGCAAAGCTAAATATTAAAAAAGTAAAATAAAACAAACAATTCCATGGCAAAAATCAAAGATACAAACACATGAATGCAATGGGAACGGCAGTTTTCTCATCCTAATTCAAACAATCAAATGAAAGGTTCTCCCTACAAGTCCACTAAACTCAGAATAAATCGTAGTTGTTATTACCGTACCCTACAGTCCAGTATGCCCAGTACAGACTGTACAGATCAGGAAATGGTACGGTGCGTGTATAATTCCGTTTCGGCTTATTTTCAGGCCGGTTTTGGAAATTTCGTCCTTACTGTGAAATTTCAGCCGGTATCAGAATTTTTGGCCAGTCACAGACAAGACTGTAACATTGTCTGTCTGTCTAATCACCAATGCCTTGGTGACTTGACAACACTGTCAAATAAAAAAGCAAGCAAAAAAAAAAAAAAAAACAAAAGAGCAGTTGTCTACCATCTCTATAAACCGAAATCTTCCCATATTTATTGCTTATGATTTTTAAAATTTCTCTCCCACATTAAAGACCATATATAGAGAGAATAAGATATCTAACTCTAATTAGTTGTGTTTCTAGGAGAAAATATAAATAATAAATACATAAATATATTATCAAGTATTATATAATTTATATATAAAAACAAATATAAAAATTTATAGCAAAAATCTGGAACAATACTCCATAATACACCGGTACTCGTGCAAACTGTACCAATGACAAAAACGGTATACTGACCAGTATGGTATTAATAACTTTGGAATAAATTTTTGTTCCTTATTGATTAAACAAGATATCTTTTTGCCTTCTAATACTTTTGCAAGGGTTGGTGCTAGCCATGGCTTTTGAATTATCCATCAAAGTTAATTATAATAGCCGACCGCACATGTAAGTTCCACTCGTGCAAAAGCCATGGAAAAAGTGTCTTTTTCTTAACATGCAAAAACCATTTCACAGGCCACATGACATGAGCCCCTGCCCTGCCTCTTTGCTAGTTGATAAACACGAGCTTCAGAGCATTTAGGTAAGACATGCCTCAATACTCATGCTTAGCATGCCTTTAAGACCTTGAGCATGATAGCATAACACAAAAAAGGTACTCAAAATTGAATGTTTCATGAATACAAATTCACCCAGACCCCTAAGGAGTTCATCATTAAAATGAAATCACAAACGAAGCAATTTTTTTAGATTGAAAGAAAAAGAAAAAAAAAACAAAACAAAACAAAACAAAAAAATTAGTTTCATAAGTGTTTACCAGGTTTTATATGCATTCAGCACATCACAAACAAAGTTTCTTTGGTGTAAGTATCCTCGCTCTTATCATGTTATAAATTCTTATGGTTAAAAAATCACAAGTAATACTTCAAATTCAACCATGACAGCAGCGAGACTTATATGAGTTCATCACATAAGATCTTGTGAATAAAAACAAATAAAAAACAGGACTTTCCATTTTAGCTGTCATCGAGCAGTTAAGAAGCATATAGACAAAGAGACGGGACATGCCCCGGAGACAACACAAACACACTGACAAGGAAATTTTCAAAAATGTAAAACATGATGCATGAGGGACACGTGCAAAATATATAATTTTATAAATTTATTATATCATATATATGAATATTCAAGTCAATCATAATCACTCTATTTGGTTTCCATTTCCAAAATGCACTTTTTAAAAAATTCTACTTTTTCGTTTTCTATATTTTTTTGTTTTCACTAAATTTTTTTAATATTGTAAGCATTTTTTTTTAAATTTTTAGACACACCTAACATAAATACACTTAAAAAGTATAATATTTGTGAAAAAAATCTTTAAAAAATTCACTAAATACCAAAAATACAAAAAAAAAATAATGAAAATTCAATACATTTTTTGTATTTTTGTGTATTTATTAATTTTTCACAATATTTTACTATTTAGATACATCTAAGTAAGGTGCATCTAAAAAAATTTTAAAAATTACTTAAATTTTAAAAAATATTCACTAAAAACAAATAAATACCAAAAACAAAAAACTCAATTTCTAGAAAACTAAATTCAAAAAATTAAAACCGAACACACTGAATAATTTTTAACATCTACAGGAGGAAAATAGATATAAGTTTGCATCGTTTTTGTTTAATTATGGAATTCCAAATTATTTTATTCAAGCTTATAATGTGTTTCATGTGTATCTAAGTGTTGGGAAGTGTTCGATGAATGTTGCGTCGGACATGACATGTTACCTTCTTAGAAATGTTCATGCTTCTTAGCTAAACATATTCAAGAAAAAAATTTGTGAACACTTGGCTTGTCTCATTTATAACCTATGTTACATGGACCCGCATGTGTGTGTATCCAAAGGTTAGACCCATCAAACCTTAAATTTAAGGGTACACGGACTCCGCAAAAAATGTTATATTTTTATAATTTTAATCTATTATGTGAGATAAAATAGCCTCATATGCAACATACAGTGTCAAGAAAACACTTACAGCAATTATACAACAATATCTACATACAATAATAGTTTTAAATACAAATATATAAGAAGTGTCCAATGTAAAGTATCAAACACATATCCCATACCCTTGTCCAATTCTCGGGCAGCCGACACAGGTGTTTGATTTATTTCACTGACACAGGTGTTTGATTTATTTCAAAAAGTCCATGTAACATAGTTTATAACAATTATATGACACAAAGTTTAGTTAAACATAAAAGCATTTGAATCATTAAACACGAAGAACAAGATAAGTAAATAAATAAAAGAAATATCAAGATATGCAAATAGGAGATGTCAAACCTTACTCCACGATAAAAACCCATTAATAAAAATGACCTCTGCATTTTGACGATCCACACAGGCATTTTTTCCTCCTCGGCTCTGCTTTGCCAGACTGAACAATCCCATAATCATATGTCAACTCTTTCATAGGAGGAATGTGATTGATTGCAAAAAATGCAATATGGAGATAAGATTCTTCTCGCAAAACAGGCTGCCAATAGACATTTGGAGTACAACTGTGGTTCATAAATCGAGCCACATTCCCACCATTTTTTGCACTTATAACAAGAGGAAATGGCATTTTTAGAGGCTCATCAGAATTGCCAGGCATAACCTCTAGTGGTTCATAGGTGCGAGTTGCATCAAAAATATAGTTATCATCAGTTTCACTCCCAAACCCCCCTTCAGTGGATTTATCGATGACTTCTCCTGCATACTCACAGATAAAGCCTCCAGCACGGATAGGATCCCAAGACCTTAGACCCCAACCTTTATCCTTTGTTCTGAACACCTCAAGACGGACTTTCAAACCTGCCTGGGATATTCGGTTGCGGCAGTTGGGAGGGCATAAGCAGGAAGAACCACACTCGTATATCAAGGATTTATAACTTAGAAGCACCCCCAATGCAGTATATGGGAGAGCCCCTCCATTTTTCTGAATGCACAGGCAGTTGAGGTCACCAGGTTGACATCCACCCCGGCAACTGCAATTCAAAGAAGGTTGTGGTGAAATAATTGGTTTTGGATACTTGAGACTGGGAATATATGTGAAATAAGCAGGCCCCTTTTCATCATCTATATCATTTACAAGAGAAACTGGTAAATTTTCAGCCCCTGAAGTGAGGTCTGGCAGGATAACCCCAACCCTTGAAGTAATACCATCTTTCCATAGCTGAATTGATTTCCACAACGTAAAAGCTGGAGGCTGGCCAGGAACTCTAACCAATTTATACTTGAAAACATTGCAACCTGCCTTCCCTTTCTCCACCCATGACTCCTGGATTTTATAAAGGCCGTCATAGAGATATACCTTCCCAGTTGGATTTGCATCATCCTTCATACCCCGAATAACTCTTACCTCATTTCCCCGATGCAAGCTCTTCTCCAAAGCAAGATTACCCCTTACAAGTTTCTGGTCCATTGTGTGTTTATCTTTCCTTTGAACCCCACCTTGGCCACTGTAAACTAAGACATCCCCATCCTCAACATTATCCTCATATCCGCCAGAGGAAACGATGCTAACTGCCACAGGCTCTTCGTCTTGAGTAATCTTCAGACTCATGTAATCAATCCCAGCCATGGATGGTGCATGCAAACCCACCACACACATTTCCATCCTGAAAAAGAAAATATCCCCAACTTCAACCCCTGGTACAGCTCCAACCCTCTTCTTGAGGTTTGCTCGAACCCCTTTATTCATCAAAATTGTACCAGCCCTTAAGTCTGGGCGTCTTGTAATCCCTGGAGTTGCATCCTTTGCATCTTCAATTTGAGTAATCCTTCTCCGGAGCAAATTAAATATCATGAGAACATATCTAACCATCTCAGTATCACCGTCATCTCGTCTAAACGAATCAAATCCCATAAGGAAATTGCTGACTACTGCATCAATGTCAGCATCAAGAGTGGCCATGTTGACCCCTACGCTGCTCTTTGTCCTTTTTTGGGAACTCCCCTTCTTCCTGCCCCTCTTGCTGGTCTCTTCTGCATCAGTAACATGCATACTGAAGCCACTCAGATATTGGTCACTATAACCATCTTCATCAGCACCATCTGATTGTGTCGGAATACCAGTTGTGCGATTTCTAGAACTCCTTCTAGATGGCCCTGTGTCTCCATTTGCAGCCCCAGAATACTGGGTCGAGTTCGCTCCCGCAGCATGTGAGACTGGTGTTCTAAATGAAGTTATGGGGACAGGCGATGGAATCGCATTGCTAAAGGGCCCAGCTTGATTGGGCTGAGACTCGGTTGGGATGAGAAAAGGGTAAAATGGAGCAACCCCAGGTGGGAAAGGACCAGTAGGAGGGACACACACAAAGGGGGAAGCTTGGGGGGTTGAAACCGAGGACATGCCTGGTGGCGAAGGGAATATCGGAACAAGACATCGCAAAGGCCTTACATTCAAAACCCTAGACTTGTCAGAAGACACAGACGCAGGAATAGACTCTGAACCCAAACCTTGTTCCATAATTTATCAAACACACTTTCAATCCACTTAAAACAACAGTTCCACTAACACAAAACCAGATTCTTCCACCACTTGTACTCCTTACAACAGCTGCAACTAGTCAACAAAATAAATGATTTTAACAACAAAAACAGCAATGATTTTCACAGAATGAAAATGAAAATGAAAATGAAAATGAAAAACATAAACATACAACACAATGAAATATTACCTAGAAAAAAAAATGCTTGAAATTACCAAAAGCTGTCACAGATCACACGAATTTGAGAAGGGAATCGGTATAAACTGCTTCCTGGAACATGCAAGTAGAGATTAAACTGAGAAACAGAAGCAAAATTAGTAAAAAAGATCAAATTTTAACGAGCTAAAAAAGCCCCCAAAATTAGTTAAAACCCTAGAAACCCCAAACCCAGTTACAGAGTGAGAAAATGAAGAGTAAATCGAAACAAAAATCAAAACAACAAAGCAAGAACAGTACAGAGATGAGAAAACATGGTAGATAAAATTCAACAAAAAGCGAGAGATTTTCTTTCATGCATGAAATGAAAGCATAAACAAACAAAAAATGTGGAAAAAAGTGATACTAGCGAAGAAAAAGATCGGAGATTTTACCATCTTCGAGATCAGAGAAACGCAAATCGATTGAAGAAGAACGAAGAAGATCTCCGAGAGTAACATAAATAGCGACGAAGAGAGATTTGAGACAGAGAGAGAGAGTTTTGAAAGCTAAATGTATTTTGGATTCTGTGTGTGCGCGTGTGTTGTCGGGATAAAGAGATGAGAGAGAGACAGAGAGAAAAAAAAAAAAAAAAAATTCCCCAAAAACAGTAGGAAAATATTATAGATCCCAAACAATGTCATGGGCGGTACTTATACAAATTTGTGTATGGACCTATATTTTATGTAAGAGATTTGATAGAAAATTTGATAAGTTATTTAGGATTTTTAGGTCTCGTTTAGGAATAGGTCTTTTTAATAATTTTTTGATTAAAATGTGATGTAAAAAAAATTAATTATTTAGAATAATTTTTTAACTTTTTACAAAAAAATATACAAAAAATAGAGAGAAGGAAAACTTTTGACTTTTTGATATGTATTATTAATTTTTTAATTTTTTGAATAATTTTTTTTTGATATTTTAACTGAAAAAAGTCACTTGTGAAACGACCCCGTAGCATCACTCCAAACAGTGAGAAGACTCTGTTCATTTCTTTAATGTTACTTTAATGTTCTTTAATGCTTGCTTATCATTTTTTAAAAATACTTTTCAAAATTTATTTTTATTTTCCGTATTTTTTTATTTTTATTAATTTTTTTTAATATTTTGAACAATTTTTAAAATTTTTAAACATACTTAACATACATATATCTGAAAAGTTAAAAAAAAATTTGAATAGTACAAAAAAAATACGAGAATTCAGTACATTTTTTATATTTTTATGTATTTATTAATTTTTAAAAATATTTTTTCACAAATTGTTTACTTTTTAAATACATCTAAATAAGGTACATCTAAAAAAATTTAAAAAAATGTTTAAAATTTAAAAAATATTCACTAAAATTATTATTCCATGACTTTCAACTAATTATTTACAAAATTATTTTTAAAATAGTTTTTGGTTAATTTAGGGGTGTTTTGATAACATGGCTTTTAGCCACTTTTTTAAGTTAGTAGCAAAAGTCAAAATTGATTTTTTTTATCTTTTTTTTCATTTGGGAAGTTAGTTTTTAGCCAATGGTTAAATTATAATTTTATCACTCATGAGTCAAAATGTGTTACATGGGTGAAGTTGTAAATATTTTAAATAAATGAGAGTAGTTTGGTCATTTTATTGTGATTTAACATCATAAACAAATATTAATCAAAAAAGTCAAAAATAACTTTTTACTAACTTCTAAAATCATTTGTCTAAAAAAGCCAAAAGCTTAGTTAAAAGTCAAAAAATCACTTTTTACCATCTTCCCAAGCCTTTATTGCAATACTATTCATTAGCTTTTTTCTTTTTTTTTATATAGATTTGATCTCACTTTTTTAAAAAATGCTTAAGTACTATTCATTGTAAAGATATTTAAAAATTATTTAAATACAAAAAAATAAAAATGAATATTTTAATAAAATAAAATTTTAAAATAGAGAATTTGATGGGATGTATATATTAAAAAAAAAATGCTAGTTAAAATATAAAAGTGTTTTTTGTGTTATAATTTTATTCAAAATTTACTTAGGCTGATGTAGATACTCTTATAAACTCATAATTTACTCAAAAAAATAATCAATAGTTAAAATTCATTTTACTCATAATCTCATAGTTTATCAATTTAATTTACTCCCCACAAATATATTTGTGATAAATTATGAATAGATAAGGATGAATTTATGCATTTTTGTTAGTGAAAAATATTAAACATTTCAAAACATCATGTAATATTGTGCGCATAGTTTCACTATTGACTTATGGTATCATGTGATATTTTAACTTTCTAACTAAAATATTTTGCTCTCAAATGAATTCTAAGTATTTGTTTGGTGTTTTTTTTTTTTTTTTTGGTGATTTTTTTTTTTAAGTTAAAAAATTAATGTGTTAAAAAGTTGTTAAAAAATCATTTTAGTTATCCATTTTTTAAAATCATATTTTGAGTTTTAAATTTGTATTTTTATTTTTAGTGAATTTTTTAATATTTTAGTCAATTTTTTTTATTTTTTAGATATATCTAATCTAGATGTATAAAATATCAGTGAAGAAATTTTTGAAAATTCAATAAATACTACAAAATATAAAAACAAAAGTATGAACATCTATAGTGTATAATTTTTTAAAAACAATTTTGGGACATTTAACTTTTTTTAATTCATTCAAAACTAACTTAATAATTTTTTAGATAAATTACAAATACAGTTCCCGAAATTTGCTTAAACTACGGATTGCCCCTATGGTTATGAAAATTACAATTATTCTCTTATCAAAATTTTTTATTTAACAAAATTAACATAAAAAATAAAATTCCTAACTATTCTTTTATATAACAATAAAATTACTTGAATTGTTAATTGAAATATATTTATGATATCATTAAAAACTATTAATTGACTTGATAATTTATTAATGAAATGGGTTATTTGTTATACAACTAAAAATTTGAAGGGATGGAATGTAATTTTCAAAATTGTAACCAAAAATTTAAATTGTCCCTTAAATTTTATATTAGTATTATGATTATATGTGATAATATATTATTAAAAATAAATAAATATAACCATGGTAATAATAATAATAATAATAAATAAATATATGAAATAAGAATAATAATGATAATTAATAATAAGCATGTCAAAGTGATAAGGCCAACAGCATTAATTAACCAACAATTAATTAAGGGATTTGTAAATCTCTCTGGGGAAAAGAGGTTACGCCACTTGTGTTATCTAAGCCTTAGAGGAGGTGAGTCACCATGGTTAGGCATCTTGTGCTTGCGTATATATAAGAGGATGGGGGCTGCCTATCGAGGGAAAAGGAAACGAAGAAAAAGGGAAGAAAATATTAGCAATGAAGAAGGTCTTTGGTAGTGGAAAAAAAGAATAAGATATTAAAGTTAAGGTGAGTTATATTATACCTTGAGTCACCATATATATATATATATATATTTTACGTATGTTTTGACTTATTATATTTATTTTATAAAAGTTATGTTTTATAAATTATTATAAATTATATTAATATTTCAATTACATGGATTAATTTCTGAACTTTATTTGTTACAATGAAACCCATAGATATGTTTCTTTATATTTTAAAGAATATTTGACAATGACTTTATAAGCAATTATATTTTGTAAGTACCACCACGGAAGTCCCACACCTTGAAGACTTAAATAATCATTGGTCTCTATTTGACCACTTTGTGGTCCTCTGTTGTCATGGATCTATTGACCTATGTTCTATGCGGAGCAAAATGTTGTGCGGAGATAAGTGCTACACTATTGTGGGAGCCACCTCTATAATTCGTACGAGCTACCTCTTGAATCCGTATCTATGTTCTAACTGTCACTCCTATGACCTATGTTTCGTTCTGTTCGATACTATGGTTATGGTTATATATTTACATAATCTCAGTTTTGCTACTTAAAGGATTATTTGTTCAGACTAAGTTATCTTAAATATTTTAGTTACATAACTATCCATAGTTATTTTGTGTCCCTTATACTCTTGGTATAATATTTCTCACTCTGCCACATGCTTGTAGCTGTTTACCAATTTTCAGGAAATAATGCAATTCAGAATATAGTTTTTGGAAAGTCTTAGACGCGGGACTGCGGAATAGACACACATACCACTTTTATGATATTTTTTATATGTAAATATCGACCTTTTTTGTTAATAAATTTTGTAATAAAAATAGAAACTCCGATGATTATTTTGGTACCCTCACTTAAATATTATTTCTGCTGGCGTTTATTTATTTATTCAAAAATTGGCCGGAGGTAACTTAAGTTACTAGCCATCACGATACTTAACTCTCGAGTACGAGAAGCGGATCGTGATAAAATCACATAAAACAATTCATATTTTAAACAAATCTTGAGTATGTTTGCAATTTACCCTTATTTTTTTTAAAACTTTTTAGCCAAAATCAAGTTTTTTTGAAAGCTGCCAAATGGCTTTCAAGAAATAGCACTACACTTTTTTTTTCCTTCGATTTTTTTTTTTTTTTTTTTCACGTAAAATTTTTCACAACATAATTGATTTAAAGTAGAACAATGCTCTATAATATTTCGAGACTTCTAAATAATTATTCCAATTGTTAAGGATATGAACCTCTTGGGTGAATTACACTTTAAATCATTTTATTTTATGGTGAATTTTATTTTGATTTTAAATTTTTAATTATAGCAGTTAATCATTTTTACTTTCGACCAACTTATAATGTGGTTATATTTATTAACAAAAATTGCCATGTATTTCTCGGCCTTTTTAGGACAAAATACAATTTATTCCATTTTCTTTTTATTTTGTATTTCTTCATAATATTTTCTTAGTTTACTGTATTTTCTAAGCTTACCATCATAGACAATCCGTTCTTTGGTCATGGTGGAGGATTTAAACAATATAATAGAGAAAGAAAATATATTGAATACATAGAAGAGGAAAAAAATTTTGCATTTGTTTTTTCCTAGAAGTAGATATTGTGTAGGTTGAATGACAATTTAACACTAAACCAAAAACAGGGCTACATTTCAACTTGTTTGCAAAAGTGCAAGAATTAACTGTTATAATTAAAAATAAGATACCAAAATAAAATTTAATGTAAAATACAATAATGAAAAATTACCCTATTTAATTATGTGAATTCTATACAATCTCAATAAATTGATATTATTTTTCAATTATATCAAATCAGGGGATATTATCATTGCATTTAATCTCATATAACTCCTAAATCATAAATTAATGATTCCACCACTCTCAACAAATTTTTTTCAAAATAGTTTTTGGTTAATTTTATTACAATACTATTCATTAGTTTTTTTTTGGATAGATTTGATCTCACTTTTTTTTTTTTTTTAATGTCTCAAGTACTATTCATTGTAAAGATATTTAAAAATTATTTAAATACAAAAAAATTAATAAAAATGAATTCTTTAATAAAATAAAATTTTAAAATAAAGAATTTGATGGAGTGTGTATATAAAAAAAGGCTAGTTAAAATATAAAAGTGTTTTTTGAGTTATAATTTGACTCAAAATTTACTTAGGCTGTTGTGGATAGTCTTATAAACTCATAATCTACTCAAAAAAATAATTAATAGTTAAAATTCATTTTACTCATAACCTCATAGTTCATCAATTTAATCTACTCCACACAAATATATTTGGGGTAAATTATGAATAAATAAGGATGAATTTATGCATTTTTGTTAGTGAAAAATATTAGATACTTCAAAACATCATGTGATATTGTGCCCGTAATTTCATTATCGACTTGTGGTATCATGTGATATTTTAACTTTCTAACTAAAATATATTATTCTCAAATGAATTCTAAGTATTTGTTTGGTGTTTTTTTTTTTTTTTTTGTGGTGATTCTTTTTTTTTTAAGTTAAAGAATTAATGCGTTAAAAAGTTGTTAAAAAATTATTTAGTTATCCATTTTTTAAAATAATATTTTGAGTTTTTATTTGTATTTCTTTATTTTTAATGGATTTTTAAATATTTTAGTCAAATTTTTTTACTTTTCAGGTGTATCTAATCTAGATGTATTCAAAAATTAAAATATTAGGGAAGAAATTTTTAAAAATTCAATAAATACTACAAAATATAAAAACAAAAGTATGAATATCTATAGTGTATAATTTTTTAAAAACAATTTTGGGACATTTAACTTTTTTTAATTCATTCAAAACTAACTTAATAATTTTTCAGATAAATTACAAATACAGTTCCCAAAATTTGCTTAAACTACGGATTGCCCCTATGGTTATGAAAATTACAATTATCCTCTTATTAGAATTTTTTATTTAACAGAATTAACAGAAAAAATAAAATTTTTAACTATTCTTTTATATAACAATAAAATTACTTGAATTGTTAATTGAAATATATTTATGATATCATTAAAAACTATTAATTGACTTGATAATTTATAAATAAAATGGGTTATTTGTTATACAACTAAAAATTTGAAAAGACCGAATGTAATTTTCAAAACCACATGAGACAATTCATATTTTAAACAAATCTTAGGAGGTGCGTCTGTAACTTTTTAGCCAAAATCAAGTTTTTTTGAAAGTTGCCAAATGGCTTTCAAGAAATAGCACCACACTTTTTTTTTTTCTTCGATTGTTTTTTTAAAATTTTTGCACATAAATTTTTTCCAATTGATTTAAAGTAAAACAATGCTCTATAATATTTCCAGACTTGTAAATAATTATTCCAATTGTTGAGGATACGAACCTCTTGGGTAAATTACACTTTAAATCATTTTATTTTATGGTGAATTTTATTTTGATTTTTAATTTTTAATTGTAGTAGGTAATCATTTTTACTTTCCTCCAAGTTTTAATGTGGTTATATTTATTAACAAAAATTGCCATGTATTTCTCGGCCTTTTTAGGACAAAATACAATTTATTCCATTTTCTTTTTATTTTGTATTTCTTCATAATATTTTCTTAGTTTACTGTATTTTCTAAGCTTACCATCATAGACAATCCGTTCTTTGGTCATGGTGGAGGATTTAAACAATATAATAGAGAAAGAAAATATATTGAATAAATAGAAGAAGAAGAAAATTTTGCATTTCTTTGTTTTTTTTCCTAGAAGTAGATATTGTGTAGGTTGAAAGACAATTTCTTGAAGGGATTTAACAATAAACCAAAAAAAGGGTTACATTTCAACTTGTTTGCAAAAGTACAAGAATTAACTGTCATTATTAAACATAAGATACCAAAATAAAATTTAATGTAAAATACCAAAATGAAAAATTACCCTATTTAATTATGTGAATTCTATACAATCTCAATAAATAGCTATTATTTTTCAATTATATCAAATCACGGGATATTATCATTGCATTTAATCTCATATAACTCCTAAATCATAAATTTATTATTCCACCACTCTCAACAAATTTTTTTCAAAATAGTTTTTGGTTAATTTTATTACAATACTATTCATTAGGTTTTTTTTTTTTGGATAGATTTGATCTCACTTTTTTTTTTAAAAAAAAATTTCTCAAGTACTATTCATTGTAAAGATATTTAAAAATTATTTAAATACAAAAAATAAATAAATAAAAATGAATTCTTTAGTAAAATAAAATTTTAAAATAGAGAATTTTATGGAGTGTGTGTATAAAAAAAGGTTAGTTAAAATATAAAAGTGTTTTTTGAGTTATAATTTGATTCGAAATTTACTTAGGCTCTTGTGGATAGTCTTATAAACTCATAATTTACTCAAAAAAATAATCAATAGTTAAAATTCATTTTACTCATAACCTCGTAGTTCATCAATTTAATCTACTCCACACAAATATATTTAGGGTAAATTATGAATAAATAAGGATGAATTTATGCATTTTTGTTAGTGAAAAATATTAGATATTTCAAAACATCATGTGATATTGTGCCCGTAGCTTCACTATCGACTTGTGGTATCACGTGATATTTTAACTTTCTAGCTAAAATAAATTGTTCTCAAATGAATTCTAAGTATTTGTTTGGTGTTCTTTTTTATTTTTTTTTGTGGTGATTTTTTTTTTTAAAGTTAAAGAATTAATGTGTTAAAAAATTATTTAGTTATCCATTTTTTAAAATCATGTTTTGAGTTTTAATTTGTATTTTTTTTATTTTTAATGGATTTTTTTAATATTTTAGTCAATTTTTTTTTTTTTTTGTTTTTTAGATGTATCTAGTCTATATGTATTCAAAAAATAAAATATTTGTGAAAAAATCTTTAAAAATTCAATAAATACTACAAAATATGAAAACAAAAGTATGAAAATCTCTAGTGTATAATTTTTTAAAAACAATAATGTGACATTTAACTTTTTTAATTCATTCAAAACTAACTTAATAATTTTTTAGATAAATTACAAATACAGTTCCTGAAATTTGCTTAAATTACGAATTGCCCCTATGGTTATGAAAATTACAATTATCCTCTTATCAGATTTTTTTATTTAACAGAATTAATAGAAAAAATCAAATTCTAACTATTCTTTTATATAACAATAAAATTACTTAAATTGTTAATTGAAATATATTTATGATATCATTAAAAACTATTAATTGACTTGATAATTTATTAATGAAAGGGATTATTTGTTGTACAACTAAAAATTTGAAGGAGCAGTTGTAGACGCGCCCGTGGGGCTTCACTCTACAGTTCGGACTCCCTTTTGTGTCGGTTCTAAATCTGAACCAAAGAGTCCAAATCCGGCAAATCGTTTGAGAAAACAGATTTTTGAAAAATGGCCAAACATGGACTTTGCCAGATTCTGAGTCGCCACCTAAATATTTTTAATTGGGAAATTTAGGAAACCACGACTCGTCTTGAAGGCCACATGTCCGTCATCACCAAAGTGGTCTTGGCTCGAGCTTAGGTACGATTGGGGAAGGTCGACTATGAGCACCTCTTTCGCCATTCAAGACCGGCCTCTACTAACCGTGATATCCGTTTTTGAAAACTTTACGCGTTCTTATTCCGGTTATTAACCTAGAATTACTATGTGATGCACACAACACAAAAGTATAGACCATATCGCCTAACTTGGAAATAAACATTGCATATCCGTTTTGTCTCGAAAAACGTGTTAGATTTTGCTACTCGCAAATAGGCTAAAATACGGATTTCAACGAGTTGTTCCAACTCAGGCAATCCAACCTCCACCCACAGGCATTCAAACAGTTTATCATGTAAGCACTTAGCCGCATGGCAAGCATACTGTCATGGTAAACATTCACACGCATGCGGTATGCTAAAGCCATAAAACTTACATCGTACTCGTGCCAAGACAAGATGGCGGTTAGCAAACATGCATGACCTAGTTCATGTTAAGTGGCTAATGCAACACAGGCAGAAATGCAATCTAGAGTGGGCTCGGCTAACCCTAAACATGGCATGTGGAATGCGCGAATAGCACGTATTCAATTTTGGAATTGAAAATACAATGCAGTTTGTATGATGTGTCGAGCCCGATGTATGTAAACAAATGCATGAATGCACGCATGCGATAGCATAAGGTATGTTAAAATAGACATGCCCTAATCTACCATCGAAAGCGGGTAAATAAAAGGGTTAGAAAGAAATGGGGGTTGGAAGACATATACCCACTCACGCACACTTATTACATTTACGCCCTCACTCGGAGGGACCGAAAGAATATACAAGTTAATTAACTACGCAAGCTAATTAATTATTACAAATTAACTAATCTAATTAAACAGAAAAACGCCTCGGGATGAGGGCCAAATCTGTGGCGTGCTCAACCGGCTCGAACCGCGATCATGCAAGTGTGCCTCTGTTTTCCCTGCTATCCTTCTCAGAAAATTGCCAAAGTCCCAGGAGTGCCTCTCAGGGCATTGGGGAGTACCACCGCTAGGCGAAAGCACCACGGCTAAATGATATGGCCACCTTGAATGAAGCTATCGGTACGCCAATTGGTCACGGTCGGCACTCGCTTGATGCGGTCGGCGAAAATTCTGCGAACCTGCAGACATGACAGAGGACAACAAAATGCATGGCAGTGTAATTCAAGGTATTTATGCACTACACACACCTCTTATCATGTTATTGGCTCGAGGGGGCATGTGCCTCGATTCCCGGACCACCAATCGCGCATTTTCATGCGTGATGGTCCTAAGAACCAAGAATGCAACTTCACTTTCAAATGCATGCAATACAAACAAGCAAACAAGGGTGTTTAACCTCCATCATACTTCACTTCAAGAGTCCAAACATGCACAATACGAATGTAACCCTAAACATGTCAACTAGGCATGCAACATGGACTACGCGATGTACTTGTGCAAGGCATACAAGCAAGCATGTGAATCAATGAGGGATGGACTTAGACATGATCTAGGCAGCTCCTATAGGCCTAAAATCAGTGGCCAAATTACTAAAATGTGAGAGCCAAACACACGTGCACACATACACATGTTAAGGCACCAACACTTAGGCATAACAAACGACGTTCAAGCACACTTGAAATAAGTTAAGCATGGATTACTAGCATGCATAAGAAACTCTGAAAATCACACGAAACATGATACCAAATCATGCGACAAAACAAACCAAATATGCAACAAATGGCCCAAGTCTTGAAACAAGCCATGAAGGCTTAAATCAAGGCCAAGTCCACCAAGCCTCACAAGGCTAAGGGGACTCAAAACAGGTCACAAGCAGACCTAAACAAAGCCTAAGGAGCACCTAGATGGCATCTAAGAGGCTCAAGTACAAAGGCATGCAACATGACCAAAACATGGAGTATTCAACACATGCTTTTAAAGCATTAAAGAAGCAACTAAAGCATGCATACAAGCACACCAAAAAGTCTGAAATAACATGCTAGATGGTTCCAAACTATCAAAAATGAAGCAAGCATGACATGCTACACACTCATACTCTCAAGGCCAACAAGCCGAATGCAAAGGAGCTATATAATGCATGATGGGATCGACCCAAATGGCTATGGACAGAGTTAAATCATGGCAAAATAAGCACACAAGCTTCATGGATCTAGGCCTAAAACATGTTCAAAACAAAGGCATGCAACCTAGACATGTTGAGGCATCAAATAGGCATTACAAGGCAACTATGCTAAGCATGCATAAGGGACCTAAACCAACTTAGGAACATGTTATATCATGGCAATATAAGCATGGAAAACAAGCCAAACATGCTCAACACACACTCAAGCATGGAGCTCCATAAGGAAGCAAAACTTGCCCTTTTCAAGGACATCAAGGAGAGGGGGTGGCCCTCCCCTTTTTGAGACTTCAAGGCATGCTCTTCACCACTGAAATCCTCAAGATTTGGTGGTGAAGAGATCCTATCACCAAAATCTCGGATCTCTCACAAAATAGCACAAAAAGTGCCCTTTTCAAGGTCTAAGAGTGATCAAACTTGCTCAAACCACAAAACACTCTTAATGAACAATAAAGAGGGCCTAAAAACAGAACTTTTATGTGTTATAGACTAAGCACAAAAACTGTTTTAAACTAGACAAAAATGGGATGCAAAAATGGGGTAAATAAAGTTAGTTTCTTACCCTTGATGATCCTCTTTACAAATGTTGTTGTTGTTGCTTCCTTGAGCTCCAATCCAACCAAAAACACCAAGAACCAACCCTTAGAACCTCAGTTGCTTAGAGAAGGTGAAACACTAGGTGCTTGTGTGCAATAGTGTGAACTAAAGCACCTAGTGTACAAAATGAGAGGTAAGAAGAGAGATACAATAGATACAAAGATCAAACCCTAAACCAGAGGTTCTCCTCTCTTTTTTCTCTCTAACCCTAAAATTTTGCTAACCCTTGAGCCAAGAGAAGCCTTCTTTATAGGCAACAAAGACTTACAAACTAAGTCATCCAGGGCTCATCCCTCCATACACGTGTATGGAGGAAACAAGAGCTAAGCAAATTGTCTAAAAATACCTCGAAGCGGTGTAAAGTGGTAATTTGGGCAAAATGGTCATTTTGCCAAAAAGAGTGCCGACCGGCACAATATAATGCCGGTGGCAACACCAGTCAGCCGGTGGCCTCTAGCCACAGCCGGTGGTATGTGGGGGTACCTCAGAAGGCATTCCCTGCCCTTCCAAGGCAAAACACAAGTGTTTGGTGCAAAACCAGACACAAAACGGTCAAGTTCGGAGGTCCTGAGGCAGGGCGCGTAGCCGAGAACTCCGGGAACTCCAAACAAACACAAACATGGATAATCACCGAGTGTTCAAGCGGTGACGTCCAAGTCTTGAGGACGGTCAAAAATGGGGTGTCTACAGCAGTATGTAATTTTCAAAACCATATGAACAATTCATATTTTAAGGCTTCGTTTGGAAAGTGGGTTGGTTTTTTAGCTTTTTGATTTTTTTGACTATTTTAGCCTGGGGCTAAAAAACCTGGTTTGGGAAGACCTTTTGACTTTTTTGATTTTTTTGACTTTTTTGTGAGAGAAAAAATGTAATAATTATGGGTTGGATGTGATGTCTTGTCTTATTGAACTAAAAAATTTATTTTGTTTTTTGTGGCTATTTTAGCCAAAAAAGCCACAAAACTCACTTCCCAAACATAGTATAAACAAATTTTAAGAGGTGTGTTTGTAATTTACCCTTATTTTTTTAACTTTTTAGCCAAAATCAAGTTTTTTTTGAAAGTTGCCAAATGGCTTTCAAGAAATAACACCACACTTTTTTTTTTCTTCCATTGGTTTTTTTTTTTTGCATGTAAATTTTTTCACAACATAATTGATTTAAAGTAGAACAATGCTCTATAATATTTCGAGACTTCTAAATAATTATTCCAATTGTTGAGGATACGAACCTCTTGGGTAAATTACACTTTAAATCATTTTATTTTATGGTGAATTTGATTTTTATTTTTAATTTTTAATTGTAGCAGTTATCATTTTTACTTTCGACCAAGTTTTAATGTGGTTATATTTATTAACAAAAATTGCCATGTATTTCTCGGCCTTTTTAGGACAAAATACAATTTATTCCATTTTTTTTTTATTTTGTATTTCTTCATAATATTTTCTAAGCTTACCATCATAGACAATCCGTTCTTTGGTCATGGTGGAGGATTTAAACAATATAATAGAGAAAGAAAATATATTGAATAAATAGAAGAAGAAAAAAAATTTGCATTTGTTTTTTTCCTAGAAGTAGATATTGTGTAGGTTGAATGACAATTTCTTTAATACTGTGTTTGGTTAGGGAATTTGGAGAGGGATTTGAAAAGAAAAAGGGAAAAGATATGTCAAATTATGTGAAACATAGACATATTTTATTCACATTTCACCTACCTTTTCCATTTTTCTTTCTAAATTCATTCCCAAATCTTCCAACCAAACACATCATAGGGATTTAACACTAAACCAAAAAAAGAGTTATATATCAACTTGTTTGCAAAAGTGCAATAATTAACTGTTATAATTAAAAATAAGACACCAAAATAAAATTTAACGTAAAATACAATAATGAAAAATTACCCTATTTAATTATGTGAATTCTATACAATCTCAATAAATTGATATTACTTTTCAATTATATCAAATCACGGGATATTATCATTGCATTGAATCTCATATAACTCCTAAACCATAAAATTATTCACTATGTTTGGTTCTATTTTTTTTGAATAATTTTTTCAAAAAGTGATTTGAAAACTTTATTTTGAAAAAAGGATTTTTGTTTGGTTTTTAAAAAAATGCATCATTGCAATTTTAAGTTTCCTTCCAATTTAAGGAGTGAGACAATTTTGAAAAAAAAAATTTATCACATCAAAAAATAGTCTCATCTTAATTATATATATATATATACATGTTATATATGTATGAAAACATAATTTGGTATGTAGCAATTTATGATTACATATCTTACCATTAACTGTGTGACTTTATCATAAAATTTCTACTCATTTCAACCACAGAAAGCGTTTTTTTTTTTCCTTCCCAAATTGGCATAAATGTTATGCAGAAAATTTATTTTATCACACAATATCGTAACATTAACACAAAAATGTGTAACATCGTCTAAAATTGGCATAACAAAATGTCCAAATTTTTTGTACTTCATGTTGCAAAATTTTTTAAGTTAGTTATGATTTTTTTTTTTAATGTCAATTTGTAAAAAAAATTACGTTTTCTATGGTTGAAATAAGTGCAAATTTTATGGTAAAGTCACACATTTAATGGTAAGATATGTATCTATAAATGGCTACATACCAAATTATATTTTCGTACATATATAGTGTATACATACATACATATATATATATATATATAAACTAAGATCAGAGTATTTTTTGATGTGATAATTTTTTTTTTCCAAAAGTTGTCCCTCTCCTTAAATTAGAAGGAAACTTCAATTTGCAATAATACATTTTTGAAAAGTGTATTTAGTTTTCTAAATAACCAAACAAGTATTCTAAAATTTTCAAAAACGTTGAATTTGAAAAACAACAACCAAAAAAAGTGATTATTCCACCACTCTCGACAAATTGTTTTCAAAATAGTTTTTGGTTAATTTTATTACAATACTATTCATTAGTTTTTTTTTTTTTTTTTTTTTGATAGATTTGATCTCACTTTTTTTTTTATAAAATTTCTCGAGTACTATTCATTGTAAAGATATTTAAAATTTATTTAAATACAAAAAAATAAATAAAAATGAATTCTTTAATAAAATAAAATTTTAAAATAGAGAATTTGATGGAGTGTGTATATAAAAAAAAAAGGCTAGTTAAAATATAAAAGTGTTTTTTGAGTTATAATTTGATTCAAAATTTACTTAGGCTATTGTGGATAGTCTTATAAACTCATAATTTACTCTAATCAATAGTTAAAATTCATTGTACTCATAATCTCATAGTCATCAATTTAATCTACTCCACAAAATATATTTGGGGTAAATTATGAATAAGTGAGGATGAATTTATGCATTTTTGTTAGTGAAAAATATTAGATATTTCAAAGCATCATGTGATATTGTGCACGTAGTTTCACTATCGACTTGTGGTATCATGTGATATTTTAACTTTCTAGCTAAAATAAATTGTTCTCAAATGAATTCTAAGTATTCGTTTGGTGTTTTTTTTTTTTTTTTTTTTTTTTTTTGTGGTGATTTTTTTTTTAAGTTAAAGAGTTAATGTGTTAAAAAGTTGTTAAAAAATTATTTAGTTATCCATTTTTTAAAATCATATTTTGAGTTTTAATTTGTATTTTTTATTTTTAATGGATTTTTTTAATATTTTAGTCAGTTTTTTTTTTTTAGATGTATATAATCTAAATGTATTCAAAAAATAAAATATTTGTGAAAAAATCTTTAAAAATTCAATAAAAAATCTTTAAAAATTCAATAAATACTACAAATTATAAAAACAAAAGTATGAAAATCTCTAGTGTATAATTTTTTAAAAACAATAATGTGACATTTAACATTTTTAATTCATTCAAAACTAACTTAATAATGCTTTAGATAAATTACAAATACGGTTCCCGAAATTTGCTTAAACTACGAATTGCCCCTATGGTTATGAAAATTATAATTATCCTTATCAAAATTTTTATTTAACAGAATTAACAGAAAATATAAAATTCCTAACTATTCTTTTATATAACAATAAAATTAGTTGAGTTGTTAATTGAAATATATCTATGATATCATTAAAAATTATTAATTGACTTGATAATTTATTAATGAAAGGAATTATTTTTTGTACAACTAAAAATTTCAAGGGACGGATGTAATTTTCAAAACTACATGAGACAATTCATATTTTAAACAAATTTCAGGAGGCGTGTTTGTAATTTACTCTTATTTTTTTAACTTTTTAGCCAAAACCAAGTTTTTTTTGAAAGTTGCCAAATGGCTTTCAAGAAATAGCACCACACTTTTTTTTATTCTTCGATTTTTTTAATTTTTTTTTATTTTTGCACGTAAAATTTTTCACAACATAATTAATTTAAAGTAGAACAATGCTCTATAATATTTCAAGACTTCTAAATAATTATTCCAATTGTTGAGGATACGAACCTCTTGGGTAAATTACACTTTAAATCATTTTATTTTATGGTTAATTTTGTTTTGATTTTTAATTTTTAATTGTAGCAGTTAATCATTTTTACTTTCGACCAAGTTTTAATGTGGTTATATTTATTAACAAAAATTGCCATGTATTTCTCGGCCTTTTTAGGACAAAATACAATTTATTCCATTTTCTTTTTATTTTGTATTTCTTCATAATATCTTCTTAGTTTACTGTATTTTCTAAGCTTACCATCATAGACAATCCGTTCTTGGGTCATGGTGGAGGATTTAAACAATATAATAGAGAAAGAAAATATATTGAATAAATAGAAGAAGAAAATTTTTTTGCATTTGTTTTTTTCCTAGAAGTAGATATTGTGTAGGTTGAATGACAATTTCTTTAAGGCATTTAACACTAAACCAAAAAAAGGGTTACGTTTCAACTTGTTTGCAAAAGTACAAGAATTAACTGTTATAATTAAAAATAACTTACCAAAATAAAATTTAATGTAAAATACAATAATGAAAAATAACCCTATTTAATTATGTAAATTCTATACAATCTCAATAAATTGATATTATTTTTCAATTATATCAAATCATGTGATATTATCATTGCACTTAATAGTCATTTAAACCTACGCTAATAATATTATTACAAACACAAGTATAATTATAAAATTGTTCCAGGCCAAAATCTGCTTTAATGTGATTTAGGCAAGTTGTACTTTATGACCTTATCATTTAGAAATAGTCGTTTATCCCTCTTGTGATTTTAGACTAAACTGCTACTAGTAACTTTTCCGTCCGACTTTACAAGATTTGAGGTGAACGCGCCTCTAAAGCAAGTCAGCATAAGAAATGAATGTTTCCTTCCAAAAGTAACTATATAAAAAGACATAAATGCCCGTGTATATTTCTATAAGAAAAATGATTTGTAGCACTAATTTTCATGGCACTAATGGCACTAATTTTCTATTTTGGTAACTGTTTTTTTTATTTTTTGTTTTTTCTTGCCTTATATGAAAATTAGGGGCATTAGTGCCCCTAATTTTAGTGCCACCAATCACAATTGTTTCTATAAAATGAGACCATGTATTATGGAAAAGGTTTCTCTCCAATCTAAATTAGACTATAGGGTGTAATTGGGCCTCTATGGGCCTACTATAGAGTCCGCATTGATGATCCGAACCATCAATGTGTAGAACTCGTCAAGTAATTCATTCTTACAAAAAATCACGTTAATCGAATATCAATAGCCACTTGATCAAATCATATTTGTATTGAAGTATTCGACAAGTCTCAACCGCCATCAATAGGGGCTCAATCTGTGACTATTAATGATCGGGATATACAATCAGAGATACATATCACTCCATTGTCATCATAATCATCGCAACCAATTCCAAAATCTGATAACAAAGACAAAGATCTTCTTCAAATCGTCAGTCAATTCTAGGGGTGCAACTCGGGCGGGTTCGGTCGGGTTGGGGGTCTGCCCAAGCCCGACCCGAATTGCCAAGAGCAGTGCCCAAGCCCACCCAAGCCCGAACATGAACCCGAGCTTTACTGTCCAAGCCCGGCCCAAGCTTTGTATTTTGAACTCGAGTTAACCCGAATTGCCCGAATTGCCCAGAAACTTGTAGGTAGATTTGTTTTGAAACCTGTAAGTAGAATTGATAATTAACAAAGAATTGAGAATTATTCAAAGTTATTTTCTGGTCACCAAAAAATAAAAATTAAAAATTAAGACTAACTCTTTTACTTAATTTATATATATTATATAATTTATTAAATTATATATATATATATTATATTATATATTATATAATATATTAAATTTAATTTGGGTTCGGGTTGCTCGGGTTGGCCATTGGTTCTGTCCAAGCCCAGCCTGAATTACAATTCGGGCATCAAAAATCTGCCCAGCCCCATCCAGATTACAAGATATAGTTGCCCAAGCCCTAAAAAAACTCGGGCTGGGCTCGGGTTGCTCGGGTTGAGCCTGCCCGAGTTGCACCCCTAGTCAATTCGTACGGGTACGGGTAATGGGAACTGTCAGGGCCGGCTCTGAGGGTAAGCAAGAGAGGTCTGCGCCTTGGGCCTCTAAATTTGGGCTGAAAATAGGGACCCTCAAATATAATTTTGTGTTTTAGATATTAAAAAAAAAAAAGTCCAAATACTATAGGCCCAATTGAACATGGGGCTAAAAAAAAAAAACAACAAGACTAGATTTTTATTTTTTTAAAGTATTTGTAATGATTGCTTCCTATCTTAATATATAAAAATAAATTTTTATTTATAATTTTAATGATTATATATGTAGATAAATTTTTTTGTGACTACAAATAAATAAAAAAGTTATAACTTATTGTTTTATCTATAATTTTTTCTTTTTTTCAATATAAGAAGGCTCTATTTTCGAAATTCATTTTGGACTTCTTAAATCTCAGGTCTGGCCCTAGGAAGTGTGCAAGCAAAACCTATATATTTAAGGAAGAGCAATTTTGAATTTTCAACACAAACCGTTAACAGAGTCAATTTTGTAAAAAAAATCCAAAACCACAAGAGAGGTAAGTGGCTATTTTTAAATAATAAAGGAGTAAAGAGCAACAAGCCTAAACCACGTGGGGCTAAAGCGGATTTTGCCCATTGTTCTATAAATGTTTTCTTTGTTGATATATTTATTCATAACAGACTATTATTCCTGATATTTGAGCCATTTGGTAATGTTATATTTTTGTAAAATTTTTTCCAAAAAATATATATTTGATAAAAAAAATTTGTCAAAAAGTGATAATAATTAAGGTCTCGTTTGGGAACAGGTTGTTTTATTAACTTTTTGGCTAAAATATGAAGTAAAAAAATTAATATGTTTGGAGTAATTTTTTAGTTTTTTACGAAAAGATGTGCAAAAAATAGAGAGAAAATAGAATTTTTGACTTTTTGATATAGGTTATAGGCTTTTTGACTTTTTTAATAATTTTTTAACTTTTTGACTAAAATATTAACTTGCCAAATGAGACCTAAAAAAACAGTTTCAACCCAACTTGGTGTAATTTTATCCATATAAATATCTCATTTTAATTGACCATCACATGATGAAAGCAAATAACAAACAATTACAAAAGTAAATTGAAAAGTGATAATGATGATGTTAGTCCTTGGATCGCCATTTTCTAAACTCAAAGCATCATCTCTTGACAAGCCATATAAAGCAGATTACTTTCTTTTTAAAATTTTAATAAATTTCCTACATAAGTTAGGTTTACATGTCATTTTTTGTGATTTTTTTTTGTAAGTTGTAGAATCGAGTAGCGCTGATGATCACCTTTGGCTATAAATTGGACTTATTGAAAAGCCATAATAAGGGTGTAACTCGGGCGGGTTCAGTCAAGTTAGAGGTTTGTCCAAGCCCAGTCCGAATTGTGTTTGGCAGTGTCCAAGCTTGCTCAAGCCCGACCATCAACCCAAGCATGGCTGTCCAAGTTCGAACCAAGCTTCATAATTTGAACTCGGGTTTGCCCGAATTACCCGAATTTCACAAGGCAACAAACAGCTTCTGAATTTTTTCATACAACAAACAGTGTTTCATAATATACATAAGTCCATTAGTCTATACAACAAACTTAAACATCATCCCAGCCACAAATACTGCTACATATAAAAGTAAATTTCATAAGGCAATAAATAATGCTTCATTATTCCATACAACAAACAGAGTAGTTCTTAGGCATTAGGCAAAGAGCATTTCTCTAATGCATTGTAAAACCAGGATTGATATTAGTATCAATATTTTCAATTTTTATCTCAACAAGTAATTCTTAATCAAATGAGTAAAGAAGATTGGCCAGTGCAAGCTCTACTGTTGCAACTCCCATATTGATTTCACAATGCTCTTCGACCAGATCCAAATGGAATTAGTCTAAAGTCCTCTAAAATCAATATCACCGGTTTTGAGTGGTAATCGAATGACGAATGACCAAAAATAAACAAATTGAAGCACAAATACAAACATAGTGTCACGACCCAAATCTGCCCCTATGGGTTTAGCACCGTAATCGGCCAGTAATCCGTGATTACCGAAGGCCTGCTTAACAATAATACAGAGTACAGGGGCTGGCGGAAGCCAAAACAGTAAATGAAAGATGTCCAATGAGCTGTGACAATCTGTATGCAAAAAGATTTTTCATAACACATTCACATTCGGAACCAAACAGTAATATACATACACATACAAACATTCAGGTTAGGGACCAAATTCCTACCGTAACAGTATAGCACGAGTCTATACAGTCTATACAATACAGAGACAGGAAGGGGGAATATAAAACACCCCGAAGCAGCCTTAGCTTGGCAGTACATGGAACCTCGCAGTGAGGCACGTTGGTTGGCTTGACAAAAAGGGAGCTTAACCCAACGCTCCTAGCTCTAATTCGGTGCCTGGACACCTACATATATATAAACAGTGAGCTAAAGCCCAGTGAATAACATATGCGTAAAGAGGTTAAGAATGAATGTCCTTTCAGTATTGAAAATGGTCATTTGAACAGTATATCAGTTATTCGATCATAGCAGTCATAAGTGGTATATCCAATAGCAAACAGTACAGTAGGTCTTAACAGACCGAACAGTCAGTTGATGGCCATCATATCAGTAAACAGTAGTGGTTCCAACATGGGAACCGACAGAGATCTCTGTAACAGTAGCGATATGATTCGATGATGAAATTGTTATGGATGTCACGAATCTGATTCACAAATAGGACAAGTATTCATTGAAGAAATATCGATTGTAAAGCGAGACAGTTGATTATTCAGAAAATATTCATGATTGAATATATCTTTACAACATTGTTACTCACAAAGTTCTGGGCTACAGATAAGCTAGTGCGTGTTCTCAGATACTAACCTTACACAGTTACAGAATGAACACACACTAAGCCACATACTTGGAAATCGAAGACTTAGTCCCTACTTAGACTCGGTGTGGTTCTACATCAATATCCTCATTAAGATGCCTTAAACATGCCCTAGGAGTACCTAGGATGGAAAGATGATGCAAAGATGTACTTTAAAACACTTTTCAAAATTTTCAGAAAACAGGGGTCTTGCTAAAACGTGGATTTATGCGCTCAAGCGGATATGCAGACAAAGGAGCTCCACTCGAGCGTGACTTCCTTTGCTCGAGCGGACTGTAAACTACAGTAAAAGTACTGGATGCACAAAAATCACGCTCGATGGGCGCTCGATCCACGCTTGAGCTTGAGACTCAGGTCTTCGCTTGAGCGTGCATTCCTTCGCTCGAGCGGACTGTAAACACATGCAAAGTACTGGATACACACATTTCACACTCGAGCGTCACTTTTACCGCTCGAGCGGACTGCATGAACTTAGAGTGCTCGCTCGAGCGTGGGTCCAAATTCTGAAAATTTCATATTTGAACCTCCAGCTCAAAACTCAACTTTAAAGCTTCAAATTCGATCCTTTTGGGCTAATTTTCTGAAAAACTCTTGTAAACTCATAGTATAACATGTTTTGAAGATTAATTTGCAAAATCAAAGCTCAAAGGTAGTTCAATTAAACACAATCTCAAGGAAAACTTCAAGAACATAATTTAAATGTAACATTCAAGTGTTTAATTGAAATCAAAGCTTCAACTACAAGCTCAAATGCAAGTTTAAGCTCAAACTCAAGGTGAATTCATGGACTATAACAAAAATGTGGACATGCATGCAAGAATTTTCATGAAAACAACTTCAAACTTCATGATATGCACATGCAGGCATGATTCAAGCTTCAATTCAACAATTTAAGCCATAACTTGGCTCTAAACTCCAACAATCCTCTAAACCATGCAATATGTGACTTAATTTAACATTCAAGAAGATGATTCTCCTACCTTATGCTTTCAATTTCAAGTCTAGAAGCTCAATTATGCAATTAACCTTCAATATCTTCAAGACTCCAAGCTAAATGCCTAGATGAAATCAATTTCTCCTATCTCTCTCCCTCTAGTCGGTTTTGCTCTAAAAATGTTTGAAGAAGTGTTGTGTCAAAAGTGTATGAAATGGAGAGGGGTTAGCCTAGCTTATTCCACTAGATGGCAAATTTGCAGATAAGTCCAACTTTTGTAATTTATTAATAATTAATCTAATTTAATCATGCCAAATCAAATTCTAATTAAATTTATCATAAAATTACATAAATTCCAATTAGCATAAAACATTAATCAATTTCGGATTCGGCCGCCGATAAGGCCTTCAATTTGCTATTTAAACATAATACATGAACAGATAATTTAGCAGTCAAATAGATAGACATGCATTTAAACTAATACACTCAATCAATCAGTTCAGAATTTCAGTCAATCAGTCAGTTAACATGCTTAATCATAGAATAGCACTAATCAGTGGTGAGGGTTGTCACACATAGAGAGGGATCTACCAGTTTTGTATGGTGTCAAAGCTTATCGATAAGGTGGCGGTGTCGTTGTTTGTGGTGTCGTCGTTGTTTGCGGCATCGGCGTCGGCGTCGGCATCGGCGTCGGTGTCGGTATCGGCATCGGCATTGTCCATCGTTCTTCAACTCTCATGAAGAAATGAAATGAGAGTCTGAGAGAGAGGGAAGAAAGAATAGATAAGGTAAGGTTTTGTTTTTAGTTTTAATGTAATAGTCCAAATAAAAGATGCTAATCCAAGGGCCAAAGACCACCCAAAAAAAATAAAAAATTAAGGGCTAGCTGCTTAATTTATACATATATTATATAATTTATATAATATATTAAATGTAATTCGGGTTTGGATTGCTCGAGTTAGTCACTGACTTTGCCTAGGCCCGTTCAGATTATAAGATATTATTGCCCAAGTCCTAAAAAAACTCGGGCTGGACATGGATTGTTCGGATTGAGCCCGCCCGAGTTGCACCCTTAAGCCATAGTATCTCAAGTTAGGCCATTGTCACCAAACAAAAATTGATAGGCGTAATGGACCATATGCCACCATTTATAGGCGTAATGGACCATGTGCAGTAGCACAGGCTCATATTTTGTTTGGAAAGAATTTTTTTAATTTGATTTTTTAACTATTTTAGTCTGCTTAAAATTTTTTTGTTTGGAATGAATTTTTAATTTTTTTTATAGTTTTGTAAGAGAAAAAAAATTAAATAATTAGGATAAATTACAGTGACACCTCTTAAGGTTTATACTTGCTACAAATTCCCCCATTACGTTATGGAAATTATGTCCCCCCTCCATGAAGTCACATTACAAGTTACCTCCTCTGTTAGTTGACCATAAAGTCAACTAATAGTTTTTGATGATATCAATTGTTAATTTTTCTTTTTAAATACCAATTTTACCATTTCCTTGTTTCCTCTCTCGCTGTATTTCCTTTCTGTTCATACAAACAACTAGTCATCACTCCCTACTCCTTCCTACCACTCATCACATACCATCATGCATCATTACCCACTTCACCAGCTCACAAATCAAAGAAGCTTGTGTTTAGAGAAAATTAATCCATTGAATCAATTAATCAAGCATGTAATGTGCAGAAGATTTTCAGTGAAATAACCTAATGCAAAGCAACTAGAGCAAAATCCCAAAATCAACAGGTGAAATGACAGGGACTCCAAAAAAAAAATATTAAATATTCTACACAATACTTATATAAGGCCAAGTTTGGGGACTTTGAAATAATCCAAAAAGCCAAAAAGTTACTCAAAAAGTAAAAAGTTAACACTATTCACCAAAACTCAACAATTACGGCTGCACAACTCCCAATTCAAATTTTCCTCTAAAAACCAATTTTCACAATTTTTTATTACACATTTTTCCATAAAAAGTCAAAAAGTTAACCCAAACATCCATATTTTCAACCTCAATTTTTTAGTCAAAAAAGACAAAAAGTGCACTTATTTAGTCTTCCCAAACAAGGCCTAAGTGTGTATTATATAAAATATTTGATAATTCGTTTAAAATCTGAAGCATTTGTGGTGAAATAAACACCCAGCCCAGCCAATACACACGCATCCACAAGGAACAACAAACAATTAAATACCAAAATTTCAATCACACAGCATACACCAAAACGCAATAACCCATAATAATTATGAAATAAACACATAATACACAACTATAATCATGAACTGGGCATTTCCTTTACTACATACAACCAATAACATATAATGCACCAATATTACACTTTATTGAGCAATTGAAGGCGTTCGTGTGGAAATAAGTTATTTTAGTAATTTTTTAATTTTTTGATTAAAATATGAGATAAAAAAATTAATATTTTAGAATGATTTTTTAATTTTTTATGAAAAAATGTGTAAAAGTAAAGAAAAAAAAGAAGAATGTTTGACTTTTTTTTGATATAAATTATAAATTTTTTGATTTTTTAGTAATTTTTTGAATTTTATGCTAAAAGTGTTACAAGACAAACGAGTAGGCGCTTTTGGAAGAAGATGAGTATGCCCAAGGAGTGGACTGATTAACAACTTGAATCCCAAACCTCGACGACAACAACCATAGTTGCTAACCATTCCTTGTAACCCTCTACACCCACCCACTGTTGCAACTACTTCAGTGGGTTTTTCGAGCACGAATTGTGTCGAACAGTTGGTCTGCATCCTCTACTCTATTACCCTGCGATCCTATTTCAAAGTCCAACGATTTTCTCTCTCAATAAAATAACAACTCCAATCACCAACCCCACCATTCACCATCAAAATTCTTCCGAGACCCACAATTTACTCCAAAACATATTCACAAAAAACAAGGAGATAATAAGAATAAAGGATCGACACCTAGAGAAGAGGATTGAGAAGATGGAGTAGAGTGTGATTTCATCGACCACGACCTAGTGGTGCTTGACGGCAAGATTGATTTCATTGGTGACGACGACAATGAAGGGCTGGCGAAGATTCTTCATCTGTTTATGGATGGGGGGCGTGGTGGGGATTTGGGTATTGATTTGGTGGTGATGGGCTCAGTGGTTATGGTAGAGATATATGCATGGTGGTGGGTTTCATTCGATGGGTCTGTCTGGTGGACAATCAATCTATGGTGGATGATTTGGGAAATGCGTATAGAGTTGGCAAAAAGGTAGGTATGTTATTAGATGAGGATAATTAGGTAAATTTCCTTATAAATGTGAGGGTATTAAAGTAATTTTACATTTTCAGTCAACCCAGTTAAATGACGAACACGAGAGGGGAAATTTTATTTCCACACACCAAATTTCCTTACTCTACACACTTAATGAATTTTTTCATAATCACAATTTTATCCTTTAACAAAATTACCATCTCACCCACCACTATCTCACCTACACATCTCATAATTTTTCCATACACATCTCACCCACCACCATCTCACCAACCACTTCACCGCCGGCCATCGCCTTCCATGCCCAAACCTCAACCATACACAACATTTCTTTTCACTTCCCACTCCTTTCAACCTCTAACATTCCCATTTCATCTTCTTTCTTTCTCTGTAAATTGCCGGAGATATGGCAATCGTTCGAACAACCAGTGCCAAACAAATCGCTGCCATTTGGATATCAATCGACGAACCAATTGAGTATGTACAAATATCAACTATCGAATTTATAAGGTTTGTTCGAGGATCAACCATCGAAATAGTATAAAATGAAAATGAGTATATTGCTGCTCTTCTTTGCTTACGAATAGGGCACTGTGTTCAGATTTGGCTAATGCAAGCATTTATTTCGTGGTTATCTCTCTGCATGATGTTGATTAGATTACGAAGAAATCTGAACTCTATGCGATTTGCAACCCTTTAATTTCTCTCTCTCTCTTTCTAAGCTTCGATTTTCTCTCTCTTGTTTTGAAGCTTCGACATTACCATTACTGAACAAAGCTCAGAGTAATCACACACAACGAGTATGGACTTCTCTACCTTTTGTGTTCATTCCTTGTTATTTTATATATCGTTAAGTAGATCGTATACTGTATATTGTAAATGTGTATGTTTTTCCTGAAAATACGATTTTATTTTAATATTTTAATCACTGAACAAATTGGTTGATAAATGATGGAAGGAGAGGATGTGCACTGAGAATGTGAAGGTATATTTGGAATGTGAAGTGTGTGAATTGAGACAAAGAAGTAAAAATCAAATTACTAAATGTGTGGATTGAGAAAATATGAACACAGAGATAATTTGGTGGGTGGAAATAGAATTTTCCACACGGGGGCTTTTATTTGCACACACAATATACACTCTTTGCACATCCTTCTCATTACATACACCAAAAAAATTAATTCCTAATTATTTTACTCACTGCACACACAGTTCATTCCACATCTACCCTCATACACACACACACACACACCTCAGAACCTCAAACAGAGCTCTCCCAACGGTGCACATACACCCATTGAAGCTGCATCTCTCACATTACCCTGTTTCATACATTACCCCATAGCTCCTCGTAGCTTCTTGCTTCACACAACTTTCATCCCCAAAGCTGCATTCATCAAGACAACCCATTGAAGCATTCTAGCACATTTTCAATCCTCATTCGTATTTAGGTGAGTTTACTTTTCAATCCTCATTCCTATTTAATTTGTAATGTAGAGCTTTGTTTTTACCATTTTCAAAATGAATGAACGCCCACGGAGTGTAAACAAGTTGTTCGGAAACTAGTTTTCCGAAAGTAAGGAAGTTGTTCGGAAGTAGAAATCCGAAAATAGTCATTTATTTCAACAGTAGATTTCTGAAAAATTTTCATTATTTCGATAGTCAACTTCTGAATATTTTAAATTCGGACAACATTCAACTTCCGAAATTAATTTTGTGTTTCGGTTTTCAACTTCCGAACAGTATATATACTTTCGATTTTCAACTTTCGAACAGTTTAGTTGTTTTTTTTTCCTCCATTCTTTTGTATATTCTTTTTACAATTGTATAGTCATCAAACATATTAATTTTTGCAGATAATATGGATTTTGAATGTCAACAACGTGTCCCATCTATTGTTTCAAATAGACGATGTCGTGAATTGGATATTGACCATGAACGAGGACGAGGGCATGGGCGAGGACGAGGTCGAGGTCGAGGTCGTGGTCAAGGTCGTGATCCAGTTTCAGTAGAATATGATATCCCTAGTGCTAGTCAAAGTCAAAGTCAAAGCCGAAGCCAAAGACGAGTTCAAGGTGATGATGTGCCTGACATTACCGTGGAGGATGCCTCTTTACCCGATTCTCCTACTGTCCAAGAAGAGTATCTTACTCATGCTTTTCCAAGTGGACCGACTGATCCATCAATACTGCGGAGTTTCAATAATTATGTCGTTGTAACTGTTTGGCACGGGGAGGTAAACATTCTTGAGTAGAAGTGAAATTCATTTGTATATGAGTTTTTTTTTTGTGTGTGTGTGTTGTATGGTAGTTTCTAATGAAATATCATTTGTGTTATAGGAACGAGGGCCCCTAAAGTGTCATAATCACTCTTCGAAGATCCTTGCATGGCCATGGTGGTCAGTAGATAACAACACCAGATTTAAAGCCATTATTGAGCAGTCTGAGCTGTCACAGTTAGCTCGTTGCACTTATTGGTTCATCAACAAGCTTCTAATCTCTAATTTTGTTGAGAGATGGCAACCTGAGACGAACACATTTCACATGACAGTTGGTGAGAGGACCTTGACCTTGGATGATGTTGGCACTATTCTTAGCCTTCCCATTGTAAGAAGATCAGTCAGCGTACCAGATGTGACGGATCATCATGGAGTTACACTACTGGTTTCTGGCTTGGGGATTACTGAACGTGTAGCACATGAAGAGGTTTCTACTACTAGTGGGAATTCAGTCAGGCTTGAGTGGTTGCGAAGTTAGTTTGCTGGTGTCACAGATTCAAACCCAGAGGAGGCTATACAATGCGCTACTAGAGCTTATTTGTTGTTTCTATTGAGATGTACGCTCTTTAGTGACAAGAGTGGCGGTAGGGTTCCTGTTGTTTACCTTGGCTTATTAATGGATTTAGGATTCTGCATTTTTAGCATTTTTATACAGACAGTTGAGGTATGCTAGCCGGTCCGGTGTTAAGCAGATGGGTGGTTATATGACTCTTTGAGAGGCGTGGATTTATGAGCATTTCTGAGCATTCTGACCTCACCAGAACATAGCCTACAATGAAGACATGCCACACGTATACCATTGGGCATCTAGGAGAGAGACAGGTTCCTCTATTGATCATTTGAAATCTTTTCGAGCGGAGCTTAACAGTTTGGTAGCAACTGATGTAAGTTTACTCGTCTTGAGATAATTTTAACACTTTCCATTTATCTTACCCTTTATATACTTTAATTCAAAAACACTTTACGTTTACATGTTATTTGGGATCGATACCACAGCTACAAAGACCAGCATCCATGTAATTCGGTTACGTTCTACCATGGATGCTTAAAGTGCTTAGACGTGGTCGAACCCTATCATCCAGATAGAGTTCTGAGGCAGTTTGGCAGGGTTCAAACCATCCTAGATGCATCGCTAGCTCCTACTCGTGGTGCTCGAGGCAACATATCTGCACGATATACAGTCATGTATAGATACTTGGATAGGATTTGGAAGGCTTGGGATAACCACGTGTTATCTGAGTAGCGGAGGAGCACACCAGTTCGTCAGCCTTGGGAATGTGTACTGAGTTATATGGATTGGTATAAGAATATCACGCACCTATATGTTGAGCACAATGATGAACCGCATGTCCATGACCATGGATTTGTAAATGATATTTTGTTATTAGAATGGAATAGTAATAATGGTCGATAACATTCAATCCATGCCACAAAACACATCAACATAAAAAACACATCCATTAATTTCTTCTATAATTCTAACATTGTCAAATGCATACATGTGTTATGCGACATCAACAACATCAAATGTCTTTCGAGTAGCTACAATATCATGAATAATGTCCTTGAAATGCTGAATGCGGCGCACATATGCATCATCCCAGTCGACAGCGCAAGGGTGACGGTTTTTTCACCAATTAATGGCTATAGGAGGAACTGGATGGCCTGGCTGCAAAAAAACCTGCACCAAATGTCAATTGAATTAGTGGTCATACCTCATAACTGCTTGTACATACACAAATTGATAAGTTTCTGTTATACCTGGACGAAATGATTTCCGTTGACAAACCCAATGGCAATCTCACGTCTATCAAGTTGAGGTACTAGCACTGTTCTAAGAGGTAAAAAGGTGAGACATTATTATAATGACAAGTGGTATAACACAAGATTGTAACACGATGCAACAAGATGCCCCATGTCTGGCATAATCATCCAATGTGAGTATCCAGGACTGCCTTCAAAGTATGATAATATGCTTGTCAATTCTTCAAACCTTTCATAGGACCCATAAAGTGTAATGTATTCCTCTTTGTGTGTGTGCAGCTCACCCAAAAGATAACACCTAACCTGAGCCCAGTCATCTTCTGTATGACCAATTGAAGCAGCTATAGCCCTGAAACCATAATTCCCATCTGCAGCTACATTCTTGACAAACTTAATGTATGGTTTCAACCCAGAAGGGAAAACATCAACATATGCACTAGGTTTCACTGTTCTAGTAATGTACACCTTCCCTTTCGCATTCACCTTCTCCTTTCCCTTAATAGGTCGCTTCTTCTTGGTTTCCAGAGTAAAAGCTAATGTAGTGATTTGAGTGTCCCTAGGTGAGAAGGAATCATGTCCAGATTGCACCAACTCAAATGCACATGGGTCATGACGGATAGAAACATTGATCTTCTTATGATCCCGAGGACATGTTTTGGGCTTTACCTTTGGCTCAACAAGAAAAGTGCTTCCCGGACATACAATCTCTTTCAACTTCTTCAAAAGGTCCAACCGCATGGTTCTATCACTTTCATTGAACTTTTTCACAAACAACTCTACTTTTGCATGACAAGTCACCTCCGTTTCTTCTTCTTTGTTACATATGGAGATATGAAGTTGCCTCCACTGTGAGTGTGTGGTAACATGTGGTATAGAACGATCTTGTCTGATGTAGTCAGCAATCTCATGGGCACAAGGTAAACCATGAGTGTGGCGAAGGACGCATCCACAAGCTTCATCATCAATACTAATGGAATTGGCTGTCTTACTCTCTACAAACAAATACTCTAATGCAGAGATAGACACATTACCCCGTAACTCCCTAAACTGAGAAGGTTTAAATTGATGTTACACAACAGTTAGACTTTTCTCAAATGAAGCTTTGATATCAGTGTGTTGCAACTCAAGTAGACTGTGTATTTTCTCAAATGATGCCTGAAATGAGACTTGACATGAACCCAATTGTCTTTTAAGTTTTGCATGTGCACTCTCAGCCCTGGTCAATTCAATGTAAGTGAAATTAAAATCAAGTTCATGGAACTTATTAATAACATATTGAACAAAAGTAATCTTACCGATTGGTTGTAACATTGCCACAATGCATACACGTGTCTGTCCATGCCGCCACAAATTTCTCCTTGTAAGGAACCAACCAAGTATCCATGACGTAGTTTACTGCATTCGAATAACTATTGAATTTCTTAAGTAATGATTTAAGACGCTCATCGTATTGAATTTTAAAAGATGAATACACTAAAGAGTTCCACTCATGGTTGAACTTCTCTCATTTCTGCTGTGTCTCAAACATTTTCTTGCATTTGGTCAATACATTCTTACTGATATGCCAACGACATAATAAATGTCTGCCCCTAGGGAATATCTTCTGTATGGCATTCATCAAGGCTAGCTCTCTGTCAGTACCAATAATTGATGGCAAAACAAAACCATCCATGACATCACACAATGTAGCTAACACCCACGCATAGTTATCAGCCCTCTCATACTGTAAGTATGCGAAAGCTACAGAGAAAATCATTTTAGTTGATGTCACTCTCACAATTTCAAGAAGAGGAAGACGATATCTATTGGTTTTATTTGTGCAATCCATAATTAATATACGTGGGAAAGACCGAAATAAGTCCAAACTAGTAGGATGTGCCCAAAACAAGTCTATCACAGTCATCGTGGACTCTTCACATCGATGGCACTCAATGTAATTATACTTGGCCAATTCACCCAATAAGTGTTGCATCTGTGATCTTCCAGCACTCTGTACCACCCTGTTTCGATGGCGTACATTATAAATGGTTTTAAGTGTGCTTACATTGAGGGCATCTCGCTGTTTCAAGGTTACTAGGATTTCTTTTGGTCGAACCATGCTCTTTGACATATCCATTAACAATGCTTTCCCATCCTTTGACAGCCTCCTCGCATATGAATGTCCCTCAAGGTGCTCTGTCGGTGGATGGTTATGCAATCTGTATACTACGGTCAATGTCCATTCATCATGTGTGGTAAACCTGTGAGCCCTCATATCAAAAGGACGACCACACTTCTTCGTACCAGTTATTCTTGATGTATTGTTGCCATCATGTTTTAACTTCTTTGTCGCTCTATATTGGCCATTCCTCTCATAAGCAAGATACATCCTGGGTCTTTTTTTCCTTCCACCATAGTCTGATGTTTTGATTACAATGACCAAACCATTTCTCTTTCTAACTTCACGTACCCAGTTGAGCAATTCATCCTTACTTTTGAATACCTACAAAGTCAAATAAATATTATTAAACATTTACATTTGTTGAGCAATTCGAAACATAATCATTATAATTTCGTAGAGTGAACGTGTTCCGTTGTGAATTGAGTAGTGCAATCCAACACACTATCCGCGCAAACTTGACTTCCTTGAGTTGACACATATTCCTACATGTTTTGTATAACATTACAAATTTTTAATGGCATTATAAAGATTAATTTGCAATTTGAAACTATAAATTTGGTATGCAGTTTACAAATTTGGAATATAAAATGAGAAATTTTTTTTTTACTTCATTCGGAAGTACAGTGTTGAACAAAATGCTAATTTTCGGAAGTAGTTGTCCAAATTAATTTTAAAATTTCGGAAGTTGAATGTTGTAAAATATAACTTATTTCAGACAACAACTTCCGAAATTAAATACTTATTTCGGTAGTAGATTTCTGAACAAAATGATATAATTTGGCTCTGGTTATCCGAACAACGCTGGAAAAAAAAACAAGACTTTTACATTGCAAAACTCATATTTCCTTAGCTATCTTTCTCATAAACATTTATTTGCTTCTGAAAATTTAAATTTTCAAAAGAGAAATCCTCCATAACAATGATGAATGAGGATGAGGTTAGTGTGTAAACTAATGGAAATGGAAAGCTACGAACGGACTTAGAGCTTCAATAGCTTCAACAACTTCAATGGACTTGGAGCTTCAACAGCTTCAATAGAAGAAGTAGCAGCTACGAACTTGGAGCTTCAATAGCTTGAACAACAGATGGAAGTGAAGTTTGGATGTGTATTGAGACGTTTGTTTATTTGAATTGGGTATGATGTCTAAAATAGTAATTTGACTTAGGGATAAAATTGTAATAAAAATAAATATCATTGTGTGTATAGAGTGGATTTGGTGTGTGTAAATAGAAGCTCCTGACGAACATTGACAGGGGATGCAAATTGCAATGTAAGGAATTTGAATTAAACTCAAACTTCAGGTATTATTGTAATTTATTTAATTAATTATGATTTGAATATAATATTTTATCTTATTAATATTTTAATCTATTTTACTTTTTAATGAGCTAAATTAATCCCAACTACGTTGTCAGTTGAAGTAGGGATGTAATCGGTTCGGTACAGTCAGTATTTAGGTACAAAATTACACCGAACCGATAATGTTAGTTTTATTATTTTGAACACTGATACAGACCGCTTCTCCCATCAAATCGCATCGAACTGAACCGATTGAAACAATTCAATTTGGTGCAGTTTAATCGGTTTAAGATTTTTCAAACTTAAGTCACTTTTAAATATAGTCATTAATTTATATAAAAACATTAAATTAGTTATTTGTGTATCATTTCAAACATATCCAATCCATCTATCTAATAGATACTTTTCAATTCCTAAATTAACAAAAAAAAAAAGTTTAAAAATACTAAGGTTTCAAGAATAATAAATTAGAATTAAGATTATATATAATAAGAGTTTATAAACTTAGGTTATAAAGTGATAAGATTAATTAATTAAGGTTAATAATTTATTATACTTATTAATATCATTATATTATTAAATTATATATAGATATATTATAAATACAATATATGTTGAAACGGTCGGTTTCGGTTTAGATTGGTGCATAAGATACTTAAACCGATACTGAATCGAAAACTGAAAAAAATCAAATTTAAAAACTGCACAAATTAATTATTGTTAAAAAATAGACTAAATATAACTGATTTGATCGATTTTTAATTTTTTTTCTTATATCCCTAAGTAGAAGGCACAAAACCGAAAGAGAACCAAACTCCATCTAGCAATCGACTATCAACCCAATGCCACTTTCATTGCCTGATCCATCAATAGTCAACGAGCAAAGAATGAAGCATTCTTCAAAAAAATAAAAGAAAAAAAAAGTAACGAAGGGACAATTATTCTTCTTTTTAGAGTTTTGAGACATTGACTGACTTTAAAGGGTATTTGATAATCTAATTTAGTATTTAAAATTAAATGTATTAAGTGATAATTAATTAAGTCGTTTGATAATTAAAATTGATATCATTAAAAAATATGAATACCTCTTAAAATATAAGTTAAAATTTAAGAAAACTTTAACTTATATGAAACTTAATTGTGATTGAATTTATAAACATCGATATATACTATTATAAACTTACTGTCATTACCATGTCATTGTCACAGCCACCACCGTCATGCCACCACTACCACTATCACTACTATTACCACCACCGTCATTACCATTGTCATTATTACCATAAATATCATTATCATTGTCATATACTACCATTATCATCACTACCGCTACCTCTACCGTTACCACCACCACCACCACCTCTACCTCTACCTCCACCATTACCATCACCATCATCATCAATGCTACTTGTCACGACCTGAACCCGCCCTTATGGGTTAAGGACGTAACTGGCCAATAATCCTGAGATTACCTACGGCCTCAAAACAAAATAGACCTAACTCAACAGAGTAAAGGGCCAAACAAAAGCAATAATCAAAAACTTTGTCCATAGAGCCGTGCTTATATGCACTTCAAAACAACCCATACACGTATACGTTAATAACCCACGCTTCAAGTACAGTGCCATAAATTCTTTAAGACAGGATCATCCAACTAAGTCAACCCATGACAAACTATTTACAAATATACATAAAGTCCTTGATAGCAAGACAAAATATAATTACATAACAACATGGCAAAGGTAGGTCTCGTGCGTAAGACACAAGGCTGACTTTCTCAAAACTCATGTTGTTCCTGGCAGACTTCACTGGGGCTGGGTTTGGACTTCCCTCAGCTCACCTACAAACACATGAATGAGCATGAGCGATAGCCCAGTGAATAATATCAAATACAGAAGTCATATAAACAATACGTAGAACAACATACTCCAAACGGCCTCGGGCCCAATTCATATTTCTACTTAACATATGTACGTTTATACCAAGATTAGACCAAGTGGTTGAAGTTCCAAACATACTGGCCTTTGGCCCATTCGGATTTCCATTCATGTCAAAACGGCCTTTGGCCCATTCATTTATGTCAACACGGCCTGTGGCCCATTCATTTATGTCAAAACGGCCTTTGGCCCATTCATTTATGTCAAAATAGCCTTTGGCCCATTCATTTATGTCAAAACGGCCTTTGGCCTATACACTCGTATCAAAACGGCCTTCGGCCCATACATTTGTATCAAAACGGCCTTCGGCCTACACATACGTATCAAAACGACCTTAGGTCCATTCGTTCGTATCAAAACGACCTTAGGTCTATTCGTTTCTGTCAAAACGACCTCCGGTCCATGTATTTTTCTTATCAAAACGACCTTTGGTCCATTCGTTCATTCATGTCAATTTTTGTCCACAATCCCAATTAGCAACTCATAAAGCTTATAAGGGAATAAACAATTGGATATTCATAAGCGTTCAAATATCGATATTACTCACAGTGATTGGCTTGTGGATTTGCCCTGGAGCTTGACCCTACACATTTCATGAACACAAAAGGGTCACTAACAGTTCAATCCGTTCTTTACTCCACATGTTCCTCATTAGGCTTTACTCTTATCCCATTAATTCATTTACAATGTTTGACATATGCCTAAGAGTGATTACAAGTGAAAGAGAACGGAAAACAAAACACGGAATGCATGAACAAAATTTGACAAGCAGGTCCCGCCGGCGTAAACTTCCCTTTCGAGCGGACCCTTAAAACTGCAAAATCTTGGTTGCATGAAAAATACGCTCGAGCGTGGGATAGAGCGCTTGAACGGAAGGCCTGTCCACAAAAGCTCCCCGCTCGAGCATGAGATATCCCGCTCGAGCGTATACCCAATTCTGCAAAAAAGTGCTGAGAGCATGATTTTTACGCTCAAGCGGACCTCAAAATTCTAGAAAACCCAGAATGTGTTATTGAGCTCAACTTCGACATTTCAACCACATCACTTGCATGCAATGGCTCAAATTACACATTTACACATGTTAACATGCTACCAATACAAGATTACAACATTAGGAAGCTCAATTTCAAGGATTACACACTTGCATGTTTCAAATTGACATCAACTTCAACTCTATCATACTTATTCATGCATTTCAAGCTCATATCTTCTCAAATTGTACATGCATGTGATGAATTAGCCACATTCTCAACTTAGGTAACACAAATGGTGATCAAGACATGAGTTTCCTTTAACATTTCTCATGGATTATACACATTTGTGTTCAAACATGCAATTTCAAGGCAAGTCTTTACATGCATGCACATATTAAGCTTCAATTCAACAAATCCAACACAATTTCCTTTCAATCTTACTCTTGATCACCAAATTAGCATGAACACACAAAATTACAATTTATACTTCAAGAATTACTCACCTAGAAGCTTTGATCCTCTAAGCTCTAGTCAATTCTTGAGCTAAATCCCCAAAATTCCCAAGCTTTAAGCCAAAATGCACAATTTCTCTCCCTTTCTCTCACTAAGGCCGGCCCTCACTCCCTCACAATTGAATTCCTCAGATTTTGAGTTCATAAGAGTTAAAGGGGAGTGTAGTGCCATTATACAACAAGCCTCATTAATATAATATTTTAATATAAAATATTTGGGCTCTTAATTCATCAATTTAATCAGTTTAATCTGACCAGAATTAATTTCTAATTAAATTTCACCGTAGGCTCTAAAAATTATGCCAATCACAATGGCGTAATCAATTTCGGGTTCTGTGGCCGATAAGGCCCTCAATTTAATTTCCAAAGCAGATTATTCAAACAGATATTCCTACGGTGAACAGATAGAGTTCCAAAATCACATATATCCATTTAATGGCACACAAAATCATACCAAGACATATAATCACATACGTATTAGGGACCAATTAACATAATACCGAACAGGAGTATCACAGTCTTTCCCCCTTTAGGAAGTTTGGTCCTCCAAACTTAAGTTACCTTCATCGGGAAACAAATGTGGATAGTGTAGTCGCATTTCCTCATCTTTTTCCCACGTGGCATCCGTCCTATAGTGCTCTTTCCATTCCACTTTCACCATTGGGATGGACTTGCTTCTCAACTGTTTCACTTGCCGATCAACGATTCATTCCGGCCATTCAGCATATTCCATATTTTCATCAATAGCAACCCGGTGATAATCGATTACATGAAACAGGTCTCAGAGGTAACCCTTCAACATCGACACATGAAACACATTATGGATTTGCTCAAATCCCGGTGGTAAAGCTACTTTGTAGGCAACTGGACCAAGCCTCTCCAAAATCTGAAACGACCCAATGTAACGGGGCAACAACTTGCCCTTCTTTCCAAACCGGACTTGGCCTTTCATCGGGGAAACACGGACGAACACATGGTCACCAACCTCATACTCAAGAGGTCTTCTCCGAACGTCTGCATAATTCTTTTGTCGGTCCTGAGCTATTTTGAGCCTTTGGCGAATAATCTTGATTTTCTCAGAAGTGTCTTGCACAATTTCAGGCCTAAGCAAAGCTCTATCCTCGACCTCTGTCCAACAAATAGGTGATCTACACCTCCTACCATACAGAGCCTCGTATGATGCCATATCGATGCTGTAGTGGAAGCTGTTATTATAAGCAAACTCTGCAAGTGGCAAATAGTCTTCCCAACTCCCCTGAAAATCCAAGGCACACATGCGAAGCATATCTTCCAAGGTTTGTATCGTTCGTTCTGACTGCCCGTCTGTCTGTGGGTGGAATGCAGTACTGAATCTTAGTTCTGTTCCCATAGCTTCCTGCAAACTCTTCCACAATCTAGACACAAATTTCGGATCTCTATCCGATACAATAGATACCGGAACTCCGTGTAAACGGACAATCTCGTCAACATAAATAGTAGCCAATCTATAAGTAGTAAATGTAGTTTTGACAGGCAGAAAATGTGCAGATTTAGTCAGTCTATCAACTACAACCCAAACAGAATCCATACCTCGAGGAGTCCGAGGTAGGCCAACGACGAAATCCATGGTCACATGTTCCCACTTCCACTCGGGAATAGGGAGAGGTTGAAGTAGACCGCCTGGTTTCTGATGTTCAGCCTTAACTTGCTGACACTGAAGGCACTTGGACACATATGCTGCAATCTCTTTCTTCATTTTAGGCCACCAATAGGTTTGTTTCAAATCCTGGTACATTTTATTGTTGCTCGGATGCATGGCAAATACGGATCTGTGGGCTTCGTCTAAAACCCTCTTCTTTAGTTTCGGGATGTCAGGGACACATAGTCGATTCCGGAATTTCAACATCTCATTTCCAATGCTAAACTCTGCTTTTGGACTTGTCTCAAACGCATCAATCACCTTTCTGAGGAATTCATCCTCTTTTTGTTTCTGCTTAATCTCATCAACAATTGTCGGCTCGACTATAATAGCGGCTATCAATCCGCCCTGTTCACCTACTACTACTTCAATTTCAGATTTCTCAAAGTCTTGCAAAATCTCCCTTTGTTCAGTAAGCAGACAAGCCATACTCCCTGTTGATTTTCTGCTCAAGGCATCAGCCACTGTATTAGCTTTCCCGGGGTGATACTGAATTTCTAGGTCGTAATCTTTTATCAATTCCAGCCATCTTCTCTGACGTATATTCAACTCTTTCTGCGTAAAGAAGTATTTCAGGCTCTTATGATCCGTGTAGACTTCACACTTTGCCCCATACAAATAATGCCGCCAGATTTTCAATGCAAAAACAACTGCGGCCAATTCTAGGTCATGTGTTGGATAATTCTTCTCATGTGGCCTCAACTGTCGAGAGGCGTAAGCAATAACCTTTCCGTTCTGCATTAACACACAACCCAAACCCTTATAAGGTGCATCACTAAAGATTACAAAATTTTCCGTACCTGAAGGTAGTGTCAAGATTGGTGCAGTAGTCAATCTCGTCTTCAATTCATGAAAGGCTGATTTCCTTTCTTCGTTCCACTCAAAAGGTTGCCCTTTACGTGTCAATTGGGTAAGAGGCACAGCTAATTTCGAAAAATCCTTCACAAACCTCCTGTAGTACCCAGCTAAGCCCATAAAGCTGCGAACTTCTGTCACATTAGTCGGTGTAGGCCAATTCACAATTGCCTCTATTTTCTGCGGGTCCACTGAAATTCCTTCCTTTTTGATCACATGCCCTAAGAAAACAACCTCATCCAACCAAAACTCACATTTCTTTAGTTTAGCAAATAATTTTCTTTCCCTAAGTATTTGTAAGACAGTTCTCAAGTGATGTTCATGTTCAAGTCTATTTTTGCAATATATCAAAATATCATCGATGAAGACTACGACAAACTCATCAAGGTAGGTTTTAAAAATTCTATTCATCAAGTCCATAAATGCTGCCGGGGCATTAGTCACTCCAAATGGCATGACAAGAAACTCAAAGTGACCATACCTCGTTCTGAATGCGGTTTTCTCAACATCCTCTGCCTTTACCTTCACCGGTGATACGGATCTCAAATCAATCTTAGAAAACACATGATCCTCCGCGAATCGTCAAATAAATCATCAATACGGGGTAGGGGGTATTTGTTCTTTACTATTACCTTATTCAACTCCTGATAGTCGATGCACAGACGCAAGGTACCATCCTTCTTTTTCACAAACAGTACTGGTGCACCCTAAGGCGAAGTGCTAGGTCGGATAAACCCCTTATCAAGCAGATCTTGCAATTGTTCTTTCAACTCCTTCATTTCAGTAGTAGCCATTATGTAGGGAGTTTTAGAAATAGGCTGGGTGCCCGGCACAGTCTCAATAGTAAACTCTATCTCCCTGTCTACTAATTTCCCTGGTAATTCATCCGGAAACACATCCGGAAACTCCCTAACAATAGGAATATCATTCAATTCAACATTCACAGGTTGTTCAGTCAACACATAGCACAGATAACCCTGGCACCCTTTCCTGATCAGTTTACATGCTTTCATTGCAGATATCAAATAAGGTGGAGGCACTACCCCATTGCCCACAAACACAATTTCTTTTTGTTCTGGTGGTTTAAATACAACCCTTTTAGTCACACAATCCATGGTGGCACAATACTTGGTCAACCAATCCATGCCCAAGATTACATCGAAATGTCTAAAGTTCAAGGGCAACAAATCTACATATAGGGTAGCATCCTCAATACACATGTCACAAAACCGATATATATAGTCACATAACACAGATTCCCCCGATGGAGCAGACACACATAACAAATATGGTAATAACTCTAGGGGTCTATTTAGTCTAGATGCAAATGTATGCGTCACAAATGAGTGTGTTGATCCAGAATCAATTAATACAAAGGCATCCTGCTTACATATTGAAATAGTTCCTGAGACAACGGCATTGGCATTCCGTGTATCGCCCAGAACAAGTGCAAAAACTCTCCCTTGTCTCACTGTATCCCCAGTAGTAATAGATCTCAAAGTATTTCCCGGCTTTGAAACTGATGCAGTTGAACTAGCTGTTATCCTTCCACCACTCTGATTACACTCTTGGGCTATATGCCCATGTTTTCCACACCTGAAACAGGCTCCTGATGCACGGTAACAGACTCCACGGTGCCTTTTGATACAAATGTTGCACATGGGAGCTGTGTCTCGGGAAGAACTTGAAGTAGTTGAGGAGCCCGTGTTTTGCTTTTTTAGAAATTTCTTCTTCGAAAAGAAGCCTTGTCTTTTATTGCCTTTCCATTCTGTTACTGGCTTAGCTTGTCTAGCTATATTAGCCTCTGATATGATGGCCCTGTCAAGCACCCCAATGTAGGTTTCCAACTTTAGAACATTTACCTTCTCTAGGATGTCACTGCGGAGTCCACCTTCAAAGTGTCTTGCCTTCTAATAATCGGTGTCAATCACATGTGGTGCAAACCTTGCCAACTCAGTGAACTTGGCTTTATACTCAGCCACTGTCATGCTATCTTGTTTTAATTTCATGAACTCTGCTACTTTCCTATCCCGTACACATTGTGGGAAGTATTTGTCATAGAATATTTCCTATCCCGTACACATTGTGGGAAGTATTTGTCATAGAATATTTCCAGAAACTTTGCCCAGTCAACATCCTTATGATTTTCTCGCATCAACATCCACCATCTTCTTGCTTCATCTTCTAGCATAAAAGTAGCTAGAAGCACTTTCTGAGTCTCTGAACAGGGAAACACTTCAAATAATTTCTCAATGCCGAGGACCTACGCTTCGGCTCTCAACGGATCTAATCCCCCGAGGAACTGTGGTGGTTTCATTTTCTTGAATTCCTTGGTGAGAGCTATTATTCGGTCATCATTTTGATGGTCTGGCACGGGTAGTGCCGGGGTGGAGGTGGCGGGTGTGGTTGTTGCCACTGTTGTTGCCACTCCTGTTGCTGTCTCAAAGCTTCTGCCATTTCCTGTATCAGTCTTTCCATTCTATCCATTTTGGCAGTTGAAGATTCCTCTAACTCATCACCTCTAGTTCTTACCATCTGATTAAACTTACATTATATTTCATACAAAAGGTACACAAGCATGCATACATTAAGAAGCACGTATTTCTAGATAGTTTGCAATGCAAGTAGTTCACAACTTACACATATAATTATTCATATCAAAGCAGTTAAGCATATGATCAATGTTTCCAAATTTATATTTATCACATGAATGCATCCTAGATCTTATCGAGACGCTTCTTGCTCTTTTGGACAAGTGTGTGAGTTATTAACTCGTGCTCTGATACCACTCTGTCACGACCCGAACCCGCCCTTATGGGTTTAGGACGTAACCGACCAGTAATCCTGAGATTACCTACGGCCTCAAAACAAAATAAGCCTAACTCAACAGAGTAAAAGGGCCAAACGGAAGCAATAATCAAAAACTTTGTCCATAGAGCCGTGCTTATATGCACTTCAAAACAACCCATACACGTATACGTTAATAACCTACGCTTCAAGTACAGTACCATAAATTCTTTAAGACAGGATCATCCAACTAAGTCAACCCACGACAAACTATTTACAAATATACATAAAGTCCTTGCCAGCAAGACAAAATATAATTACATAACAACATGGCAAGGGTAGGTCTCATGCGTGAGACACAAGGCTGACTTTCTCAAAACTCATGTTGTTCCTGGCAGACTTCACTAGGGCTGGGTTTGAACTTCCCTCGGCTCACCTACAAACACATGAATGAGCGTGAGCGATAGCCCAGTGAATAATATCAAATACAGAAGTCATATAAACAATACGTAGAACAACATACTCCAAACGGCCTCGGGCCCAATTCATATTTCTACTTAACATATGCACGTTTATACCAAGATTAGACCAAGTGGTTGTAGTTCCAAACATACTGGCTTTTGGCCCATTCGGATTTCCATTCATGTTAAAACGGCCTTTGGCCCATTCATTTATGTCAAAACGGCCTGTGGCCCATATATTTATGTCAAAACGGCCTTCGGCCCACACATACGTATCAAAATGACCTTAGGTCCATTCATTCGTATCAAAACGACTTAGGTCCATTCATTTCTGTCAAAACAACCTCTGGTCCATGTATTTTTCTTATCAAAACGACCTTTGGTCCATTCGTTTCAATTTTTGTCCACAATCCCAATTAGCAACTCATAAAGCTTATAAGGGAATAAACAATTGGACATTCATAAGCGTTCAAATATCGATATTACTCACAGTGATCGGCTTGTAGATTTGCCCTGGAGCTTGACCCTACACATTTCATGAACACAAAAGGGTCACTAACAGCTCAATTCGTTCTTTACTCCACAAGTTCCTCATTAGGCTTTACATTTATCCCATTAATTCATTTACAATGTTTAACATATGTCTAAGAGTGATTACAAGTGAAAGAGAACGGAAAACGAAACACGGAACGCATGAACAAAATTTCAACAAACAGGTCCCCGCCGAAGAACTTCCTTCGGCGGACCCTTAAGGCCTGCAAAAGTACTGGTTGCATGAAAAATACGCTCGAGCATGGGATAGAGCGCTCGAGCGGAAGGCATGCCCACAAAAGCTCCCCGCTCGAGCGTATACCCAATTCTGCAAAAAAGTGCTGGAAGCACGATTTTTATGCTCGAGCAGAGGTTCTCCCGCTCGAGCGGACCTCAAAATTCTGAAAAACCCAGAATGTTTTCTTGAGCTCAACTTCGACATTTCAACCACATTACTTGCATGCAATGGCTCAAATTACACATTTACACATGTTAACATGCTACCAATACAAGATTACAACATTAGAAAGCTCAATTTCAAGGATTACACACTTGCATGTTTCAAATTGACATCAACTTCAACTCTATTATACATATTCATGCATTTCAAGCCCATATCTTCTCAAATTGTACATGCATGTGATGAATTAGCCAAATTCTCAACTTAGGTAACACAAATGGTGATCAAGATATGAGTTTCCTTTAACATTTCTCATGGATTATACACATTTGTGTTCAAACATGCAATTTCAAGGCAAGTCTTTACATGCATGCACATATTAAGCTTCAATTCAACAAATCCAACACAATTTCCTTTCAATCTTACTCTTGATCACCAAATTAGCATGAACACACAAAATTACAATTTATACTTCAAGAATTACTCACCTAGAAGCTTTGATCCTCTAAGCTCTAGTCAATTCTTGAGCTAAATCCCCAAAATTCCCAAGCTTTAAGCCAAAATGCACAATTTCTCTTCCTTTCTCTCACTAAGGCTGGCCCTCACTCCCTCGCAATTGAATTCCTCAGATTTTGAGTTCATAAGAGTTAAAGGGGAGTGTAGTGCCATTATACAACAAGCCCCATTAATATAATATTTTAATATAAAATATTTGGGCCCTTAATTCATCAATTTAATCAGTTTAATCTGACCAGAATTAATTTCTAATTAAATTTCACCGTAGGCTCTAAAAATTATGCCAATCACAATGGCGTAATCAATTTCGGGTTCTGTGGCCGATAAGGCCCTCAATTTAATTTCCAAAGCAGATTATTCAAACAGATATTCCTACGGTGAACAGATAGAGTTCCAAAATCATATATATCCATATAATGGCACACAAAATCATACCAAGACATATAATCACATACGTATTAGGGACCAATTAACATAATATCGAACAGGGGTATCACACTACTGTTACCGTTATTACTACCACCACCACCACTACCACCACCATCACCATCAACACTCTTGCTACCACAAACACCACCACTACCATGCCACCACTTCCGCTACCACCACCAGCACTAGTACTATCACCATCACCATCATACCACCACCACCACCACAACCACAATATAAAAATTAAAATATATAATTTGAATATAACAAATTTTAAATTTAATTTTATACATAGCAACTTATTTTTAGTTTAACACTTTAGATTTTTATCAAATGGCTTTTCAATTTAAAAAATTAAGCATTCAACTTTTAATACTTAATTTTTGATTTTTAATTTTATCAAACACCATCGAAGTCCCCTTTGCAAAACAAATAATGAAATCAACTCAAAGTTATTTGTTTTTCACAAATATATTTTGGTTATTGTTTTAACATTTGTTTAAAGTTGGTGTCTAATTGATGTATGTGAAATATGAGTACATGCTATTTGAAGTTTGTGTCTATTGGTCAATCCATCAAGGAAAGCACAAGTGACATGAGGTTATAAAGGGAAGGAATTTAGCTCATGGGCATAGAATCCAAAAGCACCATTGTGGCACAAGCGGAATATATAGTTATAAAACCATAACACTCTCTCGATGAACAAAAATCTAACTGGAGCCCAACAAATTAAGATGGAGTACCACCATCAGGAAAAGCGAACTTTTCCAACTTAGGATAGGAGTAAGGGTCATGTCTGTCACGACCCAACCCGCCTCTATAGGTTTAGTATTGTAATCGGGCAGTAATCTTTGGATTACCGAAGGCCTCTTAACATAATAATATAAATAGGGACTGCGGAAGCAAATACAAGAAATATACATAGTTCAACGAGTTGTGAAGACATACATGAGACCGATAACTTCAAACTTTCATAACCATACGTGTGATCAAAACAAAATACAACAATTAAGCCTTGGTTTGGTTTTCATGTTGGGACTAAATAAGCACATAAGAACAAAAAAAAGCCACAAAATCACAAAATGACAAAACACTTGATTTAGGATGCAAAATTACCAAACTAACCTATATACAAACAAAAAGTCAAAAAAGCATCATTTCCAAGTTGAGGGCAATTTTATCATTCCAATGCAAAAAACTCAAAAAAGCAAAACAAGAAAACCAAACAAACAAAAAAGTCTCAGGCTAAAAAAGTCAAAAAAGCCAAAAAGCCAACATTGCCAAACGACTCCTAAGTCACTTCATGTATACACAACAGAAAACTTGTTCGTAAATCAAAAGGAACAAAAACTTATACATCTTCAAAACACAACCACGAGGCTTGACTCAAACCGGAACCTCATCGAGAGGCACGAAGGATGGCTGTCAAGACTGAAACTCCAGGTCCTCAACTCTGAGCCTGGTCACGTGCCCGATCACCTACATACGTAATATAAATAGTGAGCGGGAGCCCAGTGAATAATAACAGAGTAAAGGGTTAAATGAATGATGCCCCATAATTAAGTCCGTACATGGAACCAATTCATATTCGTGTTCTCATTCAATGTATATATAGAATTCAGGAATCATGCTCAACTATTCATAGTTCATCCGTTAACGCTAACAGATCATATACAGAACATCATAGATCATACTTCTCAGTCCTATAGAGGAACCTCCGGCCGGGTACAGATAACTTGCTAGTTCCATAAAGGAACCTCCAGCCGGGTACAAATAACTTGCCAATTCCAGAAAGAACCTCCGGACTAAGTACGAATAACTTGCCAGTTCTATAAAGGAACCTCCAGCCGGGTACAGATAACTTACCAGTTTCATAAAGGAACCTTCAATCCTGGTACAGATAGCATACTTGAATCATAGCATTTAATGTCATAAATATTTGCCAAAGGCGAACAATCATTCATAGTGTAAACAAATAGCATTTCATAAAACCGATCTTATTTCATATACATAAAATAATTTAACTTGAACATAGCTTTACTAAGTTATTACTCACAGATAACTGGTGGCTCCAAATAGACGAGTAGAGTAGGCAATTAATTCACTTAACTTGAGGTGCGTAACCTACATAACATAACAGATACATACATTGGAACACACGCTCAGATTGTACATGACTTATTTTATTTGCTCTTAGTGTGTTTCTAGCCTTTATCCTCATCATAGTGTTTTAATCTTGGCCTAGGAATGCCTAGGATGGAATGAGGATGCAAAAATGTACTTGAAAATCAATAGTGGTTTAAACTTGACGGTTTTATTCACACAATCAATAGTGGCACAATATTTCGACAACCAATCCATGCCCAATATGCAATCAAAGTGATCAATGCTCAAGGGTAGAAGATCAACATATAATGTCATCTCACCAATCATAATATCACATGCCGAATATGCATATGCACACATCATAGAACTTCCCGATGGTGTAGACACAAATAGTATGCAATTTAAAGGTTCTAATGGTCAAGTCAATTTTCGAAAAAAAGCATGTGATACAAATGAATGCGTAGAACCATAATCAATTAGTACATAGGCATTCTGAGCACATATAGGGATTATACCTGACACAACTGGCTCAGTATTCTGTACATCCCTAGGCACTAGTGCAAATACCCTTCCTTGCATCAGTGTTTCGTTCTCGGTGTTACCCTTGGCATTAGTCCTTGTATTGGTTCTCATTACAGTAGCAGCTCCGATTGAACTTACTGTTGGATGATTTGCATTATCGAACCTTATTGGGTAGTCTCTTATCATATGACTGGTCTTGCCACACCGGAAACATGCACTCGACGCATGATGGCACACACCCGTATGCCTCTTTCCATATTCTGTACAGGTTGGCTTAGACCCACTACTTTGGCTCGAACTTCTTGAAGATCCAATATTTTGCTTTTTGTTCGTAAAAAACAAACGGCTTTTTCGAAAAGTGGATTCAGATCTTTTGCTTTGCCATTCAGTTGTTGGTGCCTTAGCTTGTTTCTTTGCTGCCAAAATGGCTTCTGCCATCAATGCCCTATTGAGCACATTCACATACGTGGGTAGGTTAAGAACTCCCACCCGATCTAGTATCTCCAAATCCAAACCACCTTCAAATTTTCGTGCTTTCTTGTAGTCAGTATCCACCATGTGTGGAACAAAGCGAGCCAATTCGGTAAATTTGGCCTCATACTTAGCCACTGACATCCTGCCTTGTTTAAGTTCCTGAAATTCAGACATTTTCCGATCTTTGAAGCATTGGGGAAAGTACTTGTTGTAGAAGATCTTGTTAAACTGAGCCCATGTCATGTTCCCATTATTGGTTGGGATCAGTATCCACCGTCTCCGGGCTTCATCTTTCAATGTATAAGTGGCCAAGAGAACTTTTTGCGTTTTGGAGCATGGAAATAGCTCAAACAATTTTTCATTTCAAGTAGCCATGTTTCTGCCTTCAACGGTTCAATATCACCCACGAAAGTTGGCGGCTTTATCTTCATGAATTTCTAAGTCAAGTTGATTATATCACTATTGTTTAGTTCATGTTGTACTAGTGGAAACGGGGGAGACAAGGGTTGTTGCCTCTGTTGTGTCATTGCTTCAGTTAGCGTTGCGAGCATTTGCTCCATTATGTTTATTCGGGCTTCGGATGATTCAGCTGTACCATCACTTCTTGCATTTCCATTGCTATAGGTAAACAGAACATTATAAACATAGGCAAATAGTCCTTTTATAATACTCAGATCGTTTGTTTTCATTTCTTGTCGTTATGTTCATATTTGGTTTTCACTTTCAACAAACACATACACATTTACACATGTAGATGGAATGTCCCTACTTCTCACTAGGACACCCCAAGCTCGTATGGACTCGTGTGTGTGGTAAGACGCGTGCTCTGATATCATTTTGTCACGACCCAACTCGTCCTTATAGATTTTGTGTCATCACCGGCCAGTAATCCTTGGATTACCGAAGGCCTCTTAACATTATTGTGGAAGTAAATACAAGAAATATACATAGTCTAACGAGCTGTGAAGACATACATGGGACTGATAACTTCGAACTTTCATAACCATACGTATGATCAAAACAAAATATAGCAATTAAGCCACTTCATGTGTACACAACAGAAAACTTGTTTGTAAATCAAAAAGAACAAAAACTTATACATCCCCAAAACATAGCCACGAGGCTTGACTCAAACCAGAACCTCCTCGGGAGGCACGAAGGCTGGCTGTCAAGATTGAAACTCTAGGTCCTCAACTCTGAGCCTGGTCACGTGCTCGATCACCTACATACGTAATACAAATAGTCAGTGGGAGCCCAATGAATAATAACAGAGTAAAGGGTTAAATGAATGATGCCCCATAATTAAGTCCGTACATGGAACTAATTCATATTCGTGTTCTTATTCAATGCGTATGCAGAATTCAGGAATCATGCTCAACCATTCATAGTTCATCCGTTAGCGCTAATAGATCATATACAGAACATCATAGATCAAACTTGTCAGTCCCATAGAGGAACCTCCAGCCGGGTACGGATAACTTGCCAGTTCCATAAAGGAACCTTCGGACTGGGTACAGATAACTTGTCAGTTCCATAAAGGAACCTCCAGTCGGGTACAGATAACTTGCTAGTTCCAGAAAGGAACCTCCGGACTGGGTGTGGATAACTTGCCAGTTCCATAAAGGAACCTCCAGTCGAGTACAGATAACTTGCCAGTTCTATAAAGGAACCTCCGGTCCAGGCGCAGATAACATACTTGAATAATAGCATTTAATGTCATAAATATTTGCCAAAGGCCGACAATCATTCATAGTGTAAACACATAGCATTTTATAAAACAGATCTTATTTATACAGAAAATAATTTAACTTGAACATAACTTTACTAAGTTATTACTCACAGATAACCGGTGGCTCCAAATAGACGAATAGAGTAGGCAATTCACTTAACTTGAGGTGCATGACCTAAATAACATGACAGATACATACATTGGAGCACACGCTCGGATTGTACATGACTTATTTCATTTGTTCTTAGTGTGTTTCTAGCTTTTATCCTCATCATAGTGTTTTAATATTGGCCTAGGAATGCCTAGGATGGAATGAGGATGCAAAAATGTACTTAAAAATATTTTTCAAAACTTGCTGAAAATAGGGTTCACGCTCGAGCGTACATGCAAAATATGAGGGTCCGCTCGAGCGTAACTTCCTTTGCTCGAACGGTCTGCAAACTTTGAAAAAGTACTGGTTGCTTGTTTTCCCTGCTCGACGTTCACTCGACACTCGCTCGAGCGTGAGAGACATGCCTTCGCTCGAGCACAACTTTTGTCGCTCGAGCGTGCTACAAAACATAAGAACTTCTGGAAGCATGCATTTCATGCTCGAGCTAGCCTTTGGTCACTCGAGTGGAAGTGTGAGGCACAGAGTGGTCGCTCGAGCGTAGAATCCATCACTCGAGCGTGAAAGCAGAATTCTGGAATTTCCAGAATTACTTCCAAGTTCCAAAACTCATTCTTAAGGCATTAAAGCTCGATTTTTCTAGGCCAAAACTTGAGGAAACATTGAGAAACTTATAAAACATCATGAATTAAGGATCATTTCAAGAAATTATGGCCCAATAGCTTGCCAATTATACAAAAATTCAACTTAAAATTTATGAATGTTCCATGAATATGACATGCATGAATTCCTTTGAACTCAATCTTCTCAAAATATGATCAGATGTTACAAAACAACATGAAACTTGATGATTTTCCAAAATTAGGGTGAATTCAAGACATGCATGAGGGAATTCTTGGAAATTAAACTCAAAATGCATGAATTATGCATGCATGCATGAATTACTCTTTCATTCTATGTTCTTAATTTAATTCTCATGCTCAAACCTCTAATTCCCTTGAATTCTTGCACTAAGTAATTCAATTTCATAATTAAAGAGTTAAATTTCCTAACTCAAATCTTGAATTAGCTAGTGTTGGAGCTAAACTTCCTCAATTCCCTTCAATCTCCCCTAATTCCTTCTTAATTCTCTTCTTCCTTAAATGTTTGGCTTTAATCTCTCTCTTCTCCGTCTTCTACACGTTTGAGCTCCAAAATAGATGAGGAGAAAAGAAGTCTTGGGCTTGATAGTGGCCTTATATAGGCTAATTAGTGGAGCTTAATTAATTCAAGCTTAGACTAATCAATTGGAATTATTTTATTCTAATTATTTGATTCCGAATCAATTTCAAATTGAATTCACCATAAATTTTTAAAAATTCCAAATAACACGTATATCAAGTCAATTTCTAAATCAAATGCCAATAAGGCCTTCAACTCGCAAACCAAAACGAAAACATGAGCAGATCTTCTTACATTAGATAGATATAAACACAAAAATAATGCAATGCACATGTAATTAACTCATAATTTCTTCCTAATTACTTGTTAGGCATACTTAAGTATGGATTAACGTTAATCATGGGTCGGGTTGTTACAATGTCCAATGGTGGTTCCACTAGGATAAGAATCTTAGTCCGAGATTGATTGAATAGAGGTTAGAAGTAATCCAACCTAGCCTGGGGAAATAAAGGAAGAAACATCAAACAAAACCATTCTTGCATAAAAACAAAATAAAGGGCTATAAAAGGGCTAACCCCCACGAGTTATGTACACACAACATTGAGGCTAGATTCTCTCCCTCTAAATCTTATATCTACGCTCTCATTATCTTTCTAGTTCTTCTCTAACTTAAGTATCAGAATGCCTTCGAGAGCATTTGTTTAATCTACCTTGTGATGAAGATCACGAAAGGAAATGAATGAAGACTTATTATAGGCGAAAAGGCATCAAGTGGAACCCTAGAATTTATAAGATATTTTGTTTAGAATTTTTAGGAGATTTTATTTTCAAATTTATTTATTTTCTCGTTTTCCTTTAATATTGTGGAACATAAATTCCATTTTTGAATGAATAATAATAGATTGAGAGAGTATATTTGTTTGAGAAACCCTAGAGTGGTTATGCTGTTTTTTTTCTTCTTGTTATTGTTCTTTTTCTCTACATCACCTTGTTATCTTCATCAATACATTAGCACACGATATATATCTCATGCACTCTTTATGATCCAATTTCAAAGACTAGCTAGTAGGCACACGTGATGCACATGCAATAGTATGAAAGAATAACATCATTAACTATTTTAGAGTGGTAAACTATTGTGTGAAACTCATTAAAACATGCACCCCTATCTCTCCAACTTTTTTTCCCTATGTTTCTTTAATCTCTATCTCTCACAGTAACTCATTTTTATGGTTGTTCATAAAATATTTTGGCCCACCCAAAATGGCCGACTCAAACGAATAGACTATGGATAGTTTTGACCAGTTACACGATCGATATCGAGTGCTAATATACCAAAACAATGAGTGGCTGTTGTAACGCCCCGAAAAAGATAACCATAATTCATCCCGCGATATTAATTAAATAACAAGATGTATCGAAATAAATATCTTTCGTTCATATGATTCAATTGTTACAAAAGATAACACATGCAACTATACATTCATAAGTCCTAACCCTAAATCTATAGCATGTGTCATCAGCAAAAAGTATGAAATAAAAGTCCAAAACATATGCATTAACGCCTTAATGGCTACAACTTTCTAAGATAGTGCTTAGTTACAACAAAAGCGAGTTTAAACTCAATAGAAATAAAGCCCTAGGCTTGTACAAAATAAATACAACAATAGCAATAGAAACTCTTGGCTCCAAGTCCTCCAAACTACTGCCTTGGTGGAAGCATATCATCGACACATGAAATTGGTTTTCCATATAGGGTGAGCCAAAGCCCAATAGAGATATTCTAACATAGTGTATGAATCTTAATAAAGCCATAAGGTAAATGCATATGCAATGCTCGTATCAAAACATTTTATATCTTTTTCCAAAACCATGCAATGTCAGATTTTATCATAATTCATAAAATCATTTCCTTTACAATAGAAATAGGGCAGTGGATACAACACTGGAAATTTGTAGGTATGTGTCTGCAAGCACTACCAATTGTCATTTTTACCAATACTAATCGGAAGGCTTGGCACTTATCCGCGCGGGTTTCTAGACTTTCACCAAGGATACATAGGCCAATAATAATACCACAACCACAACCCCTTACCCAAATTCACCAAGGTATTCACCAAATTTTCTCAAAACAATATACATTTTCAATGTGTTAAGTATGCAACAAGGCTCAATGCAAATGGATAAGAAATTAGTTTCAATTCTCTTAATTCTCATGCACTTTCTACAACAATCATAGCTATTCTCCACCGATAGCCCAAAACAGATATCTCTAAACAGATAGATAATTTTCAATAAAAATAAACTTTCTAAAATTCCAAGATGGAAGTGATAATGCATATCCAACTCCACCACCATCATTATCATCCTTCAAGTTTCATAAAACTCAACATCATTTCTATTTCCTCTTTACAAAATCAAACATTCACATTTTAGGACAAAATCTCTTTTTCATTATAAATCAATTCCAAGGATAAATTTCACCATTTTATCACAACTCAACCACATTTACAAACTCACAATCATTTCCAAAAAACCATTTTAAATACCCCTCTTTTGATTTCAAAGCTAAAACCCTAGGTTTATCCAAAAATTTCCAAATCACAATATTATTTAAAAAAACAAATAACTAAGTTAAAAACCATACAAAAGTGTGGAGAAATTCCTACCTCAAGGCTAGAAGACAAGGGAGAGAATGAAGAAACCTCAACGAAACCGAAAATCAACTTTACTCCGATCAAAAGGAAGCTCTAGGCAAGCTCTACTCTTTTTTTTTTCGAAGGACAATGGTGTAAAAATCAACAGACCAAGGTGTATTTGAGGTTTTAGAGATGGTTTCTAGAGAGAGAGAAAGGAGATCTAGGTTTTGGAATGTTTAGAGAGAGAGAAAGGTGAGAAAATGACTCAAAAAGTGTGTTTCTCGGACTGATATACGTGCAGACCGCTCGAGCATAAGAATGATCGCTCAAGCGACCAGATACAAACAAGACACCGCTCAAGTGCAACAATTGTCACTCGAGTGCATAATGCACCCCTCCTAATAGTTTAAACCTGTAAAAGTCTGCTCGAGCACAAGAAGCGTTGCTTGAGCGCAAATATCAAACTCTCAGTAGTTTTGCAAACTGTAAAAGACCACTTGAGCACAAGAAGTTTCGCTCGAGCGAACTAGCAAAATTGTGGAAAAGGACTCCTTTGAAAAATAAACTCTCAACCTGTTTCAAACACAACCACAATGCTCACACAACCCAATTCAACAAGGAATAAGATAAACAAGGACATGAACGAACATCAAGATAAGGAATCCCAGATTCAAAATAATAAACGGGTCGGATCTAAACCAAAATTGCTATAGCCGTTCAGTTATTAGATTATGAATATAAACTTGTGGGTTTATCCTTATCAATTGAACAACTATATCAGTTGAACAACTATATCTTATTTCAAATTATTGAATTTTTCTATTGATTAGAGAGCTACTTTATTACTTTTCTTCTTACTCATAGAGCTAGATAATTGATAGCTAAAAAACATAAACGCGGATACGGACACGTGATATGACACGAACATGCCAACAAATTTCCAAAATATGTAAAACACAATACGTGGAGGATACGTGCAAAATACGTAATTTTGTATTTTATTATGTCATTTATAATGATAGATAGTTATATTATGTCACATATATGAATATTTAAGTGAAAAATAATAAAGTTTAAAGTCTAAATGAGGAAAATAGGTATACATTTACATTATTTTTATTCAAACCTGTAATGTGTTTCATTTGTGTCTAAATGTTGGAAAGTATCCAACAAGTGTCGTGTCTACATTACTAAAAGCATTTGTGCTTCTTAGGTTGATAAGAGTCTCTCTCTCTCTCTCTCACACACACACACACATACACACACACACTTATCACTCTCAATCTCTCTAGTCACTTCTTAATTACTCTAAAGCTATCTCATTCTTCTCATTCTCTCATGAACTCAAGCTCCCTCATCTTAATCTCCTCTCTCCTCTCACTTCTATATCTCACTCTTACATTGGCTAGGGCCATGAGAGGGTTTGTTGTTGGTGGGGTTGAGATACTGGTGGAGATGGTGGGTTGACATCGCAATGATGGTGCTAGCTCATGGCTATGAGATGGTGATCTTGATTGTGACAGTCATATTGTCATTGTGATCATGTTGGTTGAGATCATGATCGTGATAATGGTGCAACAAATGAGATCGTCAAGGTGGCGACCAGACAATTGTTTCTCCACTAATTCATCCCCTTCCTCTATTTGATCTCCTTAGTTGACAGGGCCAATCCTGAGTTTCGTTGGGTCCTAAGCAAACATTTAAAATGAGCCTTATTACATATTTAGATTTTTTTTAAAAAAAGTTATTTGCTAATACCCACACAAAATTTACATTTTTTTAAAAAGTTCTCAAAAAACTTACTTGTACGTATAATAATTAAAGTTATAAATTAAGATAAAGGAAGAAATTATTATAATAACTCCAAAAAAAAAAAAAATGATTTGATTGGTATCCATTAACTTATTCTACTAATTATAGTACATAAAATTAATATTGAAAGGCATATACTATTATTATAAAATTGTGAATAGTTTGTCATCTTTTTTTTACCTTTTTTTTAATCTCAATTTTACTCTCTTAAATCTACTATATTTTTTAAAAGATATGAAGAGTCTTATATAAACCAACTATCTCTTTATTTTTAGAGTTGTATGAAGGAACTATCTCTTTATATTTGGATTTGAACACTCAAAAACCATATATCTACTTCCAAGAGTCTTATATAAATATAAATAAACTGTCTCCCTTCCAATAAAAAAAAAAAAAATGAGACTTACATATAGATCTTAATAGGTGAATTTATTGTCCAATAGGTCCTGTGAGAATTAATGACATTTTTCATCAAACAATATTAAAAAAATAAAGTCATTAATTGTTAATTTTCAGTGACAGATTGAAAATTTTATCACATTACTGTCACTAATTATAAGTTTTAGCGACAGTTTAAAAAAATCGTCACAAAAAATGTTATTAATTTTTAACTTTCAGTGACAGTTTGAAAAATTCGTCACAGAATAACGTCACTAATTGTAAGTTTTAGTGACAACTTATAAAAATCGTGACAAAAAAAGTCACTAATTGTTAATTTTTAGCGACATATGCAAAAAATCATTTTTAATAACGATTTTACTATGACTTATTTTCAATAAGATTTATGGGAATTAAGTTTAACTATTAGAACCTACTGATAGTTTACAAAAACAAAAAAAAAAAATCATCTACCTATTTTTTACATTAATGAAGATTGAAGAACAAATTACAATTATTCTTTCTTATTTCCTATGTCTGCTTCTACACTAATGTTCATAATATTTACAATTGCCTATCATGGATCAAATCATTGTGAATAATTTTGATTGAATCTTAAAGTTGTATGCATTCGTTTGAATATAGACAATGGAAAACATATGCATTTTTAAAACAGAGATTTATGCTTCATCTAAAAAATTCACATATTATTTTCATACACTTTCTTTTTATTTAAATTATATTTTATAAACTGTAATAATTTACATTGTACTTTAATGACTAAGGTATAATGTCAAAATTCTAAATAAGAACTACTTTCGTTGGTTTTATTTTTAAAAAATGTTTTCAATTTTTATTTTTCATATTTTTTCAATTTTGGTGATTAAAAATATTGGAATTTCTTCATATTTTATATTTAAATTATACTTTTACGTGAAATTCTAATATCTAATAATCTAAATATATTTAAAAAGTAAAATATTGGTAAAAAAAATTATAAATTCAAACATGTACCCATTTTTTATTATTATATTTTTTTTGTTATTATTATTATTTAATACTAATAATATTTTTTTCCTAAAAAGAATACACAATAAATTATTTTGTAAGTGTATTTAGATTAAGTGAATCTAAATCTAAAAGTAAAATTAAAAAATAAAAAAGGTTATTAAAAAAAAGTGTCAAAGACAAAAAAATATAAAAACCAAAATATTCAAAACAAAAGTTTGAAAAAACAAACAAAATCAAACACTATAAACTTCTCTTTTTACTTTTTTTTTTCTTCACTAATCTCTAATTTTATACAAATTATTCACAAATTTCTTTCAATTTTTATGTGAATTTAATAATTTAATTAAAAAATGGTGCATACATACAAAAATGTAATACTAAATATCTACATTATGGTCAACTATTTAATTATGAATAATTAACTTCTCATTGTTTCCTGTATTACATTATTGCAAAAGCTTTCACATATTATTTTTATGATATCATATATATGTCAATGTTTACATATATAAATATATATAAAAAATATAAATGTAAATTTATATATGTCACTGTATTCATACATTATCAATCTGCAATGTTATATTACCATCAGATATTTTAATTTTCTAACTTGTATCGTTTTGGTAATATATTTATATTTGCAAGGAAAAAACTGTGAATTATATATTATTCTCCTATCAACTTATGTTCAATACATATATACATAGATGTCATAAAAACAAATGTTCATAGCGGAGAATTTCAATAACAAATCAAAACTTTGCAAAATACCTCCATCATGACATAATTGTATCTTTTTTTATTTCCTCATAGAAAAAATCACATTATTAAAAGCAAATGGATTTTAAAATTCATAACAATATGATATTGCCTTAAACTCTTACTCATCAAAATATTTTTATTATGATGAGTTATAATAGTGAGCAAATAACCAGAAGATTGTGAAACAAAAACTATAGCAAATCTATTGTAACACGCTTTCCAAGTAAAGTTAAACGAGCTGAAACAGGAATTGTCTTATCTATTGTGAAGTTTAAGAAAAACAATTATCTCATGCATACATTTCAGTCAAATTACAAGGAAAAAATCAAATGATATCTAAACATTATTGCAGCAACTTAATGATGTAGAAAATAAGTACATCAAATAAAAAGTTTTGATCAATTTTTGTCATATGCTGATTACTTACAGATGACATAATAAATTATGTAACTTAACAGTTTCATGAAAGTGACCTTGGAAACACTTATAACCATGGATCTATGAATATCATGAAAACAATTATGAAATTCTTATATTGATTGAAATATAAAATTATAATATCATTCAATTTTCTTAAAAAAAAATTATTTCATATTTTCTACATAAATAAAATTATGGTAATGATTAATATTATATTTTTTATCATGCAAGATATTCGTGGCACACGAAACAAGACTCAACAATTCTTGATGTATAAATATATATTACATATTGATATTAATGCATTCTTACACTAATAGTATGCAAATAACATACAATAGTTGGTTTAATAAATTTGTATTATGAAATAAACTATTAAACAAAATTGTGTAATTGTCAAATTAATTTCATACTTTCAATTGTATTACAAGTACATATTATGAAAAAATGAATGAGAAGTTGATAGAAAAATATTTGTATAATACTATATATATTCAAAGGACCTATTTATTGTTATTGTTTAAGATAAGATCGTGATCTTAACAATCTAACTATAAATTAATATTGTAAAGCCCCCAAATAATTGATATAAAATGACCGATGATCCCATCCATTAAACAATTCCAATTTGGTTAATCAAATCTCTAAATTCATATTTCATTCATGTAAGAGATTTACAAAAAAAATAAATCCGCATGCATTACACATTTAAACCCCCCTAAGTTGAATTCATAGCATGTGTGACCCTATAATAACAAGAAACAAACAACAAAGAAATTAAACCCCCCTAAGTTGAATTCATAGCATGTGTGACCCTATAATAACAAGAAACAAACAACAAAGAAATGCCTCAAGGGCTACAAGTTCCAAGGCTCAAGTCTAGTTACACAAAAGTGAATAACTAAGGGCATCTCCAACAGTGCATTACTTTTTTCATCAAATTCGAGTAAAAACTCTCTTTGATATCACATGCTCTAATGAAAGAATTTTCCTTTTCATCAAACCACCGGTCTACCAGTCGTCCGACCAATGCAAAATTTTCACCAATTAAGTGGTCATTCGAGGGGTCGACCTTCCAGTGTAAAATTTTCACAAAATTTTGCCTTGAGGTAGTCATCCGGGGGGACATTCGGTGGTGAAAATACAACGGTAATGAACAGTGATTTGATGAAAGACACAAAGCATCCTTAGTATGGTGAAAAATTTTAGATTTTCTCAATTTGATATAGCTTTGATAAAACCTTTGGAGAGAAAAAAAAAAGTGTACTTTTTTACCAAATTCAAATTTGGTGATGGATTTGATTAAACGTTAGAGATGGCCTAACCCATACAATTTAAGTCCTGAGCTTGTCAAAAATAATCACAAAAGAGAAGAGCATCTTGCTCCCAAACGACTTTCGACGCCCTTAATTAGGTGGGATCACCATATCCTTTCCTGTACAAATCTACTAGAGGTGAGCACAATGTTCAGTAGAAGTATCTTCACAAAGTATATATGTTTAAGCAGTCTTATTTATATTGAATGTAATGCCAACAAGCCATGCTCCAAAAATCACAAGTTTTATTCATTGAAAATCATATGCAATGATCTTTTAAGACAATTAATTATCTCGATAAATTCTAAAATTTTAAATACGGGGTGGTAAATACCACTCAAGTAATTTCTAGAATGGTGTACTGCAAATAGGCATAACAAGCACTACCAATCCCCCACTTTACCCGCTCCTAACCGGAAGGCACGTGGTACTTCCTTCGCTTGTGTTTTCGATATTTCACTCTAGACACTCAGGCCAATTAAAGATTACCATCTACACCTCATATCTAGACCTACCAAACGTATTTATTCCAAAACATTTCAAGGTTTCTAATTGTTTTTTCAAAATAATAAATCAATTGCCAAAGCATTACCAAAATAAACAATATTCAAAACTTGTGCAATTGTAATTATAAAGTTTCATCGTAACATTCTATAATTCTAATATTTGCCCAAATTACAACAAAATTCATATCTATGCGATATATGATACCATCTCATATTCACAATCAAAATTCGTTTTCATTTCATAGTCCAAGCATATATATATATATATATTCATGCTATCCAAAATTTTAAAATAACAACATCCATCCATCGCATGAATATCTCAAATAATAAAACCACATATGATAATCTCATCATTTTCTTATAGAAATCTCCACAATTTCATTATTACTTTACAAAAATCCATATTTCCCGATTCTTCCCAAAAAGCTAGGGTTTGATCAAGAGAGTTTTTTTTTTTTTCAAGACATTATCCTTTCATATACTTGCAAGAGGTTTATAAATTTATAAAACAACTTAATTTGAACCAAGATACATAAAAATCATCTTTGAAACACTCTCCAAAGCCCATCGCTCCAAACCTCAAACCTTCCATTAAAAATCATAACAAAAAAGCTAGATATGCCAAAAACATATATATAACTCAAAAAAACTCCCTACATCAAGATTTGGAAAAAAAGAGAGTAGAAACCCTCAAAATTGATGGTATTGAAATCCGATCTCCACCGCACAAAATGTAACCCTTGATGAGCTCTCCAATATTAATAAAGACACTTGGGTCAAAATCTCAAAGTATGTGGAGTGATCAAGGAAATAAATGAGGTGGGTGTAGACACCCCATTTTTGACCGTCCTCAAAACTTGGACGTCATCGTTTGAACACTCGATGATCATCCATGCTCGTGTTCATTTTGAGTTCTCGAAGGTCTTGGCTACACGCCTTGCTTCAAGATCTCTCAACTGGTCTGTTTTGTGCTTGGTTGTGGACCAAACACTTATGGTTTTGCTTCTGAGGGAAGAAGGTGGCTTGTTGGCCATCCCTATACCCCACCGGCCAAGGCTTGAAGCCATCGGCCCCTTTTTCTTGCCATCGGCCAAGAGTGTTGGCCGATCGGCACTATATTTAGTCGGTCGGCCATTGTGTTGGTCGATTGGCCTTTTTTGGCTAACCAAACGCTGTTCATCTACTTTATGCAGATATTTTGTGCCAGCTGGTGCAGCTGGCATCCACAATTAACCCCCTTCATACACGTGTATGGAGGGATTTGAGCCTTGCTTAGCTTCTCCAAGAAGCTTTGCAAAATTGAATCTCTATAAAAGGAGAGCCTCCTCTCCTTTTCCAGGGGTTCAAAAAATCTGATATATGAGTGATATATATCTCCCTCTCTCTACATTTTGTGAGTGAGTTTGAGTTCAAAAGGGTGTTTTGTTCTTACTATTGCACATAAACACCTAGAGTTACACCATCCTTGGTTGCTGAGGTACTAGGAGGTTGTTTTTAAGGTTCTTGAGCTGGTTTTGATCAGAGAGAGTTGCTAGTCTTGTGTTCTTGAAGTTGTTCTCCAAGGGTGAGTCAACTTGCTTTAGATACCCCATTTTTACTTAAGCTTTTACACATACTTCTATATTGTTTTAAGCTTGACTCTAAACTACAAAAAGCTCTGATTTTGTATGCTTGTTATAGTTGCTTAAGGTCACTTTTTGGTTGAGGGTCGTCTCCCCCCTCTTAGGCCTTGTTTGGCCTTGCTTTGTGCCTTTACTTTTGAGTTTTGGGATCATCTTATTTTGACCTTCCCACCACTGAAATCCAGAGGATTTTTAGTGGTGGAGAAGTGGTTTTGAAGTCTTGAATAGGGGAGGGACACTCCCCCTCTCCTTGTGTCTCATATGCTTGTGTTAATGGCTTAGTATGGTAGCATGTATGCTCAATTTGTTTTAGCACCATTTCAGTAGGTATTTAGTGTTATTTTAGCAAGATACATTTCTGTTTTAAGTTGGTTTAGTCGGCTCTTGCATGCATCATACACTTGCCTTGCAATCCTCTTATTTGTCTTAACATACATCATGCACTTGGACCATCCTGCTTACATGTTTTGACTTAATTTTGAGAAGTTTTTAGTCTTGTATTATCATGTTTAAGCTCTGTTTGGTGTTGTCTTGGCCATGTTTGCCATGCTTTGTATAGCTACCTTACATTCTAGCTTGTTAGCTTTGGGTGTGTGAGTCATTAGCATGCTTTACTTGGGCCATTTCAGTGATTTGGCATCATTTGTCATGATATTTCAGTCCATGTTCCATGCTTGTATGCTTGCATTTGCCATCCTTTCAATGCTTTGAAGAGTTGTTGTTTTGTGCCTCATGAAAGTGTTATTGTGTATGCCATCATGTTTAGGCCTTTGGGATGCCATCTAAGCAGATTTTTGGGCTCATTTTGACATGCCATAACTTTGTTTTTATTGGCTTAAAACATGTTGTGTTTGGTTGTCTTAGGCGTAGTGTAATACCTCTTTGGTAGCCTTACATGCCTCATGTTCTTGCCCCTTTATCTTAGCTTGTTTTGGCTTTGGTCATTGCATGTTTTAGGCTTACTTTGCCATGCTTTAAGATTGTTTTGGGTCATGCTTGCCATATGCCCTTTATTTTGTGTAGCTTTGGTTTGAATCCCTTGGCTAGTTTCAAGTTTCGGGCTTTATTGCATGCCTTAATTGCATGGTTTAGTTGATTTGGCGTCACTCCTAGCCTCATTTCAGAGCATGTAATATTGCTACATTTGCATGCTTTTCATTCCTCTTAAGTATTCTTAAAAGTTACCCTTTGATGCTTAAATGTTAGGCTAATTAACATGCATGTTTGTATGTGATTTTGTCCCTTGTCCCCTAGCATATTGGCCACTATTTTGGTATGGCTAAGGCCTATTCATTCTCAGTATGAGTCCATAGATAATGTGGTTTGTGTGTTGATTGCATGCTTATCGCATTCCATATTGTTGTATGCTTGTTATTGGTATAGTTGCATGTTTGACATAGTGCATCTTGTCACATGCTTGCTACTTCACTTTTTTGTCACATGCATGTGTATGTTGCATTACATTGTTTGCATATTTGCATTATATCACGTTTACATGTTTGTATATCTAGGTTGCGTCTTGCATGTTTGTTAGTTTGCATCTTGTCACATGTTAGCTTAGGTTGCATTACATTTGGCATGTTTGCTAGCTTAACCTCGTGTGTATGTTCGAGTCATATTGTATTCGGCATGCTTACGTCGCATCACATTAGTTGCATGTTTTGCATTGTATTTGGCATGCATGCATTGCATTGCGTTGTGTTTGGTTTGGGGTGTCAAACCAAATATGAGGGATAAGGGACGTTCATACTTAAAGTGACGAAACGTACCTCAATCCTTGGTCACCGACGCTCTTGATCAAGCATGATAGAGTTCTAGGCATTCATTTGTTTTGCGCATTCATTCCATATTGATTTGCACACTTAGCACCTTTGGCCATCATGCATTGAAATGCGTGATTGGTGGGTCCGAGGGTCAAGAGCCATACTCCCTTGAGTTCACAGTATGATAGGGAGGGTGGTCGTGCACACATTGTCATGTAAACGCCTTGCCATGCACTGTATGTCCTCTGCTGCAGCAAAAACAAGATTCTGCAGGAAGAGATGGTCGGTCGGCCATCTACAGTGTCGGCCGGCTATGCATTATTGGCCGAGATCCCCACAAATGGTCGATGACCATTTTCCCATGGCCGGTGACTTCATCTCTTGGCCGGTGACCTCCCACAGTGTTCAGGGAGTATTTCAGAAGCATCCTAAGGATTTTCACAATTTTCAGAGATGTAAAATAGTGCAAGCAAAGGCAACATGCGGCATGGCAACGGGTTTCCGAGCGAGGCGATCGAGCATGCATCATTCAATCATTCCGAGGCAGAGCTGCGACGGTCTCTTTAGTTTCATACTTAGATTGTTTTGTAATTAATTTGTTAATTAATTAGCTAGGATAGTTGATTTATTATTTAGTTTGTATTATTTATTCGGACCCTCCGTCGAGAGGGCGAATTTGTAATAAGTGTGTGTGCGTACGTGAATGTCTTCCAACTCCACGTCTTTCTCCCTTTTACTTACCGCTTACGATGGTTAGTCTTAGGACATATTTCGTTTAGCATCCTTATGCTATGTTTACATCATTCATCTGTATTGCATGCACCGGGCTCGGCGCATCATACTAATTGCATTGTATTTCAATTCCAACGTGAATACGTATATCGAGTTGTCGCATTTCACATGTCATTCTTAGATTAGCCGAACCTATTCTAGTTGCATTTTTGCATGTGTTGTATTAGGCATCTCAGTATAGTTAGAATTCACGCATGATTTCTAATTAGCTTCTTTCTTTGGCTCGGAGTACACTGTAAGTGTTATGCTTTAGCATCTTGCATGTGTGTGGGTGATTGCCATGATAGTATGCTTGCCATGAGGTTATTTGCTTATGTGATATAACTGCCTGAATGCCTGTGGGTGAAGGTTGAATTACTTGAATTGGAACAATTCATTGAAATCCGTGTCTTAGCTTACTTGTGAGTAACAAACTTCAAATCATTTCCAAACAAACGGATATGCGATGCTTTGTTCCAAATTAGGCAATCTAGTCTATACTTGTGTGTTGTGTGTATCACATAGTAAATTCTAGCTAATTAACCGGAATAAGAACGCACGTGTTTTCAAAAACAAGATATCATGTTTAGTAGTGGTCGATCTTCGGATCGGGCGAGCAGGGGTGCTCATAGATGACCTTCCCCAATTGTACCCAAGTTCCCGAGGCGAGGCAACTTTGGTGATGACGGACACGTGGCCTTAGGCAACGAGTCAGGGTTTCCTAAATTCCCCCAAAACAAAATATTTAGGTGGCGACTCTGTATCTGGCAAAGCAGTCCATGTTTGGCACTTCTTTTTCAAAAATCAATTTTCCAAAATGATTTGTTGAATTTGGACCCTTTGGTGATTTATCAATCTCACATCGCACATTGTGAGATCAGATTAAGAACCGTGACATTTGAGTCCGAACAGTAGTAAGCCTAAATGAACAAAACGGGATTTTTCTCGAGACGTTCTGGGACGTCTACAGTGGGTAAAGGGTTTTATAGAGAGAGATGAGAGAAAAGAGAGAAAGTAAAGTGTAGAGAGAGAGAGTGAAGTGAAAAGTGAAAGAGAAGTGTGTAAGGCTTAACTTTTAAGTGATTGGATACATTTTTCGGAGCAGACTGCAGATAGACCGCTCAAGCGAACAATCTTGTGCTCGAGCGAAAAATGCTAACTTCCCAAATCTCTCTGCTCCTTGCAAAAGACTACTCAAGCGATGAAACCACCACTCAAGCGAAAAATACACATTCCCAAAAGTTCGATCAAAAACGAGATCTCGAAGGTCGACGTTATCGCCGAAAGGACCAACTCGTAGCAGAGACATTAGCTACCTTAATGCACTCCCATTAATCCCAGACTCACTCCAACAATCACAAAAGAAAAACAACACCCCAGAACACGCTAGGATGTACTTAAGTAACTCCAAAGAAAGAACAAACAACAACATAAGACTCATAAGATTCCAAAATAGCAAAGAGGATCAAAAGAAGTGGAAATTCTAGATTGAAATACTTGATTTATTTTAAAAAGAACCTGGCATATCACAACATATTTATGTTTATAAAATTTCTCATTTATCATTTAAATTCTTAAGCCGATTATATATTAATTTCTTACTTAGTTGTATTTTGGATACATATTAATTTATTCATACTTTGTATACATATCACATATCAATTTAAGAGACACGTATAATTACTGTACTAACAGTTGAAAAATCACATGCCACGTGCTCAACCACTAGTATGTATAAAGGTACATAAAACATTTTCTATGCTTCAAAAATTGGAAATACTTTTCACCCAATATAACTAGTTTTTCATTCACAAGAAAACATTTTCCATGAACAAAGTATAAATAATTAATTGTTAATATACCCTTACACAAAATACTACCTCTAGTTTTTTTAATATGTTATTAAAAAACCTATGTTTTGTATAATTATTTATAGGTTATCACCGTTTTTACTTTTGTTTTTGTTTCGTATATTTATTTCCCTTTAAGAATTTTAATAATAACACTGATCATTTTTTATTTTTTAAATTCCAATCCACACTTGGCTTGAACAGAGTTGAAAGTTCTGTGATTGGATGATTGAGATCTTTTGATGGGTTTGATCCTCTGAAGTTTTGTTTGGGGCTTTTGTTTGGACTTTGAACTTAAAAGAATGGACTAAAATTAATATTATAATATCACAACATATAATATTAGTTTTGAGCTATTAATATTATATGGACTAAAATTATTTTGGGACCCCCAAATTTTATTAAAATTCAAGGGCCCACGGCAGTGGCCTTTGTTGTTTTGGCCTGTTACCCGAACCCCGTCATCTCTGATACCCTCTCCCCTGTAACCCCCTTCTTCCCCTCTGATCTCCCACCCCCAGTGGGTGTTTGTTGTGTTGAGAAAGATAATAGGTTTTTGTTGCAGTATCGACCAAACCCTGAACCGATTTTTCTACACCCGAAGTGGTTGATTTCGAACCATTGTTGGGTTGAAATTGGTTGACAAACTCTCCAATCCGAGGTGGTCGGTTTGGGTGATGGTTGACTGACAAATCTGAACCAATCCAACCTGTGAACAAACCTACTCACATTACTCCCTGAAAAAAGAAGACTCCTAACCTATTAAGGTGAGGAGCAACCAGCATTGACTATGGTCTCTTTAGGATTCCATATTTTAAATTATATCTTTAAAAATGAGTATATTTGATGAGATCTTTTATTGCAAAAAATTAAAATTAATGACATATGAGGCTTTCAATTGAAAAGACTAACAACAAATTAAATAAATATGAGATTGTTGGTGTGCAACTAACAAGAGATAAATTTTATCACAATTTGTTCGTAAATGAATTTCAATATGATGCAAATAGTATTAGGCCAAAAGAACATTATCCTTCATATATTCGAGCTACCATTATTAAGTGCATTAACAACATCGCAGCACAAGCTTAAATTATAAAAGTATATATGTGTGGGTGCTAATTACCCCATTGTTATAGATAAAGAAAATCCTATATCTATGCATCCATACATTGCTGGCAAATTCTAAAGCAGGGAAAGCAACTCAATTGGCGATTGAAACAGAGGCATATGTTCTTTGTTACTTATCATAGATGATGATGTATATGTTCATAAATTTATAATTAAACATAATAACAATAACCAATGTTCCAATCAAGCTCTTAACAAAATAGAGGAACATAAAAGAAAATGCCATTCGTTGAAGTAGGTGTTTCTGTTCTTACTTAATTGAAAACTTCCTTCTACCAAATTTTTCAATTTGTTAAATCTATTTTTCCTAACAAGAAAGAAACCAAAGTTGCAAATTTCTTATATTTCCAAAACAATTCCCAATCTTGGTCCCCTAATCAGTATATCATCATAAACCCAATTGACATCCAATTTTCTAATCTCTAAATCTTGAAAAAATGGTCAAACATATGTGGAAACTTACTGAAGAAATTGAAGTCCATCAAGTCAATTGGGTATTTGAAGCGAACTGAGTTCTTCACATGAATGCATCAGATTTCTTGTTTAAACTCTTCAAATTTGAAAGATTCAACACAACTAAGCCCAACAACAACTTGTTTGGATATTTCATCAAACAATGAGAGGGCATAGAGCATGAAACATAATAAACAAAAGTAGTAACTTTATGCCTATGATTGCCAAGAAATCTGTAGGAAACAAAAATGTTCCTGGAAGCGCTGTTTTGTTTTTTTTTTTTTTTGGATCGGAGAAAGTTAATTGTTAGTTGTTAGATTAGCACGTATGGGAATTAGCCTCCTCACCCTTGCAAAACACCAAGTGCTTCCCTCCTTAATTCAACTTCCCCTTGGGGAGACTTGAATCCATGACCTCCCTCTTGGGACTAAACGCTTAGGAGAATCATGATGGTCAACTAGGCTAGGCCTATTGTTGCCAACAATAGTAGCTGGAAAAGTAAAAGTGGTGAGGGAAGAGTAGATTGAGGTAGTTTGGGACATGGAAGAACATGACAGTAGGGTGAGAAAAAAATTAGAAGCTAAGTCGAATTTTAGAGCAAGGCATTTTGCCTAGCAAAAGTACACATAAAAAAGTGCATTATGTATTCTGCTTAGACACTTTGCCTAGTGTATACATCAACAATGCTCTCTACTCCTGGAATCTTAGGATTGGTTTGCCTAATCCAAGTCTCTCCACATGTAGCTAACCAAGAGAGAATGAGGCAAAATGTCTACCGTGTTGCATACCCTGTTGGAGACTCCATTTTTGGCAAAATGCCTAAAATGCTCTATATTCTTCACCTATTGAAGACGCTCTTAGGCATGAAGTGATTAGGTCTGTGGTAGAGTTTCATTTTTGACCTCACAATAATTCTAAACAGCGGTTGATTAAGCTGTGAAAATGTGCCTTGTTCTTAAACAATGTTCGAATTGAAAAATACATTACACAATTTCACTTACCTCTTCACACCAAACTAAGTTGCACACATTACATAATAGCATAGACAGTATAGATAAGGCATACCATATATCTATCACGAGGGACAAACAAAATGTAAAACTATATCATCCATGACTCAATTGAAACCATATCCAAAATATATATATATATATAGATATGTCTACAAAGATTTGATTACATAGAAATGAAAGATACTAAGAGATTACACGAGCAAATTGAATTGACATAACAAAATAGGGTCAGCAGCACTAAACCTGTAAAGGGTCTCAAACATTTTTGCTCTTCTTCAGCTTCGAAGGCGGCCATCGGCCCCTCTTCCTCATGCGGCGCTTCCACACGAGTTTCTTCCTTCGAAGCCGAATCTTCTTAGCCAATTTAAACTTCATCTTCTTTTCAAGATCCAATTGCAGCTTCGATTCCAATGGCAGATTTTCAACTGGCATAGCAGCAGCCTGTTCCTCGCCTTCCGACGGAGATAGAGGCTCAGCAACACCATCAACATCAGAAGATGCCTTAACAATCACCGAAACAACTCTTTCTTTGCGGACATTACAGAGTTTTGGGCGAGAATCAATGGGTTCCTTGCGTAACCTGAAGACTGAAATGAAATCAGAGAATTAGGAACAAATACAAAGATTGGAGGTCAGGTGTTTGAAAAAATGCCTGAATGAAAAGACAAGGCGTGGAGTGCAGATGGTAAGAAAAATATGCAGAGATAGAGAAGAATAGAGTTGAGTTTCTTACATGGGTTTGCAGTGATGGGAAAATTTGATGCAGATGGGAATGATGATGTTGGTGAAGGAGAAGGAGAAGAGAGAGAGGAGAGAGAAGGGGTGTGGATGAAGAGGAGAGCCATCTCTCTCTCCCAACGGGCGTTTGATTTTTTTGGATAAGGCGAAGGTATATAACTGTTGTACGTATTTATATGTAAGGCCCAGTAGAGGAGAGGAGTGGATTTTAGGAAGGGATTGTTTGGGATGATTTAATAAATGACTACTTATATTAACAGTCCATTTAGTTTATTTAGTTTAGGATTTATATTATTTTGATTTTAGATTTTTTAATTGTGATATATTTGATCTTATATCTTATTTTAAATAAGAATAATTAAAGATATTGTTATTCTATTTAAAAGGTAAAGTCGTCATATAACTTATTTTATGTTTGTTAACTTATATGTTGTTTGAAATATAATAGTATTCTTTTAATGAATAATGTTGGAATATATTTTTTTATACAGTTCTGTTTGGTTTGATTTTCAAAATTTATTTTTAGAATTTTTTTTAAGAAACTCAAAAGTAAATTGGTGAAAAAAAAATGAAAAACACATTTTTTTATATATAATTTTATCTTTGGGGAGGGTATAAATAATTTTTTTATATATATTTATTTTCGTTAAATTATATTTTATTTTTTCAAAAGTTAAATATGGCAACAACTTTGATGTCAACCAATTCATTAAATCAAATAATCCAAAACTAAAAATATTTCATATATTAAACATATTAATTATACATTAAAAGCCTAATAACCACCTATTACATTATAACCATAAAAAAATATCTATTAATAATAAATACAACCATATATTTCATGATAACCATCCAAAAATATCAACAAAAATAATCACTCATTATATGATCATCAGTCAAATACATACTAAAAATTAATTTTTGATAAAAAATAAAAATATAAAAGATTTATCATTTTTATATAATTTTATTTTAGTGAGTAGAAATAATTTATAAAAATTGAAAAATAGTTTTTTGACATTTATTTTTGTCAAGCTATTTTAATTTTTATCAAATTGATGACTTTGCTATTGAAATGGAGCAACAATGTCTTTAATTATTTCTATTTGAAATAAGATTTGAAATTTAAGATCAAATGTATCACAATTGAAAGATTAGAGACCAAAGTGACTCAAACCACAAACTATAAGGACCATTAATGTGATTCGGCCTTTAATAAATATATTGTTTTGACTTAAAAAAGATATGAAATGTGGTAGACGGGTGATATGATTAAAATAACATAAAAAAAAATATTTGTTATTCTAGGCACGGGTCGGTTGCGGCCACGGAACCTCCAATCCGCCATCCGTCCGCCAGATTGGCGGATTAGAGAAAATCAATCCGCATCCATCCGCCAATCCGACAGATGTGGATTGAGCGAATTAGCGGTTTGGCAGTTTAAAATTTTATAAATTTCAACATAATTCAACTTGTATACTTCCTCAAAAAAAAAAAAAAAAAAAGAAGAAAGTATTACAGTTAATGAGTTAAAAAAATATTACAATCACTGCATGCCTCATCTAAAGGAAAAAAGTTTGAAACTTTAGAATATCACAATCATTGCATGCCTCATCCACATACTACAATCACAGCATGCCTCATCTACATAAAGTATTACAATCTGTCATTCTTAAAACATAAAAACAATTCAAATCACCAAAACCAATAGAGTAGTAGCAGAGATTGTATGTCTTTGTATTGTTACATCTATATCTATTTTTGAAAATAAAAACCAACCAGCATATATCATATTTTCTATTTATTATTTTTAGAGATAGATTTAAAAATGAAAAAAATATGGATAAATAATACGTTTATTTTTTTCAATTCAAAAAAGATATTCAAGTTGAAAACTTTTTTTCAACAAAATATTTAAACTCTTTTTTAATTGAAAATACAAACAGAATATTTAAACAAACTGAAAACATAAAGTCTTATAAATTACTAAAGGTGTTCGCGGTTTGGCGGTTCGATTGCGGCCAAGGAATCTCAAATCCGTCATCCGTCCGCCAGATTGGCAGATTGGAGAAAATCAATCCACGACCGTTCACTCGTCATCACGCATCCGTCCAAAGTGCAGCGGATCGGTTTGGTTCGGTTAGTTTTGACGGATCGATATATCCGCTGCTCACTCTCTACATCCCAAATAAGCGCCCCCCCCCCCCCAAAAAAAAAACAATTTTTTTTACGGAAATTTATCAAATATCTCTACAAAAATTAATTATAACTTCGTAAAAAAGCATATGATTATATTTTTCAATATTTATAACATTCACTAATCTAAAAAAAATTCCCAACCACCACTGATATGAAATTACCCTATTTTTTTATGGTAAAAAAAAAAGTTACAAAGCAAATTTCAAGATTTAATTCTTATAATAAAATAAATTCTAAAATTTTAATTTTATCAATTTAAATTATAATCTTTGATCTGCTTTTAATTTAAACCATTAGTATATTTTCATCAAGTAAAATTTACAGAAAAAAATAATATTATAATCATTAAATTCAATGTATGTGTAAATACAGTTCCACTACATCTTCCTAATTGAGCTCCCAATTCCAACCCCAATGAGGTATATGAAAAAAATAAAGTTTGACAGAGAGAGAAGTGTGGGTGTGTCTTCACATAGGTCTTAGAGCATCTTCAACCCATCCTTCAAAACTCCAAATATGAAGGATCCTTCCTAATTTTGAGCTCCAACCCATCCTTCATTTCTTCCTCCCAAATGAAGGAAGATGGATTGATCCTTCAAATATGAAGGGAGGATGAAAAAATGAAGGAGACCTCCAAAACACTATTCACTTTATATTTCTTATTATATTTGAAATAACTTTTAATGTGTTTATTTAATTTTTATAAAATTGACATCAATAAAAAAGTATAAATCATACCTTTAAAATGAGTATAATATTAAATATATTTTACAAAAATTTTAAAATTAAATATTTATTAATAAACAAAAATTACTTTTTGATTGGAGTTTGAATGAAGGAAATGAAGGTTTGTGGTTGGAGTTTGAATGAATAGTGACCTCCTCTATATTTACTTTTTGAATAAAAAATATTATTTCCATCATCTTGAGAAGAGGATGTGGTTAGAGATGCTCTTAGCCATGACATTGTGAATGGAATTAGAGGACCTCAATGAGGAGGATAAATCATTTTTTGTGTATACAAAATGTCTAAAATACTCATTTTTATAGAGTTTAATGACTAAAATATTAATATTTTCATCGGTTTTACCTAACAAAAATAAACAAATGGTTTAGATAAAAAAATAAATCAAAATATTAAGGTTTAAATTGACAAAATTAAAAACTCAATATTTATTTTATTACAAGGGTCAAACATTAAGGGTTTTTTTTTTTTTTTTGTGTGTGTAATTTATCCACAAAAAAGGGGTAAATTATAAATACACCATTTGAGGCTTGCTTCAAACACAGATTGCCCCATATAGTTATAAAAATTACAAATATTTGTCAAAAAAAATTATTTAACAGAATAAACAGAAAAAAAAAAAAATTCTAACTACGCTTCTATGCAACAATAAACTTATAGAATTGATAATTGAAATATATTTCTGAGGTGGTATATTTTTAATTTATCTATTTTTTAATGGTAAATTACACTAACATCTCCTGAAGTTTGGAGAACATACAATAAACCTCATAAGTTTTGCATAATTACATTAGGTTTCCTTAATGTTTTAAATCATATAACACTTGATTCTATTTTCATTGAAAATTCATTAGTCATATGAATGGAAAAATGATATTATTATTTCTTTTACATTGAAAGGTATATTTATTTTGTGCATCATTGTGTTTTTTATATCATTTATATTAGTTTTGATCTCTTTAACCTTATTAAAGAGAGGTCAGTGTAATTATATCAAAATTGCGGTGCTTATTATTTATTTTTTTTCAAATTTCAAGAGAGGTCAATGTAATTTATTCATTTTTTATAGTTAAAAAAAAAAATGTATAGCATATCCAAAAAAATCATTCAGATTTGAATAGTGTAAAAGCCTAGGTGTTTTGAGAAGTGCTTTTTTCGGCTCTTGGTTTATTTTTGTTTTTGGTGAATTTTTTTAAAAAAAATTGAAAGGGCTTTAGATTTCTAAACTCACCTTGACAAGACGGACCAGAAAATTATAATTTTTAAAAAAATTTTCAAAAAAATTCCAGAAAAGATAAAAATAAGCTAAAATAAGCAATCTTTTTTTTTGTTTATTTTAGTCTTTAGTGATTTTTTTTTCTGAAAGTTTTAAAAAAAATATATACTTTTTAGATTCGTCTCAACAAGACGGACCAGAAAAATTTAAAAAAAAAAATTTGACATAATTTTCAAAAAAAAAAAATCAATAAAGACAAAAAAATGAGAAAAAGATGTGACTTTTTGGGTGGTGGGGGAATGGCTCAAACTGAGTATAAAGATGGGGGAATTACAATTTAATGTTGCACCTCCATCCCTTAATTACTTTTGGTCTATTAATTCCCATATAAATTAAGTTGTTTGGTGCTACTAAAACTTATACTTTTTACACAATATAACCCTACTTATCTCTCATCACACAAAAATAAAAATTATGACTCTACTTATCATTAGATTTGACTTATTTACAAATTACCATATAATGAGCAACTCCAACCACACTCTCTACTTTTCATTAGCTAAAGTACAAAAAAATACGCTCTTTATTTTACCTAATTACTTTAGCTATTGTGTTCTCCAACCACGCTCTTTATTTTGGCTAATCATTTAAACTAACTTAATTAATTTAAAAATAAAAAAAATACTAATTGTTGATATTTTACTAATATAAATTTGCAATAATAATAAATTTGCCCATACAAAACCTATAGAATGAGAAGAAAAAAAAATATAAAATACAAAATAAGTTATTCCGTAATTTATCAAACAGAATTGAAAGAACATATCAAATTGCTACATACACACACACACACATATATATATAATCCCAAATCTAAGACATAAATATACAAAAATCTAAAATATATACGTACATAATTGTTTAGAGAGCCTCTGGGGCTCTTCAATTGTAGCCACCAAAAAAATAGGATGGTAAAGTAGCTAATCCAATAGCTATCCCATTGGAGCTCAAAATTAGACTTACATTGGCTAAAATACTTAACAAGCCTTGTTTAACTATCCCCTTGGAGATACCATTCAAATTAACCATACTTACTACTAAACTTAACTCTAGTACTAGCAAATGTGTACTCGCCAATTCTTTTAAATATGGTAACTAATTACATATTGTACTTGGACTCCTAAAATATAGATTCTAGGTTTGTTTATTTATAATTGTTAATCTTAATATGAGTTTATGTTTGGATGACAAGAATTTTGAAAAAGAATAAGAATCTCATTGTTAGTAATAAATTACGTATCAATATTATCCACGCATTTGGTTTTGCTAGGAATCTTCTATGAAAAACCGATGAAGTTATTCTTAAATGGTTTAACATTCTCCCAAATATGAGATTCCCATATGAAGGTGGGGGAATCAAATTCTTACTTAATCTGTGAATATGATTCCTATTGAAGTAAATAATCAAGAATCACTTTCTTATTATAATTTGTTTTAGATGCTAGAATCATGAGAACCAAAATCACCAACTTTGTCTAGGGTTCTATCAGGTTTGTGGCTATTTGAAAGTAATTGAACAAAAACATTTAGATTGTATTTGGATTTAGAATTCAAGAAGGAATTTGTGAGGAGAAAAGAAAATGTGACAAAAATTTAACATTTACTTTTTTTTTTTTCCTCCTTCCTAATTCATTCTCTACAAATTCCTCATCAATTTTTTAAACCAAACCCAACCTTAGAACTTTGGCCACTTCATGATAAAATTAAATTAAAGATATTTAACTGAACCTCACATTGGTTTATAGATTTGCAATTATGATAGTAAAAAACTTCACTTTTGATTAATGAGGCCTCTAATGGTTAAAATGAAAGTTGAGAAGTCAAATCATATTTCAATTTGCTAATTTTTGATAATATCATTCCAATAATGTCAAAGTTGTTTTTAGCCAACTACCATTTTTCTTTTAAAAAATGCTTCGGACCTCCACTGGGGTCGACCCCCTGTGAGGTGACGTGCCGTGATTGGACAAAAAAAAAATTGTTTTATTTATTTATTTATTTTTTGAGTTTCAGTCAATGAGGGCTCGCCACCTCATTGGGGGTGCGACCCCCATTAGGGATATGCAGCATAGTTGCTTTCTTTTTGACTGCTAATTGTGTCAGTCAAACCTACAATTTAGGTAAAGTTACAATGCTACTTTTTCACACATCTATAGTTAATAAGACTAACAAAACTTGACAATGTACTAAACATGACATTTTTTTTCGTCTCATTAGCACTACACTTTTCATCAAAATCTCACTTTAATCCTAATATTTGCACTTTTAGTCCCTTTGCTTTTAATTTTTGTCAACTTCACTAACAATAGATGAACAAAATAGTGACATTATAACTTCATCAGAGGCTGGAGCTTGCTGGAGGGCAACTAGCGGTAGGCAGTGACCGGAGGTGGTGGAAGAGGGAGAAGAGAAAGAAAGTGAGAATATCTTCTTCTCCTTTAACATTTCCAAAAATTTTAAAATTTGAAATCAATTTCACTTTTTTAAAAACAAAAACAATATATCAAAAGAAGTTTTCATTTTCGGTTTCCAGAAAAATGAAAATGAAAACAAAAGACAACGGTTTGAAATCGAAAGTTCTAATGCATAAAATTGAACAAGAGGTCCTTCCGAACCCTCTTGAATCTTTATTCTACCCTCTAGATGTCCAAACAGATTCCACCATTTTGGAGAAGCATAAATATGTCATCAAGGTCTCCAGCTATTCTGATCCAATAATAAACACAACAAAAACAAAATACGATGGAGCCAACCATGTCAGTGATACAGGAATTCACGCCTTCGCCTAGTTCAACAGCCAAGGTCGTATAACTAGGCCACGGCTATTTCTAAAATCCTAACACATCTGCAAGCATTCCAGCGATACAATATCATTTTTTTAAATACAAATGTTAAAACTTAATTTTTGAAGAAATCTGTATAAATATATATACACAGATGCATTTGATGTGCACAAATTGCAATTAGAGGGTTGTCCTAAGCTTCAAATGGGTAAAAATTTAACAACATTTTCTCTCCCGCAAAATACAAAAAGCCTCGGTGTGAAAGCAAAACAGTCAACCAACCTACAAGAATGTCAAAAAAGAGAGCAATAGAAAGGGAGTAAGTATCAAAGTAATCTCAACCTTTTATGTATAGAATAACTGGCTATGTTTCAAATCATGCTTTACCTACCAAAAGACTTCACAATGTCCGATCTAATTTTACCAGTCTGGAATTATAAATCACCAGAGGACATATTCTTTGGCCTTATCAAGAACACTTCCAACCAAATGAGGGTCGGAATGAGAGCCCGGGAGTATCGAAACATGTCAATTTTGTTGATCTCTTATAATAAAGAATTTAATTCCGAATCAAAATCAACATTCTTCGATTGGTACGGTGAATTTTTCACTTTTAAAAGCAAGAAAAAAACTGTACATTAAAAAATTAAAAACACCTTTTTCAATTGAAATTTCATGAAGAGTAGATGGAATTCGTGTACTACAGAATCAGCATTTACAAGAGAGGGAAACAAAATCCAAAATAGAACAAATACCTTGACTAGGGAAGAATATGTGAACGAAATATAAGAGGATAGGTGCAGCAAAATCCACTGCTCCAACACTGCACAATAGATGACATGAGGTTACAGATGACATGAGGTAAAAATGTATCACTAATGCTGCATAATTAATCCAGTGACAAGACGACTTTGCTGTGGCACATGTAAACAGAAAACAAAATTTTGATTCTGTGGACCATTCATAAAAACTTTTACAATGTATGCACAACGAACACCTAAACTATCATGGGGTGTACTAAAAAAGTGCATGAATTTATTAAATTTAACTAGGCATATAACCGTTGCTCTATGTTACCTGGAATGTGGATCGTTCCGGTATGTGTAATGGGATCGGGAATGTGGTAAACCACTTGCTTTAAAATGTGCAACAATAGTGTAGACTTGTATAGTTTACAGTACAAGAAAATTTAAGAAATTCTAGAGTAATTTTCATTTAACTATTAGGCATCCAATAAAATGTTTTTTTTTTTTTTTCCTCCCAAATTAATCATGTAGCAAAACATTTCTATGAACATTATGACCTAAGAAGCACGGACACTTATACGGAGGAAACGTGTCGTGTCATACACCTGTGTCCGACATGGCACTCTTTGGACACTCACTCCTAAAAGCATGTCTGATACTTCTTCAACGTGTCTGAATTAAAAATCAAATTCATAACATCAGACACATTAGCGACGCTTTGGTGACACTTATTGAATCCTCCAAATGTGTCCTATATGTTAGCGACACTTCGGTGACACTTCCTGAATCCTCCAAATATGTCCTATATGATGAATCCCTCCATTATAACAATGTTCTCCATTCTTCATAACACAATTTATGTATCCTAAATATGTTAAAAGAACATTATGTGCAATACAATTTTATATTATTGTTTTTGTTTAGGATGTAATTGCTATGTAAATAACATCTTGATGTTTAATTTATGAAATATATAGCTTTTTAATATAAAAAGGTATGTTACATTTTTTTATTATCTTTGAATAAATTATTCATATATATGACATAATAAATTTCTAAAATTACAAAAATTAAACATGTCCCAAGCATGTCGTGCCCTGCATTTTTTTTTAAAACGTATCGGCATGTCTCATGCAAGAAGCATATCGAAAGACGAGCAAACAACAAGATCGAACTACAAATTCAAACTAGAGATACTCTCTCTAAGAACGAACAATATTGAGAAAATTCTCAATTTTTATTAATCAAATATCAACTTCAAGTCCATAGCCGTAAGACTTAAAACCTTATTTATAATAAACCTACTTCTTGAAGAACAAGAAACTAATAAAGCAGGAAATAAAAATCAAAGCTAATAGACGAGTCAAATTGTATCGAATCAAATCAAGAAAAGAAACTAAATAAATCTATACTATTCTATACCAAATTAAATATTCCTAACTAAATATTAATTCTAAAATATAAAATAAAAATATATAATATTTTTAAATCTCATATTAGTGTCGGTGTCGTGTCCGTGTCTATGCCACTATGATTATTTGCCATTTTTTTATGTTTTGTCATGTCAAAACTTCACTCTCCTTAAATTTTAGTTCATTATATTTTATTGTTTCCTCCTAACGAAACATCAAAGGAAATAAAATAGAAAAAACTTTTGGGATTCTTTCGAATCACTAAATTTATCGTTTTAAAATAAAAGTGGACCATATTCCAGAACGTAATTCCAAAATGTAATTTGCTAGGATATTAGTGTATTTTGCACTGCTCTCACTAGAATACAATGGCGGAAAAAGATTCATGTAGCCGACCCCTATTAATTGGGACACAAGGCTTGGTTTGGTGGGTTATAATGTATACACAAGACCTTCTCCACATCTGTCATACACGTTGATCAAAATCATTTGCTGAAAATGTGCATGTTTGTCTCACTGAGAATATAGTTTGAAGTAGAACCATAAATTACCGCAATGATCTTACCAAGGACATGAGAAGAGTATGAGCACAAGAGAATAGTGTAATGTACTTACCACAGTAAGCAACGGTCCCTGTTTGAACTTGTCATGAAATGAAAAGGCAAGTGGCCTCGGATTGTCTCCAGGCCCTCTAATGAACCCACTGGATTAATACGACCCAAAAAAAAAAAAAAAAAAATTAGAAAAAAGGTACCATTCAAGTACAATCAACAGATTTAGAAACATTCACACACAAATTGTTAACAGTCACTATTTATAATAGTAAGGGTAAAATACACAGACCACCCTGAGGTTTAGAAAAAATACAATAAACCCCACAAGTTTGCCATAATTACACCAATCTCCCTTTAGTAAGGCTAAAGTGAGCAGAATTAATCTCAATGGTCTGTAGACACAAGGAAAAACAAATTAAAATATATATTTCAATGTAAAAGAAATGGCAACATTTTTCCATCTTTATGAATAACAAACAACTGGCGAAAAGAGAGTTAAGTGTTATGTGAATCAAAAGTGAGTCCAAAACACTTTCTGTACACTTCTTACACATATATTGAGACTAAGGACCACCCATTTGAAGGTCATTAGCACTACCCATAATAATGATAACAGACACGGTGGGGCCTATTGCCAAATTTATGGATGATGCCAGGACAATGAACAATCTTTTAATGCTACTAAAAGTTGTATATTACTGCCAATATGCCAGCCTAATAGAAACAATAAGAAATAAAAAGATACTGCGGCACCAAATGATAATTGATAAACATGTAACAAGACAATAACTCACATTAATGATGCAGAAATCAGTGGAGTCCTTTTGACATCACAAATGGCAATGAGACCCTTGTACAGCTCATCCCCATCTTTATATGATAAAGCCAATCTGTCACCCGAAGCATCCCAAGCTATCTTCTCAATGCCTCGACTGCATAAATAATGAGAAAAAACCTCTTATCTTTTTCTTTTCAAACTCTTCTTTTAACATGTGCGTTTCTAAGTTACATCGACTCTTCTAAATTTGTTAAGTCCCCGTGTCGGACACTTGACATTTGAATAAGGGCATGTGTTCGACATGCTTAGTTGGACTCCGCATCAAATGACTATGCTTGAGTAGTTGAGTTTACTATATAACCATGTATAGTACTCTGTCTGTTCTATGTTAGTTTGAAAACACCATTAGACTCTAAAAGAAATAAAAGAACATTCAAGAACTACTCATTAAACAGGGCTATTTTAAGAGTCAATTCGTAAACTATAAAACATGGAAAATATTAAGAAGGTATAAGATTTAAATACAAAGTTATTCTACCTGTGAGTCAAGGATTGTATCTCTGACAAATCAACTGGCAAAAGGTGTGCATCTGGCAAAATCATCACATGCAAAGAATTGAATCAATTCTTAAAGCGTAATTCAGTGCCCTAGAATTATGGAAACTTCTATTTCCACACACCACTCTCAGTTCACACCCCATTTTTAATTCAAATATCAACTTCCAAACAAAACTACATGGTTCGGCAATCAACTTCCAAACAAAAATCTGTAGTTCGGATTCGCAAATCAACTTCTGAACCAAAGATATAGCCGAATGATATGTTTTTGTTTGGAAGTTAATTTGTAAACAATGTAGTTTTGTTTGAACATTGATATCATAACCCAAAAAAAAAAAAAGTGTGAACTGAGAGAAAGAGGTGTTTGGAAATTGAAGCTCCCTATAGTTACAAACAATAGAGTACATATACAGTTTTCCTGAACAAAATGAATAGACAATGATACAGAAACAGAGAACCAACTAAAGACTATAACTTCTTTTTTCCCCTTTTTTTCCAAAAGCACCTTTTGTCCTTAAATATGTCATACCAACTAAACTAAGCACAAATACGAATACAGACACGATACAACATCGATATAGAAAATGGTATGGACACACTAACGCAACAATTTAAAAAATCAAGACATTACACAACATGAACACGACAACACAAATAATATATATTCAAAATAATAATTTCTTCAAATTTTACAGTACAAATAAATTTCCATTTCATTTTTTTTTTTATGAGAAAATACAGTAAGACAGTTTTTTCACATTCCATATATTGTAATAGTGTGAGCATGAATAAAAAGTCCCAAAACCTATTGAACATCTTCTAACATCATAACATAATTAGTGGCTTTCCAACTCTCTCAACCTTATAGAGAGTGTAATCATATAACCTATGAGGGATCATCACCATTGTTATTTTATTTTTATTTTTATTTTTTGTAATATTTTTTAGGGAATTTTCATTAATTGATTTGATTAAATTATTAAACATAATTTTCTAGAATAACGAATTGATGGTTGACATGTGAAACAAAAATCTAACACAAACTAATTTACAGTTATGTATTATTTCTTGGAAGAAAACACTCAAAAAACATAAATCTGTTTTTGTACCACTTTAATTTGGCTCTTTTTCAAGAATTTTCTTCCTTTAAAACACACACACACACACACACACAAGAATAAGATAAAGATAATAATACATATTTTTATTGCATATGAAAGTCTTTCTTTCTTTTTTTATCCTGAATATTTTATCAACATCCATATTATTCCCACTCTCATTTGGTTACAATATTTTTAAGTTTGATTAATTTTGAAGAGTTCAAATTTTATTGGATTTTGATAATTAAACAAAAAAAATTTGTTATATAACACTATTGTTGGCTATTAATCAATACCACATCAAATACTCAAGAGAAAATATTTATCTATAGAGGATACGCTTCCAATCCAGTTTGACCATATATCTCCAACTTGGACCAAAATCCCATCCAGATGTCCAAACATGACCTAAATGAACTAAAATAATACTTCAAAAAGGCCTCAACATTCCGTTTTACGATACTAATAATAAAATATGAAATATCATAATGATTGACATCTTACTCTAGTTGGAGGCAAAGTGTTACTTACAGTTTATATTTGTAAAACATGATGGCATCTAGTTTTTTCTTCAGAATAGTGTAAACAAAATTGAAGATGGGATAACTACAACTGGCAAGCCGTATATCTTCTCCAACTTTCTTTTCTTTCCCCTTATATCAGCAAACTAAAAATTTCATTAAAGACGTGAAATTAAATGTACAAGGAAATGAAATGCACTAAGAGAGATTCAGAGAGTGCAAACTCCCCTACTACTGCTGCTCGCATCCACACAACCAACCCCTCAGCCTCACGAGTTTTTTTAAGTTTAAAAGAACAAAAGCAAAAACAAAAACAAAAAGGAAAAAAGAAAAAATCGCTAAGTAGATCTTAACTATACAACAAAATACTTGAATCCCTCAAATCCCACCACACCATTACTATCTCCCACACCATATACTAACTCCCAACGCCTTGATACCCAAAAACACTTCCCAATACACTATTCCACAAACCCAGGATTTGTAAAGCCTTTAACCAACCCCACCACAAAGAAAAAACAACAATACACACATGCATAGAGAGAGAGAGAGAGAGAGAGAGAGAGAGAGAGAGAATCCAAGACCATAGCTCTCTTTGTTAAATAAATAAGTTATTCAATAGAATAGAGATTGTGAGGTAGTCAGACCAAACACATAGAGATGCCAGCAATGCGCACACAAGCCCACGCTACAATTTCCTCATACCAACATATCCATTACAAGAGATCTGAAGGCTTGCCCCCCAAAGCATTAGGTCGTACTACCTCAACTCAGAAAACAAGCATAATGTTGAAAACATTTAATAGGAATAAGAGCTACTAAGGAAAAGAGGGAAGACGCTCACATACCTAGTGATGGAGGCTTTGATGCAAAATGAACAGAACCTAACGTTAAAGATTCAGAGAAAGCAACAAGTATCATTCCTCCATCGGGATCCCATGTTGCTCCCTAATAACAAATGATAATATCAATTAGTCACTAATTAAAACTAAGAAAAGACTCCATCAACAGTATGTGTGCAATAACTAGGTTTATCAAATCCAAACAGAGAAAAAGGAAATAAAAGTATTTCAGAAGCATAAAAGCAAAAATAACCGTATAAAGGACTTGTGATATTGCTAAAGAAATATGGATATACAACTAATACAACCAAGATAAATTCTTGGATTGTAAGTGTCAAATGTCAGAACATGTGGATTACACACTAAAGTAATCATCTCTTTTTCATGAACAGTGAAACGCTATGTAATACCCTAGGTATTACTTTGCATGCCACGTGTGCATATTCATCATTTTCCCTATGTGATAATGCCATATACCATACTTGTGTGCTAAGTGACTTAAACATGCTATGTTAGTGTCTTGACTATGCCTATGAATTACTCTCAGAGAGTTGTGTCTTTGACATAAGAATGTAGAATTGAAGTAGAATTGAGACCATGTATGTAATTAGAGTGTGTTTGAATAACTTTATGATCTTGTTTCTTACTTTGCATGCCACAAGTGCATGTTCATCATTTTCCCTATGTGATAATGCCATATACCATACTCGTGTGCTATGCTAGAGCATATCTAGTGGAATTTGGGCTATTTTTTAGCACAACAAAAGTGCACTTCATAAAAATTTACTATGAGTTGCTCCAGTAGTATGTAGTATTCACTGTGCCCAAATAGTACAGGTGCTCCAACAGTGTAGTATTTCATGTGCTATTTTTTTTATTCATCTACCTATCAACCACTGTTCTTCAACCACCATTTTTTAATAAAGCTCCAATTCATTATTTTAAGTTGAAAGTTACAAAATAAATAGATGGCCTTATATATGGATGTAATTGTTATATTTACATTTAATTTATCTTCACATGACATAGTTGTTATCGGTGATATATTAAACTGCATTAATAAAGCCCTAGATGCAATTTTTTTGAAAAAAGTCAACTAGTCAAGTGTAGTATAAAACAGCAGTGTATCATGTGCCAAATTTGGCATGGGAAATGACACACTGCTATTTTAGCACAATATATACTACACAGTTGGAGTTATTTGTTCGCTACAATGCTATTTTAGCATTGCTACACCTAATACTGCACTACTGGAGATGCTCCTAGTGTCTTTACCTATGAACCACTCTTAAAGAGTTGTGTCTTTGATGTGAGAATGGAATTGAAATAGAATTGTTCACATGCTTCATTGACACATTGTAATTATAGTGTTTAAATGACTTCATGATCTTCAATTTCTTAATCAAAATATTTAATTGACCTATATTAATGCTTGTTATGTCTTGAGCTTTGTATGAATAATGACCACAGTTAATAATTAATGTTATACGATTAATAAAGGCAACCTCGATTAAGAACAACATGATTAACGAAAGTGAGATTAATTAACTTAACCATGAGTAGTTAGTGGTTAATGGTATTGATTAGTGAGTATATAGCCCATTTGGTTAGAGAGGGGGGATGAGACACCTCATCCTTGCTTTCTCTACAATTTTGTGCATTGACATGTGCTCTATTTATACATACATGTCTATAGATCTATAATGGCTTATTAAAACAAAGGAAGAGAGGAACTTGAGGTCCTTGTCCTGTAGATAGTGTGTGGAGAGAAAAAGATAAGAGAGTGAAGGAACATTCAAGAAAAGAAAGAGAAGGATCAAGAAACTTGTATGTGTTTGCCAATTGAAGTAAGAATTCTTATTTGCAACTTGTTTCTTTCTTTTTAATATGTCAATAGCTTGATTACCAAGTGCAATTTGGTAGAAAATCAGCTTAAACTCCACGACGGAGCTTTTTATGCTCATTCCGATTGAAGGAAAACCCTAATTTCAAGGAATTGAAGAAGAATCATGGAGTTCTCCCAGTGAATTGAGAGTCTTGAAACACGCCGGTTTTACTTACGATGGGAAGAGGAGACGTTCTCTACCACTTTATGTGGTTTTGATTCACCACGTGGGGATTTTCATGGGTTTGCCCATTTTGTTATGAAAAGAAGATGAGCTGACTTATTTCAAATGAGATATACTATCTCTGATTATAAACTGAACATCGTATGCTTTTGATTACAATGTATCCATGATAATGTATGCTCAAGGATTCTTATTATTCATTTACTTCTTGTATTGGCTAAGAGATGTAATTACTTGCTGCATCAAGTCTTGCATATATTGATATGAAGAAATTAGCATAGGTAATTTTAAAAAATAAAATAAAAAATCTGGAAATTGCATTCCTTGAGCATCACAAATGAATCTGTTTTCTAAACCGAAAGTAGTTGTTTCTGTTATAATTGGAAGGAATTAACACGGTATTACTCATGAAACTGTAACACCAAGTAGGCATTAAATGACATTTGAGACAACTTCGTTAAAATAACTAGCAACCCATAGAGAATGTCATATCAAATTCTCATGATATATATCCACTATTCTTATCAAAATACATATATTTAACTTCAAAAGCATAGAAGCTCCATCAGTTCTTTTTACCTGGATAACAAAATGATTCTACCTTCTATCCTATAGCTAAATAAGATATTCAATGTTGACAAATAGAAATAAATATTGTTCAACTTCCCTGCATGGCTGCAGAAAGCATCAGAATTCAAAAGGCCTAAAAACAACTATCAAATAATGTTTTCTTCTAGTTCTCTGCTGGATTGTTTTTGCCAATTAACAAACCAAATTTGAATCAGCCTTTGTTACTTCTAACATTCTTGACCTATATCAAAACCAAAGGGCCAGAGATACCAAATCATACGTCAAAGTAACTTCAGAAGGCTGCAACATTCAACTGAAGTTTCAGTTTCCACAATATCAATTCCACTACATTCCTCCTAGAAATTCACAGAACCAACTTCTCCAAGAATTAGAAGACGACCCCTCAACTTCCCACAATGAATCATAAAACCTCACATATCATAAATTCCAATAACTGTATTCAGCCAATAAAATACATAACACATTTTTAGATGTCTTAAAACTTCTCTAGAATTTATGCATCACCCAAACTCCATAACTCAAAAATCTTTAATCCCCACTACTTGGGGTAGATAATGTGCATGTTTTTTTTTTCATTTACCACTTCTAGTCATGGTTATAAGAATCCGAATCCAGATCACAGGATTTTACGATTCTACCATCTCAATTTGGCCAAACGATCCTAATTGCACTAAGATCTAAAATCTTCTAGAATCTTAGAATAACTATGATCCTGATCACAAAATCATGTATAACCATAATATGATCCCAGTCCAGCTATAACAAATTTCATTTTGGGAACTTGAAGAGAATGTGACAGCTTCTCTATATTTATAGAATAAGGCCTCGTTTGGGAACAGGCTAATTTAGTAACTTTTTGGCTATTTGGCTAAAATATGAACTAAAAAAAACTAGTATGTTTGGAATGACTTTTTAGTTTTTTACGAAAAGATGTGCAAAAAGTAGAGAGAAAAGAGAATCTTTGACTTTTTGGTATGGGTTGTTGGCTTTTTGGCTAATTTAGTAACTTTTTGGCTTTTTGGCTAAAAAGAAGGGTTCCCAAACGAGGCCTAAGATTTCTTCAAAATTATTTGAATTAAAATATTTTGAGAGAAATTTAAAAAATTTGTTTCGCTCTAAAATCAAAGTCAGTGAATTCAATTTTTTGTTTGAACAAAATGGTTTGGAGGAAGAATTGAAAACTTGATTTTCATCGAAATGGAATAATTGTGACCATTTTATCAATTATAAATTATTAGTAAACACTAACAATTTATCTTAAGCATAAATATGCATTATATCAAATTTATTATTTATTAAAATTATTTAAACCATATATTATTATTGATGATTTTACACTTTATTTATACAGAAAGTAGAATCTTACAATCTACAATCCGATCACAAGACCCTCCCAATGATCCTACGTAGGATCTCTATTGTAACAACCTTGCTTGTAGTGCACTATCATCGATTAAACACAAGGCAATGAATGCACCTGCTAGAAAATTCTTATAACCAATCTTCAAGAGGTGTGGCTACAAGTTCTACATCTGTCATCTAAACTACCACCATCCTTTCTCCAGGCTTGAAACTGGTCAACTGCAACATAAAAGAAAAAGGGGGAAGGGAGGGGACAAAACATACTTAGCATAACATGCGTAGCTAGTACGTCTCAACCCTCACCCCCGTAAAATATATATACACACACATGCACACACATAGTAGAAAAAGAGACTGCTGATCTCTTGGAATACAACACACCATTTTGATCCACAAAAATTTCTCTCCACAGCAGATCTCTAAATCCATGCAGTCATAATGATAAATATATCACAAAGAAACATTAATGAATCTGTGAAAGCTACAAACACCTAAATTTGTCAATCTAAGTGAATAATATCACCAAGAAACTCAGATAAAGAAATATATGATTGCTAACTGATAATCATGTAAGTACAGGTCAATTGCACAAACAAAATTATCATTTTACTAACCGTGACAAAGCCACTGGTTGAGGACCAAGGTTCTGATGTCCATGTGTTTGTCTCCCAAAGATAAAATGTCCCATCACTGTAACAGAACAAGATCATCACCTCAGATTTAGATTCATTAAGATTAAAAAAAAGCATACAAAATCTGAATCGGGCGAGTAAATGACAGTACAACTTCGCTGCGAAAAAATAATCTCCAGTGGGAGACCACTTTAGCATTGATATGCCTCCTAATCCCCGTCGAATGGGTGTGCCTCGACCTGTGATTATATGAATTCAGATATACCAACTAAAAAAAAAGAATTGAGTATCTGCAAAAATGAAAATAGAATTATCATAATGCATGTGGTTCAAGAGTAACTTGATTCTTAAAGAGATAAAAACCAGATCAGCAAATATGAAAATATTCTCATATTCAATTTAACGCATGCCCCAAAACGAAGCAACCCTAAAACAACTGGAGACTCTAACTGTGATAACCCAGATACTGCTTTGCACTCTATATTATGCTTGCATTTGAGTGAACTTAAACAAGCAAGCCTTATTTCGTACTTGCTAAGATTATATGATGCTATCTTGAAGTAATGAATTTTTCGTATGAAAATGTTTTACTTAATTCTGATGTATTGATATCTTGCTAAGAGTATATGATGTATTGATATTGTACGGAAATGCCTCGTACAAATAGATGAAAATAACATGAAAATGTTTTGTAATTGTATGACTTGAGCTTCTGCACTATCCCTCATGTTGAGATAAGTCTCCTGTATGAAAATGTAAGAAGAGACCACACCACTTGTGTGCTTGTGTAGAGACATTTACTTTCAGGGGCAGTTGAATAGAGTCTAATTACTATGGATTAATGATGTTTGAATGGAAAACCAAGATGCTTAATCAATTTGGATAAACGACTATTGTGTTGTCAACTATGTGAAAAACCAATTGCAATTAATAAAAGAAACAATGATTAATTAAGCCTAATCAAGATTAGCTAGGTAACTGTGCTTAATTAATCATAACATAGTTAATTAAGCTAATGACCCTGATTAATTAAAGAAGATGACTCGTGGTGGAGCCTTGATACAGCACCAATAGAAGAAAGAAGGTGAAAAAGAAAAGAGAAGAGGCAAAAGAAAAGAAAGAAATCTATAGACAAGGGAAAGAGGTATACCAAAATTCTCAAATTCAATAATATGCCAAATTGCCAATATCAAAAATGTAATAGTTCAGTACACATCCACCTATATATATGGGCCTAAAAGCATTATCCAATAAGAAAATAAAAAAATTAAAGAAACATAAAAATGAACTAAAATCCTAATGAAATGAAATCAAAAAACTCCTAAATAATTATAAAAACCTAAATAAACCAAAATTCTAATTTTATTGGCTTCATCCACAACCTTGTCATTCCCTATCATTTCTCATCGGCTAAAAAAAATCTCCCTCAGAGAGTAGTAATAATAAAAGCACTCCAACAGATGAAGTTCACATTGGCAAAACATTTTCTCAACCATGAATGGTGAATACTTCCTGAACAAGACTATACAGAGAAGCCCAATGTAAGAAAATGATGTCTTGACTCTATAGCATTAATAATCAAATAACCACAAAATGACCGAGACAAAGCAGCTAGAACAGGTGTTGGTGGTGAAAATGTAGCAACTCCGGTAGAGAAACCATAAAAAAAACAAGAGGCTTCAAAGTGCCTCAATTGAGTAACATATCCTCTACATGTAACATTGAACAAATATTTAAATTCAATGGTAAATCAGTAAAACATGCACTTGATCCATAATCCAGAATAGAACAAACTTGTCCATTAAATGTCAACATGAAATACCTGGAGAACAACTATGGTGCAAAGGGGTACTAGAATCAAGCAAAGAGACAAGATTAACAGACTTATGAGATGATAGATTAGAAATAATGTCAGAGTAACTCTCAACATCAAGCAAGGAGATAGGAGCAAAAGACTCCAGAAAAGTAGAGGATATGACAATTTCATCAGGCTCATAATGAGATGAAGATAGGACAGACTCTGGAATGGAGGATACAATAGACTCAATTGAATTCTCATCAGCAATAGAATCAATGACTAGATCAACATTTTACACGGTTACTAATTCAACAAGTTCTTCCGTATGTGCCACAACATTCAACCTTAAGCTCTAAAGTCTTGGTCACTTTACGATGTGAAAAACATGCACACACAACATGAATATCCTATTCACCCAAAAATATATATATATATATCCTTCCAATTCAATATGATCAAGCTAAGCATATTGATATTAATAAGCATCGATAAGAAGTTAAATTATGTAAAGAATGAAGATCAACTTGCTAACATCTTAACAAAGGGAGTATCCAGAGGAGTGTTTCGTAATATCCTTACAAAGTTGGGCACGCCTGATTTTTTTGCACTAGCTTGAGGGGGAGTGTTGGAATGTTTTTATTTTTAGTACAAAGGGTATATTTGTAGTATGCTTCATTTAAGTATAAATATAGTTACAAGGGAGAGAACCATAATAGTCTCTTTCTTTCCTTTAATGTCTTTTACTCTTCTTCTTTATCCGTATTCTTATTTTCTACAAATTTCAACAAAAGGCTATTTGCTTGATCTTTCTTTGTGTGGTATGTTTGGTTTGCTCTTACAATATGGTTAGCGCAATATGCTTTGAATTTGGGAAAATTTGACTAGGTGATTTGTATTTAAAAATTGGAATGCTAATGTGCATAGTAGATGATGCACCTCACCATGTTCATACCCTAGGGGCTTTAATTGATATGGACCATAACAAGATCAAGAAAAAGCAAAATTAAAGATGCAGCAAATTTTGGAAATGTGTTGGCTTCAAGTAGAATTTGCTTGGGACCAATTGGAATTATGTGTAATCAAATTTTGCTTTATTGAAGACTTATTTTATAGGTTAGGTATTAAATTAGAATAAAAATGTGTTGGTTGCGGATTATTTGAGCTTATATAGGTCTAGAATGGTTTGAGACAGCCTATTTTTAGCATACCCCGTCAAGATTGGGAAGTAGAAAGTGTGGAGGAGTTTCTTGGCTTACTTAATGGCATGACTATCACTCCAGCCAGACAGGACAGTTAGAAGTGGAAGAATAGAAATGAGTTCTGTGTAATACCATCTCATTGATTTCTGGAGGATCTAGAGAACATTTGCCATCAATTTGGAAGACAGGAGCTCCTTAAAAGGTGGCTTTTAGCAGCCGTGAATTATATCTTAACGGTGGACAATCTGATAAAGCAGGGATATAAAATGACCAATAGGTGCTGATGTTGCTGCATGTACTGTATAGCGGAAGAGACGGGGGATTATCTTCTCATACACTGTCCTGTGGCAAATGAGCTTTGGGATTCACCTTTTCCACCTTTAGGGTGCCAAGCTCGATCAAGGAGGTGATGGAATGTTGGGGTAGTGGATGCAGGTGGAAGTCCGAAAAGAAAACTTGGATGGTGGCCCTGCTCTGTATAATGTGGAGCTTGTGGAGAGAGAGAAATAGATGCATTTTTTAGGAGACAATTCTTGGGATCTAGAAGCTCAAGATGAGTCTTTTACACACATTTTACTTTTGGAATCAAGGATTATTCTGTGAATCCTCTCTTCTTCTTTAGATTTCATTTCTGAACTCAATTTTTTTCTTGAGCATTTTTTTAATCTTAGTGTACTTGGTGCACCCTTGGGTGTTTTTTATTGGGACAATTGCAAAAAAATAGTATTTTGTGTTGATACCATTTTTCTACAATTGTCCCTTTTTAATTCAAGTAATACAATTTTGTATTTATTTATTTTTTAAATGTATTAATTAGTTTATATATATATATATGTATTACAGTATTTTATAGGTGTGGGGTATTTTGTAGAATTTCTGCAATGGCTTGTACAAGGTCACCTATGGGTCATCATGTGGGTCAAGTTATGTAATTGAGTTTTTATTCATGGGTCCTATTCCTATATGATTTTAGATAGATTTCCAAGTCAAAAGTTTTAGTTTCCAAAATAGGAAGTCCAAGTTCTTTTAGAATCAGGAGTTCTAGTCTATATAAATTCATCCAACTTATTGATAGAGAATATGTTTTAGAGATTTTCCAAAACTTTTGACGCCTTTTTGGGATTGTATGATGCAATTCTAACTCTAGGTGTGCTGCTTAAACTGTCTCCTTCCTTCTTAATTTTCTATGTATTTTTTGGCCAGTAAAAATTCTAGAACCAGATCTGTTTCAAGCCTTTCCCAATCCTAGAAATCCTATTTCATAACCCCAATAACTTAACATCCACAACTACTCAACCCTAGTACCTTAAAGAACACAACATCTTAAGTTTCAGAGGTTCACAGTGCCCACAACATTCCTGAATAATACCCAAGACCTCATCATTTCATGCTCAAACCTGTACCCTTTCATTATCCATCAAACATAAGAGCCTATACATATTTACCACCTTTTTAGCTGCGTCAACCATCAATTTCAGCCCTCCACTGGTGCATCATATTTTATTTTTGAGCTCACCGCTCACTACTTAGTAGGAGAGTCTCTCCACACTTTTCAACATCATTAATGTATTATCTAACAGGGAGAAACAGAAACACATTTTTTCCTTTTATTCTATTTTGTTTTTTGGTTAGTTTTTGCAAAACAAGTAGTTTATGAATATATATACTTGGAACTTGTGTCCTATATCACTGAATGATTTTAAAATTGAATCACTCCGATGTGTCTCATAGTTATATGATGGATAAGTTACAGAAATAGATCTGCTATGGAGTTGTAGTATGCAGGCATACTAATCATTGAAGGACAAATACAAACTCATGTTACAGATGAGTCAGGTTCAGGGTGGGCAACATTATCCAATGCCCAATCAAAAGAAAAATCAGTCAAATAATGTGAACCAAATCCAAAGAGAGCGGTTAATGGGCATCATCTCAAAATTTTTATCAAAGAATTTATAAAAAGTTAAAAAAAAAAAAACAAATAACGAAGAGAGAGTTTTCTACCCAAAAGTGAAAAGGGGAAAAAAAAAAGTAATATAATGAAGGAATCAACTATTTCTGATGCTTCTAAAATCACCCAGCATGCTACTCAGCATAATCTGTGAGCTTCTATAAGACCAAAGCAAACACTGATTCTGATGCTAAAAAAATTGAAGTGGGAAATGATTTTATATATACCTTGCGCAACATCCCAGATGGTGAATGACGAGCTCTCATACGAGCCAGATGCCAAATATGTAAAAATAGGTCAAGAAAATCTCAGATTCAACCATTAATAGAATACAGAAAATGAAAGCATAGAAAAATGTGGTTCATTGAGAATAAATCCTCATTGTTGTAAATTGTCCATTATAAAGTATATATATATGTATTTTCTTTTGCTAAAAATAAAAATAAATAAAGAAAAAAAAAAAAAACTATCCAAATGTCAATCAACAGGGAAGCAAAGTACATGATGTATCTTTCAGCACCCTACACACAGAGGAACAACCACAAAGGCCCAGTGCATGGCAAAGACAACAAAAATATCGAAGGAATCCAAAGTTTCATTACAGGCCACCATGTGCACATAAAAGAAAGTTAATTGATGAAAAAGGACTGATGGCATGCAAAAGCTGTGAGGAAAGTGATAATTATATCTCAAATTTAGTAACTCATGTTCCTAGTACTAGATTATATGTTAAAGCATAGTAAAGCTATAGAAATGAATGCCAAATGGACACTAGTTTGGATATCTTCCATCTGGACTCCAAGAAAGTGCACTAATTTGTTCATCATTGTGACTTCGAAGAAAATCCACTAGAGTCCATCGAGTTCCGGTGCCCCTAGCAATAGTGCCAGAGGTTACTCCAGGTCTCACAGATGCCGCATTGCCAGGATAAGAAGCAGTCCATATACAAATTCTACCCCTGCTCAATTCAGTTATTGAAAATATACCCAATAAGAAATAACATAGTTGTTGGTAAATCTTCTTAAAATCATAATACACAACACATTGAGCTAATTGTACAATAAGAATGCAGAAATGTTGTGATACTTGCTTGCATGCTACAGAAAGTGTCCTCCCACCATTTGGCCTCCACTCAAGGAGCTTAACATCTCGTTGGGATTCATGGGTCAAAATGCATGGTTCCTTCCGTTCTGCTAAAAAAATAAAGGCTCAATTCACTAGAATCAAAAATTATATTGAACAGACATCTAAAGGATGATGAATGAAATGCTCTTTGACAAAGCAAATGGTGAAGAAAGAAGCAAGTATACCCTCACATCAGTGAAAGTAAATTACTGACCTGAATCCTCATAATCACGAATTGTAACATGATTTGGCCCTGAAATGAATGCTAAAATATGCTTATGTTGATGCCAACTCACTCCATGAAGATCAACCTCTGGCAACAATTTTACCTGCAAAATTTACAACCCAAGAAAAAGAAAAGGGTAAGGTCTCAGACCACTTTTTTCTTTTTTTTGTCCCCTTTTTCTGTTTTCCTTGTCTGGCAAGTAACCACGTCCTCTATACTTGCTCTTATTCAAATGATCCAACCATCTATTTTTTTCCTATATTTATGCAACTTGTGTTCACTTAAAACTTATACATTTCAGAAACATTATCAAGACAGTTCATGACGAGCATTCTAGTCATGTCTAAGTTACAAGCTTGCTTACACATTGTGAAGCAGTCCACAAGAAGAGCAAATAACACCAAAATTAGGGAAGCAATGGAATTCATTATTTTCAAGCCAAACTCAAAGGAAACATGCACAATAAACCTTTTAGGGTTAATAGAATAATATGATCATATATGGTAGGTGATCTGAGCCGAAATGTTGCTCTTTGAGGCTCCCTAACTTATGTTTTTAGTCTTTTAGCTTATGATATTTGATACAATAAAGTGTTTTTCTTCTTGTTCAAGTTAATATCACTCCGGAAACGAAAAGATCGCAAAAAGAGGCAAAAGGAGTGAAAATCCGTGACTAAGTGAATCTGCTCGAGCGGAATTCACAATTCACACAAGCAGATTTTCCTGAATCAAGTTGGGCCTCTGAGTTGATCCACATGAGCATCATATTTAAACCACATGAGCGGATTTATCTTGTTTTGCGTGTGAGCGTTTTTGACTCAGAATTGACTAGAAATGATAAAAAGAGGTTTTGGGCACTTGTTTTGGCATCTAAAACCCTAGAGAAGACGGCTAGAAGCTATAGAAGAAGAAAAATCATTAATCCATGGCATTCTCTTCAACCTTTGAAGTGTTCAACCTCTCCATGAGCGGCTAAGCTTTCTTCTTAGGATTGAGATGAAACTCTAATCAAGTATCACGAAATTTTGTATTTCAATTCTAGTTTTTCTTTGGAATTGGATAATTGTAGTATAATCATTTTTAAATATTTTATTCAAATAATCTTTTCATTCGACTTATGTATTCAATTTCTGTGATTGAGAATGCATGATCATACAACTATTTTACTTTCTTGTATATACAAACCCTGAGACGAGTCGTGCCACAATCCTAGTTTAGTGTGGACGATTCGTGCCTATGTTTTGGATATGCTCATACTCTCGGCGATGTTATCAAAGCTTGTAGCCACGATGCATCTTTATTATCCGGGCCATTGATTTACTAGAATTGGATATTTTAATTACATGATATGAGATTAGTAGTGGATTCGAAATCCCAAGTCTCTCTTCATATTCAAATTACTATCTTTATTTGCGCAATTACTTTGGTTTAATTTAAATTCTCATTAGTAAAAATCAATCATCCTCTCTTCTTCAAATTAAATTAGAAATTACCAACTGAATTGATACAACTCAGCCCAAAGTCCTCGTGGTACGCTACCTGAACAATCTACTGTTCTACTGAATTAGTGTTTTGTTTAGTTCTTTATTTTTTTTATTGAAAAAGCGACGTCAAGAGTAGGTACTAATCTAGTTAATTTCTATATGATTTATTAAGTTTTATATATCAAGGGGGCTTGGTAATTTGTATAATTTTGTGAAAGGGAATGAGGGGTCGCCCATGGGCCGTCATATGAGTCGAGTTATGCAATTAGGTTTTATTTATAGATCTTAATTGGTCTTGAAAATATTTTTTTTAGAAGACAAAAATCTAGTTTCCTTTTTCAGAGTCCTAATTGGTGAAGGAAGTCTCCATTGTGCAATATAATGCCTTTAATTCAATGGAGAACATGGTATGGAGACTTTTGTGAAGCTTTTAAAGCTCTTCTATGAATTATGTGATGCCATTCTAACCCCAAGTGTGATATCTGAGGGATTTGGGTGTGATGCCTACACCTTGTCTTCTTCTTTCTTCTTTTTTTAATTTTTCTAAACTTCAAGCCTCTAAACTACAAAACCAGATATGTATTAACTCCCATGCAACCCCCATACATCATAGTTTCTTAACTCTAGCACCTCCGCTTACAAAAGAAAATATAACAACCCAAGTTATGTACTGTTCACAGCACCCATAACAGCCCGTCTTTTCATGCCTACATTCTTACCCCTTTATTACCCATACAAATACAAACTTTTTAGCCATAAAAATCAATTAACATCAGCAGCTTTTCTGTTCTCATATATTAATTTTAGGTTCACTACTAGTAGGAGAGTAATCCCCGACTCGTCCTTCATCAGTTTGGTAATTGAAGAGAGAGTATAGGTTTGATCTCCATACCCAAACTACGTGTACTATCTAAATGTGATTCTTAATCGATGAGAATATTTGAAAATTTTCAATGCTCTCCTGTAAACCTTTACTAGAAACCACACAAGGATAAATAATCTGCAAGCTTTTCAACTAGTTTAGATCATCAATAATCAGGGTTACTTAAGCTGTTCAATAGCCGATGCAGGACATAAAAGTGCACATTTTAAGTGCAATTCAAGCTTAAGTTAAGCTTGTCTATGATTAATGCAAGAGACACAGTCAATCAACCAATTCTGAAGTGTATGTTGTTAAAACACATTAACTATCGGCATTGAGTCACCATTAATATCTAAGTAAACATAGATAAACAATAAAAAAAACCAGGCATTTCAGAATCTTATGATCATTTGAATGCTTCCACGCCTTCTTATAGTCTATTAGGCCTAAATCTTGTACTGCCAACTTAACGACACTGCAATGTCTCTCCCTCATTTCAATAAATGCTAAGGGCATCTCCACTCCAACCTAAATCAAACTTGATTTTGGGTAAAAGTCATTAAAAACAACCTCCAATCCTTTATCCAAATTTGTACCAAATCGAGTTTTACACAGATTTTTACCCAAATCAACGGAGACTCAAATGTTTCCTAAAAAATTTCAAGTCTATTTAGTGGCTCTCAAATTTACCACTTTGCTATCAATTAAGCTTTTACTCAAATTTATGGTTAAATCTGAATTTGTCCATTGGAGTAGTCCATTACTCAAATATGAGTAAAATTTTGAGTAACAACCCAAACAATAGCAAAAGCAATTAAACAGAAAAAACAAAAACTTACATCATTCGGATGAAAAAGGCGTTTGAGGGAATTGCTAAAAATCCCCTGTAGTGCTGCTGACCAGCTGTTCCTCTGAACACTTTCATCAATTCTTCCTAGTTGTTCCGAACCCTGTTCGGGATTCGGTGATGGTAATAGATGATCGGTCCGAAAAGAAACCGCACTGAATACAATTCCCTACAATTATCCACCACATTCAATTATATATATGACCCATACAAATTATAGACACACAGACACAGAAATGCATGTGATTGAGGGGACTTACGAGAACTTTGGCGTAAGTTTCCTTGGCTCGATCGTCTGAGAGGTTCTCGGCCGTAACTGCATTTTATATACATTTGTCATACATGATACATCTAGTTTAAACACTTTTTCATAAAAATTTGAGCTTTGTGTGTGTCTGTGTGTCTGTGTGTCTATATAAGAGAGAGAGAGAGAGAGAGAGAGAGAGAGAGAGGGTTTCATACTCAAGTCTCTGTTGATTTCACAGATGGTGACTGAACCAGGTTGAGGAAACGAATACATTTTCTCACAGAGAGAGAGAGAGAGAGAGAGAGAGAGAATAGGGTTTCTTTCTGTTCAAATTGCTAATAAGCAAGTGGGGAAAATAATTTCTCAGTGGGAAGCTTTTGAAATTTCACATATTGGGTTTAGGGTTTAGAAGAAAATAATAATAAGATACAAAAAAAAATAAAATAAAATAAAAAATTAAGGAGTTATTTGAGATGTTGCAAATAAGTGTATTTTTTGAATTTTTGATAAAAAAAGTAGAGAAAAAAATGTGTGTTTGGAGTAATTTTTTGACTTTTTACGAAAAAATGTGTAGTAAAATAGGGTGATTCTGCTTCTACCATTACTTTATCTCTTTATACCTTCTATATGAGTTTTTTTTTTTTTTTTTTTTTCTTCTAATTTTATCCATGTGGGAAATTATTTTTAAGGACAGAACACTAAAAGTAAATATATTTTATTACCTCTTTACACCCCTTGGTCTTCAATCTTTACTCCTATTTTTCCTTTCTCAACTTTTTTTTTCTCTTACACATCTCTTTTTAAAAAGTGAGAATCATAGTGTTTTGATTATCAAAGAAAGCAATGGATGAAGAAACGATGGTGAAAAACCATCAAAAAAGTGAAAATTGTGAGTTTTTTTTGTTTGTTTAGTAGGTTTTTGTTTTGATTTTCTGGACTAGTCTTCCATTTTTGTTCGGTGCTTCGAAATCAAACAAGATAACATAGTCCGGCATCACAATGCCAAACAAAAAATATAAGTCTGGTAGCCAATTGCCGAATAAAATACATTTATGATAATATAAGGCCAGATTTTTTAAATTTGTTCGACCACTCATTAACATGTATTTTCAGTTTCATTTTTTTTATATTTTTTTGCTTGGAAGAATTATACTTATACTCATTGCAACAACGCAAGTACTGCATTAATAGTGGACCCCGGTCATGAATTCATTGCAGACGAGGTTTGTTAATTTTTTTTATGAATACGATTTTTTCTTATTTTTAATTTGTATTGAATTTTATTAATAATTATCGTATAAATGTATTTATTGTGTTTAAAGTTTTAGCAGCCGTCAAACATTAATTAAATAGGCTTCTAACGCTGGGAAGAAAATAGGATTTGTCATTGTTACAAAGACATCAGATGCGAGAGGTAATGGCAGAAAACCACGAGTTATGCTTGCTTGTGAAAAAAGTGGTTACTATAGAGACAACATGAAGATCAAGGGGAAACGATTGAGGTTAACAAGTTCTAAAAAGTGTAGATGCCCATTTCTATTAAAAGGGGTAAAATTACCTACAAATGATCAGTGGGTGTTGCATGTCTTATGCGAGAGTGCACAATCATCCGTCTGCTGAACATCTTGAAGGGCATTCATTTGCTGGCAGATTACCTAAGGAGGAAACATACTTATTAGTTGACATGTCAAAGAGTATGGTGCGATTAAAAGAGATATTGGTTACATTGAAACGAAGGGATGCCTTTAATGCGACAACAATGAAAACAATCTACAATGCACGTCATCAATATCAAGTAATATAGAAGGCGGGAAGATCACAGATGCAACAACTATTTGGGCAATTGTCGATTCAAAATTATGTTGAGTGGCATCGATGTGATAATAGAGAGATGGTGACTGACTTGTTCTAAGCACACCTGGTTAGTTTGGAGTTGTTACATGCATTTCTACATGTGTTAATTATGGATTGCACATACAAGACTAATAGGTATCAACTCCCTCTTTTAGAGATTTTTTGGGTAACATCAATGGACTTGACATTTTCAGTTGTTTTTGTTTATCTTGGTCATGAACAGGAGGACAACTATACGTGGGCTTTAGGCGTATTGCGTACTGTTATGGAGAATACTGCTTTTCCAAAAGTCATTATTACGGATAGAGAGTTGGCTTTGATGAAAGCCATCTCAAAAGTTTTACCTATGGCCACTAATCTTTTATGTAGATGGCATATTAGCAAGAATGTTATGATGAAATGCAAGAAGATTTTTGAGACGAAAGATAAATGGAATAAGTTCATGCATAGTTGAAATGTTTTGGTATTGGTTAGAACAGAAACAGAATTCAATGACCAATTTTCCAATCTCAAGACCAAATTTAGTATGTATCCTAAAGCTATTAAGTATGTTATTACCAATTAGTTAGAACCATACAAGGAAAAATTTGTTGCAGCTTGGACAGACAATACTATACATTTCGGAAATATGACTACAAACAGGTAAATTTTGCTCATTACATTTATGTATTGCTATAATTTTTTGAATTTTATATTAAATACCAAAATATACATACTTGTAGGATGAAGATTTCTCATGCTAAATTGAAGAGGCAACTTAGATCAAGTCGAGGCAACTTAGATCAAGTCGAGGCAACTTAGATCAAGTCAAGGCAGTTTTGAAACATATTGGACCAAAATACCCAATTTGTTAAAGTTACAACATGCAGACATTAAAGCCTCATTTCAACAGAGTTTGATTGTAGTCCAACACAACTATACACCTACTGAGTTCACTGAGTTACATGGTTTTATTTCAATTTGTAGTTTGGACAAAATATTGGTAGAGTAAAAAAGATTGAATACTGTAGAAATAGATGTTGCTGTATGTGATTGCATTTTGTGACGTACACATGGGTTGCCATGTGCACATGAATTAGCTGAGTATTTTCAACAAGGTCGACTGATCCCCCTCTGGTATGTAAATCCTCATCGGAGGAAGTTAGATATGTTTCCAGTTTTAGAAAGTGCTTTCGTGGAGTTGGATTGCAAAACAGAGACTGGTTTTTTTAATGAGAAATTCCAAACGATTGACAAAACGCAAAAAATGATCCTTCTGAAAAATTTGAGGGAATTAATTAGTCCAGACAATGCATTTTTGGTAGAACCTGAACTTAAGACTGACACACGAGGGAGGGGCCGAGGTCGTGGCCGTGGTCAATTCAAAATCAAATACATATACTAAACGTGAGCCATCTGCGTTTGAGTTTGTACTATCTGGGGAAGATAGTTATTCACAAGGTGTTACCATCTTAACTGCACCAGTTTGTAAGCAAGTGCAACGGAAGAAGGCAAAAAAAGATAATGTTTGTAATTACATAAAACTTGTAACTATATACAAAATATATTTTAATAGTTGTTCAGCCTCATTTTAATTATTTCATATAACCATTGGTGTATATTTGTGATGTAGGTTTGTATGACGCAGTCAACAAATCGTATTTCTTACTTCGAACAATTTCTGGAAAAGTTGAGACCATATATCCATCACATAAAAGATGTACAAGTAGATAGCATTGTGGTTTCAGGGTAATAGCTGGATTGATTGGTTTAGGCGAAGATGATTGGCAACAAGTTAGGCAAAACTTGTTGACTGAGTTGCATTCGAATGTAGTGCACTACATGCAACTATTTGGTTCACAAGAAATGGTTGATGACCTTAACTCTATCTTATCCTACTTCGAACTTGGCCCTGGATTTAATCATTAGATGACTATGCCCGACATGGGCTATTTGATAGCATCATACTACTGAGTCGTTCTTTATCATTTATCCATGCAACAATGCTTGACGTTTTTACCACTTAGATCAGTATCGATTGCAACACCTGATCGAAGAGATATCTGTATAGGATTTGTAAATGGAAACCATTTCGTTCAGGTAACTACCGAGCATACTTAGATCATTACAATGTCTTATTTTGTAATTATACTTATTGATTTCTTTGCTATAGGTTTATCTGTAACTTGGTCATCTAGTACTTCCAATAGCAAATAATTGGATTCGTTTTTATCACCCGTGTGCTAGTGGATGAGAGAAAGTATATACTATTCGTATTCATCAATTCTGTATTCTTATTAGCCTTGACGTAGTAACTACCGAAACAATCAATATAGATGAATTATGATAACATGTTTGATTGATGGATGCAAAGAATGATAGATTTTATGGATGCTTGTATGGATATTCGTACACTTGATTTTTTTATGAAAAATTTTATGGATACTTTTTGTGTATGATTTTATAGATGCGTGTTAGATTTGCAGATTTTTTTTTATTGAACTGGATTAATTCAAATTCATTAACATTGTATTACCGAACAGGCCCAAATTATCGTTTGGAACAAAGTGGTTGTGTAAACGTATAGCAACAAAATGCTGGACAAACCTATGTTTTTCAGCAACATAACATCAGAAAAATGTAAATTGTCTAGTATCTTGTGACCAAATAGATACTTCACAGTGGACTCCACTGATTTTGTTATGAAGGAAATTGAAATTATCCAATTGTACGGCAACATATAGTTAGGAAAAAATAGTTTGTCTGGTAACACGATACTGGAGTAATTGAAATTCATTATCATTTTATTACCGAATCGGCCTAGCACAAATTATTACCACATTATTTGGAAGGAAGTTCCTCTGTAAATGTATAGCAACAAAAATCTGGACAGACCAATGTATTCCGGCGTTGTAATACCAAAGTTATGTTAATTGTTTCGCATTGTATGATCGAACAGACACTTCAATATGGGCTTCACTGGCTTTGTTATGAAGCAAACTGAAATTATCCAATTGAATGGCAACATAATGTTGGGGAAATTTTTTTTATCCAGTAACATGGAACTAGAGTTATTCAAATTGTTTAGCATTGTTTTACCGAACAGGCCTAGCACAAATTAAAAAAAAAAAACAATATTTACGAGAAAGTGGCTCTATAAATGTATAACAACAAAATGCTGGAAAGATCTATTTTTTCTGGCAACAGAACACTGGAATAATGGAAATTGTTTAGCAGTGTGCCACTGAACTGGCCCATAGCACTGAAAAAAACAATGTTACTTCCAGAAAGCGATATCATATCACTCCAAAACACTTTAATATCATTACAATGCATTACAAACAATAACAAATCCATATGTTCACCAAAATAATTGTTCATTAAAATCATTATACAAATATTGAATACAAAATAGATGTGAAATTGTTTAAAATTCATACAAAAGTGTGACACTTCATTACTTGTCTAACCAAACATTTAGTTCACCAAAGATCCAAGATATTCACAAAAACTATGCCATTAGGAAAAAGTATATCCCAAACTCTGTACAGACTAGGCATTCACAAAAACTATGCCATCAAAAAAAAAAAAAAAAAACTAGATCCCAACTCTCATGTACGGTCAACACAAAAGTATATCCCAAACTCTATACGGGCTAGTGTAGACACCTCATTTTTGACCGACCGCAAGGCTCAAGCGCTTTGTCCAGTACACTCGATGATGAAAGTGGTGTTGTGAGTGATTCGAGGTCTCAACGAACGGGCTATGTTTAAGCTCCGAAATAATCTCAAACCTTCCATATTCCCACTGTTTGTACCTCAGAAATCCATTTTTACACATTGTGCCACCCTATGCTGAGTCTGAAGTAGAAAAACAGGGGATCACATTGAAGCCCAGCCGCGCCTCATTGAGAGCCGACCGTGGATATTAATAGCTGGTCGTGCCTTAGTAGCAACAAAAATTGTTCTGGGCAGGAGCCCGCCAATTGTCTATTTTTGAAGAACTTTACGACCTCTCTTGCTCAAATTCTATAAAAACGAAGTTGTATCTCTATTTTGAAGGTTGAAGAATTTCTAAAAAGCCTATACACCTTCTTGAGAGCTCCTTCTTCTTGTGTAAGCAACCTTTGAGCAAACTTACAACCTTGAACCTATATCCATACACCATATACACCTTCACACCTTAGTCTTGGAACCTTGTTTGAACCTTGAGCACCACAATTCAAGCTTAAGAGTGTGTTTGGACTTAGTTTGATTCACAAACAAAAGCTCACTTCTTTGAGAGGTATAAGTTTGTCATCGTCTCTTTTACTTCTTGTTCTATCTATTGCTATCTAGTTCTTGTAGTTTTGTGATGTTTTGATCTCCTTTCAAGTGTCTAAGCTTGGGTTTGGAAAACTACCAAAGGTGAAGAGAGTTAACACTCTTTTTTACACCTTCACCTATAACTCAAACCCTTGCTTTTACACATTTTCCTTTGATCTCTAAATTAATTTTCAGAGTTTAAAAGAGGTTAAAAATCATGCTTTGAGGTTTCAAAAGTAGAGGGGTTAGCCACCCCTCTTTATTCTTGCTTACTAGCCTTATTTTCTTTCTTTGTTGTTTAGCTTTTTAGGTTCTTTTCATGCACTCTGAGCCACTATTTTTTACTTTTTAGAGGTTGTTTTAGGGCTGTCCTAGGTTGTTTAATTAATTCATGCTTTGATTAGTTTGCTTGTTGTCTCATATGTTCACATATATAGCTTATTACATGTTTGTTTTAGCTTTTCTTTAAGTAATTTCCATGTTAAGATGCTTCATTTTAACAAACAATCTATCATCCATCTCTTTCATTTGAGAGTTGTTTCAACTGGTTGGTGGTTGTTCAAAACATGAGCTAGAGATCTATGCTTAATGGCTTAATCTCTACGGAGGTTCATCGCCAACAGTCTAGTCTCTTTTTCATGTTGAGAATTATTTTTCGTTTGACACGCTTCTCATTTAGTGGACATAATCATCACCTTGGACTTAATGGATTAAAGAATGGAAAGAACTAAGAAAAATTGCTAAAATGAACCAACCCACATAAAGAAAATGAGTTATATTGCTTCGATTCGGCCAGACGTTATGCCGAGTCTATTGTGTCAAGGGTTGTCACACGTCAATTCATGGTGTTTTGACGACCCTTGAAGCGTCTTTACTCCCCATTTTGAGCTCTTTCCATGATAAAAGGGAGGGATGGTTGTTATTCATTGTATTCATTGAATTTTGTTCAAATCATGCCCTAAATCATCAAGAAAACAAATTGCTCATTGATGGTTTTGGAAATGATTCTAACCTCCTCTTGAGGCTTTCTCATGACAGAGGAGTGTGGGAGAGACAAACAGAGTTCAAGAAACTCTGTCTACACTGTTTTCACCTCAAAACACAAAAACATGATTTTGCATAAAATTAAGGCACGGCCGACCCTTTTGGGACCTGGCCAGGCCTCATTGTGGCACGACTGGCCATCAATGTTCGATTAGTTGTATGTTTTGCAGAAAATAGAGGGCAGTGGCTGAAGGTGAAATAGAGCAAGCCTAGGTAGACAGAGCTATTCTTGGACACTGTGCATACAACCCTTGTGCATCCTTGCTTACATCATTGTTGTAAATTAATGCTCCGAGTATTGTTGTAAGTTGTAGTCAATTAGTCTTGTTGTAATTATTGTTGTAATTAATTATTATTGTTGTAGTCAATTAGTCTTGTTGTAATTATTGTTGTAATTATTATTATTATTTTTTTATTTGTAATTGTAGCTAATTAACTTAGTTAGTTTATTTCTCATTATTGTCCTTATTGTAATAGAATAGTTAGCTAGTTAATTCTTTGCTTATTTATTTGTTTGGCTTTGTAATGATTAGTTTAATTCGGACTTTTGGACATTGATTCACACCCTCTTGTACGAGGGCTAACATGTAATAAGTTGTATGTCTTCTAACCCCACGTCTTTCTCCCTTTTACTTATTTGCTTATGATGGTTAGTATAGAACATCATTTTTTCAAATTAGCATTCTTTATGCTTTGTATCCACTTGTCTTGCATGCATCCAAAGTTCAACTCATCATACTAACCCAATATCAATTCGAATTCATTATTTGAATACGTGCCTTACCGCATGTTTTGAATGGAATCATATGCTATGTTCATAGCCGAGTCTATTAAAATTCATAAACGTGTGCATTGCATCTAGTCATATTGCATTAGTTAGAAGCATGCATGTTTTCTAATTAGTTTTCTTTGTTTTGGCTTGGAGTACTAGGTGAGCAATTTTGAGTTTTAACATCTTGCATTGAATGTTTGTGTTGCCATGCCAAGCATATTTCCATAAGGTTAATTGCTCAATTGATATACTTGTTTGAATGCTGGTGGATGAAGGCTAATTGCCAAAATTGGGACAAATTGATTAAATGTACATACAAACTCACCTTTTCAAGTGACATGTATCAAAAATAATTTTCAAACAAATATGAAATCAAAGTGTTCCAATCTTCGCAAATTAGTCTATACTTATATGCATCACTAGTAAAAATAACTAATAAACCAAAACAAGAGCATATAATGTACATAAAAATCACATCATAATTAGTAGAGGCCGATCTTTGATCGGGCGAGTGGGGTGCTCAATTCGTGACCTTCCCCTCTCGTACCTAAGTTCTCGAGCTGAGACACTTTGGTGATGACGGATAAGTGGCCTTTGGCACGAGTCTAGGGTTTCATAAATTTCCCAAAAATATTTAGGTGGCGACTTTGAAATTTGGCAAAGTAGTCCATTTTTGGCATTTGATTCAAACATCGATTTTCTAAAAAAATTGCCGGATTTGGACTCTTTTTGTGTTTTCACTGTTTCACATTGTTCTTTGTGAAATCCGATTCAAAACCACAAGAGTCCGAACTGTAGGGCTAGCCGTATCTGAAAGGAACACAAAAAGCAAGCTATAGTTTCTGACGACTCCGCTGGGGACTTGGAGAACTTGACTCGAATTCATGATGTGAAATTTTATCTACACTTATATGTTCTTTGCATTGCATTTGCATGGTTACTTTAAGTCACTATGTTTTCCATCTGCTATTTCTAGACGGTTTGCCGGAGGCTTGCCCAAAAGGCTAACCAGTCATGGGCTCTGCCATGTTGGAAACACAACCTTGGATCTGGATTATTGCTGTACCGCTTGATCCTCCTTTCACTTCTCGATGTTGGGTGGGAGAGGTCTATTAGGTAATCTTGCTGAGGTACCCTTTCGATCATTTGACCTAGTTGCATATAGTGAAGCTATAGTAACTATTCCAACTTAGGACAGGATGCCATCCATATGCAGGATGTTGTGAAACTCATTGTTTGAAATAGAACAGCCTAGATCATGTCAAAAGTCTAGGACAGGGTAACCCTACCCCCTCATAGGAGTGTTTTGGTTCTTTTACTTGGTATGTGCTTTTACAGTGAGACTGTACAGGATGGTTCATATCAGTATGAGTTTGAGAACAGAGTTCAGTGGGGATTACAGTTTAGCTGTGTGTTATGGCTGTCGTGAATTGGAGCCAAAGTGCTGTCCAATTTTGATTATGTTTTTTTTCTTTCTTTTTGCTAGGTAGTTTACCATCATGGCTTTAGAAAGACCCGATATTCCCCAAGTTGTGTGGACTCGTTTTGGCAGGCTTTGCAAAGCTCAAGACCTTGTTAGTGGCCAGCCAGTGTTAGTCTCACTTCCGCCAATTACTCAATGAAGAAGGAACAGACAGTTAGCAGCACCAATACAAAGCACTCTGCAAACACCTATCTGTTCTCACTCAATCGGTTCACCAACAACTAGTTCACTCAGACCAGTGATCGCACAGAATACAACACAGAACGTGGAGGAATTCACTGCCATGATGATGGCTTTCCAAAGAACCATGGATACTATAAACCAAAGGATGGCTGCACAGGATAAAATTATCGTCGATCTACGAAGTATATCTGGGGTATTCACATCGACCAAGCATCCAGTCCAAGCTACCCAGCCAAATCCTGATCCATCCCCACCAGTTGAAAATCTACCAGTCCCAGATCCTCAGGACATGTTTCCCCTGCTCCAACTTGTCGACCTCTGGTTCAACCTCCCGCAGGAATTTTTCCTTTTGATATTAATGAAATTGATCCAGCTTTGATCAAGATTGCTAGATTGGAGAAATCACTAAAGAAATCCCAAGGCTTCAACTCAATTCCTGACATTGAAGATGGGTACACTAAGGCTTTGATCAAATTACTGGAGAAATTTAAGATACCCTACATCAACAGATTCGATGGAAGTGGGGATCCGATTGTGCACGTTCGCTTGTTTTTAGATTTGCTAAGGCCAATGGGCCTGTCTAGGGCTAAAAAATTATCACTGTTTGGAAGGACCTTGTCTGATGTGGCGGCCATCTAGTATGCTAAGTTAGAGGGCTCTACAAAGCGAAATTGAGAGGAGTTATTTGAGGCATTTGTCAACCAGTATTAGTAAGCTGGAGGCTCCTACCCAGAACCCCAAAGAATCATTCACCAATTTTGTCGCTCGGTGAAGAGCCAAGGCTGCTCAAATTACAAATAGATTTGCTGAAAGAGAACAAGTACGACTAGTGGTTGAGAACCTTAAACCAGATATGCTGCAGAGGATGATAGTAGCACCGTTATCCACCTTTGCTTCCCTACACGAATTGTGGGTCTAGATTGAGAGTCCATTCAAAAAGGGTATCATCCACAAAACAAGTGCACCTACCAGAAGGCCATTCTCCCAGAGTACCAATGCTAGCAGTAACACCAGAGCCTACAGATGTCAGTATTGTTGTTTGAACGGCTAAGATGGCTGATCCCTTTGCTACTGCCACAACTTCACAACCTTCACAAAATACCGGCCCACCCCAAAATCGAAGAGTTTTTACTTCCTTCCATATAAGCCCAGCCCGCGCCCTCAAACTATTAATGGAAAAGGGACATCTGTAGACACCCCATTTTTGACCGTCCTCAAGACTTGGACGTCACCGTTTGAACACTCGGCGATTATCCATGTTTGTGTTCGTTTAGAGTTCCTGGGGGGCTCGGCTACGCGCCTTGCCTCAGGATCTCCGAAATTGACCATGTTGTGTCTGGTTTTGCACCAAACACTTGTGTTTTGTCTTGGAAGGGCAGGGAATGGCTTATTAACCATCCCCACACACCACCGGCCCTCCTCTACCATCACCGGCTACACATTGGTTCCACCGGCACTGTTTTGTTCAAATCTTTGGCCGGTCGGCCTTTGTATGTTGCGACCGGCAAGGCACTATTTTGTGCCGATGATATTTTTTGTGGCCAGTACATTCTCAGACACCTCTGAGGCATGGCATGCCATGCCAGTGGAATGCACCTCACACTCCCGTGCATGTGTGGCCATTTTGCACTTTGCACCCTTTAAGCTTCTAGAAGATTAGACTTTGGCCAAGCTTCTTGGAGAAGCTTGGCCAGCTGTCTTAGCTTCTCCAAGAAGCCAAGGCCCCTTTGCACCTCTTGCCCCATATCCTTTGCTTAGCCATTAAGTCTTGTGGCTTAGTCTTGGCCTATATAAACACCACACCTCTCCCTTTGAGGGGGGTTAGCCATTTCAACACAAAACAGAGCTTATATCTATATATCTCTGATATATATCTATCTATATCTATATCTTCCCTTCCCTCATCCATTGTGTGTGTTTTTTTGGCCTAAATAGTGTGTTTTACCTTACTTTTGCACCATTACACACACTATTACACCTAGCTCCGAGATTGAGGGACTTGGAGGGTTGTTTGTTGTGATTTTGGACTGATTTTGATCATTAGAGGAGGGCTGCACCACTTGTTCTTCAAGGAGTCTTCAAGGGTAAGCATGTTGCTTTAGTTTCCCCAAATTTGCACTAGCTTTTTACCTGTCTTGCTTTGTGTTTTTGGCTTTGTGTTCAACATAAAAAGTCTTATATTTTCTTGCTTTAGAACCTTCATTAAGGTCACTTGGGGGTTTGAGCACAAACTCACCCTTCTAGGCCTTGTTTTGGTCTTTTTAGTCCCTTTTCTTGAAGCCTTGTTTAACTTGGTGTTTTTGGTCTTCTCACCACCGAAACCAGTGGGTTTTCATGGTGAGGAGGTATTTTGAGTCGTATATAGGGAGGGACACCCTCCCTTTGTCCTCTTTGGTCTTTACTTGGCTCACATAGTAGCATGCATTTTTAGCCCTATATGCCTTCATTTCAGAGCTTATTTGGGTGTTTTGGATCATATATCATCTCTGTTTTTGGTTGGTTTTATGGTCCTTAGCATGCTTCTTATCCTTGCTTTGTAATACTCTAGTTTGCCTAGAAATGAGCCATGAGTTTAGGCCATGTTTCTTGCATGTATGAGCCTCACTTCATGAAGATATTAACATCATTTTGCCATGTCTAGAGGCTGTAGGCCATTGATTTCGCCATGTTTGGTATGTTTGACAAAGTTGTTTTGCATTAGGGCTTGTTAGTCTTAAGATGTGAATTCTTAGCACGCATTTGGTTAGGCTATTTTAGTGATTTGGAATCATCTAATATGCTATCTCAGTCCTTATGCCATGTTTATATTTCTCCATTTGTCATGCCTTTCACGCTTTGAAGTATTGGTTTCTTATGCTTTAAAAAGGGTGTTGTGCATGCTTGCATATTTAGAGCATTTTGGGGTTGTCATACCAAGGTTTTTGGGTGTATTTATGCATGACGGAATTCTGTTTTTGCTTACATAATTCATGTCATGAATGGTCTTGGTAATGGTGGAGGAGTGTTCCCTTTTTGGTGCCCTAGACTTGGCCCCATTTGGTTTGCATATTGGCATGTACATTGGTCACAATCTTGGGTGTTTTGCTACTGTTTTGGATTGGTTTGAGGGCTGCCCCATTGTAGTTAAATCCACCATTGCATGCTTGCCTCATGTTTGTTGCTTAATTGATTCATTAAGTGTTGCTACATGTTAGTCCTATTGCCTAAATTGCCCATGTTTGCATTGCATTCGCACCTTGCATGTTGCATTACATTTGGCATGTTGGCATTTTAGTATTAGGTTGCATCATGGAGCCATGTTTGCATAACATGCATTGCATTACTTGGTTTGGGGTGTCAAACCAAGTGTAAGGGTTGAGATGAGTTCATACTACAAGTGATGCAACTTGTCTCAACTCATGGTCACTAAGGCCCTTGATCTTGACATGATAGGGACTTAGTTCTCATTTGTGTGTTGCATGCATATTGACATTGAAATGCAATCTTGGTTCCTTAGGCTATCGTGCACCAAGATGCATAATTGATGGCCCAAGAACCAAGGGTCATGCTCCCTTGAGTCCCAAACATGATAGGGAAGCATTGGCCATGCTTACATATGCCTAAAAATTCATGCCATGCCTCGCTTGTCCGTCTTTGCCAAACTGCTCTCTGCAGAATTTTGTGCCGACCGGCATTATATAGTGCCGACCGACACTATATGGGTGGCCGATAACATCATTGACAGTCGCTGACTATTGTACACAGGTGCTGGCCATCCGTCACAGCCGATGATGTTCTGGAATGCACATAGTAGGTTCTCTGGGAGTTAGAGAGTTTTGAGAGTAGAAAAGGCAGTAAAATAGAGGCAACAGTGGCATGGTGCGGACTTTCCGGGCGAATCGGATTCGAGCATGCATCATTCGCATATCCCGAGGCAGGGCTGAGGCCCGCTTCTTTTTACATTTGATTTAATTTGATAATTTGAAATTTCTGTAATAATTCATTTATTCGTATTGATTTGTATTATTTTTGGATCAGATATTCTTTTGGTCCCTCCGAGAGAGGGCATAATTGTAATAAGTGTGGGTGAGTGTGTGTATGTCTTCCAACCCCCATTTCTTTCTTCCCTTTTATTTACCTGCTTATGATGGTAGATTAGGGCATATTTAAAATTAGCATACCTTATGCAATGCATGCGTGCATCCATGCATTTGTTGACATGCATCGGGCTCGGTACATCACACAAATTGCATTGTACTTCAATTCCAAATTGAATACATGTTATTTGTAGCATTTCATATGCCATGTTTAGGATAGCCGAGCATGTCTAGATTACATTCTTTGCATGTGTTGCATTAGCCACTTAACATGAACTAGGATCATGCATATGATTACTAACTAGTTTCTGTTTTGGCTTGGAGTACTAGGTGAGCTTTTATGCTTTAGCATATCGCATGCGTGTGAATGTTGCCATAATAGCATGATTACCATGAGGCTAGCTGCTTATGTGATATAACTGCTTGAATGCCTGTGGATGGAGGTTGAATTACCTAAATTGGGACAATGCATTAAAAACTGTGAGTTTTAAGCCCACTAGTTAGTGGCAAAATCATCTTTTCTAAAGCCCACTTGAGGGTGGCAAAACCTGCATTTTAGCCTACTTGCGAGTAGCAAACCGTTTTCAAAACAAACATGTAGTGTTTTGTTCCAACTTAGGCGATTTGGTCTATACTTGTTTGTTGTGCGCATAATGTAGTAATTCTAGGCTAATAACCGGAATAAGAGCATGTAATGTTTTCAAAATCGAATATCACGGTTAGTAGAGGCCGGTCTTCGAACCGGGCGAAAGGGGGTGCTCATAGCTGACCTTCCCCGATCATACCCAAGCTCTCGAGCCAAGACTACTTTGGTTATGACGGACACGTGGCCTTTGGCACCGAGTCAGGGTTTCCTAAATTTCCTATTTTAAAAAATATTTAGGTGGCGACTCTGTATTTGGCAAAGCAGTCCATGTTTGGCACTTCTTTTCAAAATCTGTTTTTCTCAAAACGATTTGCCAGAGTTGGATTCTTTGGTTCAAGATTAAGAACCGTGACATTTTGAGTCCTTCGAACTGTAGTGACCCAATATCGAACCAGAACGGGGGGGGACTCACACTCCCTCGCCCGGGATGCGTTCGGGGACGTCTACAGTTTCTGGTGACTCTGCTGGGGAGTTTAGAGAGCTTGACTCGAACTCATGATATCCTGTTTTGACTACACTTATGTGTTTCTTTGCATTGCATGTGCATTGGTGCGCCTAGAACACCGTGTTGGCCATCTGCTATTCCTGAGCGATTTGCCGGAGGCTTGTCTTGTCAAGGCATGACCATAAGGCTGACCGGTTGCGGGCTCTGCCAGTATGGGAACACAAACCCCGGTTTTACCGGGGCACTCTTTTTGACCATTCGACCTAGTGCATATCAAAATCCATAGTGACCATTCCAAACTAGGACAGGTTGCTTACCCAATGTAGGTTGTTTGAAACCGCTGTGTGCATAGTAAAACCCTAGCTCCTGATAAAATAGGACAGGGAAACCCTACCCCAACATAGGGGTGTATTGGCTCTCATTTATCTGCTATGTGCTTTTAGAGTGTATCTCTACAGGAACACACATGTCAGTTTGCAAGATTGGGTATCAGGCCTGAGGGCACCAGTAACAGTATTGTGGGAAATCAGTTATCTGTGGGTACCAGATTCAGACTTGGGGGCAATACTTCAGAAACAGTAATCAGTATTTGAGGAACAGTGTATCGAGTTCAGCGTGTTATCCAACCGTGTGTTGTTTATTTTATGCCGTTATGCTGTCTGATTTTTTTGTTTATTTATACGCTTTATTTATCTTTTTATTAGGTAGTTGAGCACAATTGCTTCTGACCCGATAGATATCCCCCAAGTACTCTGGATTAGAGGTCGTCGACTCCTTCGATCTGACGATCTGATAGACGGACAACCAGTGTACTACTCACTACCCCCGGTTACTAGACGGAGGTCAGTCAGGCAGAGGACATCAGTACAGCAGTCAGTTCAGAGGGCTTTATCTACCCCACCTGTGTTCAATAGGGATCAGGATTCTGTGTCACCAACAGAGAGAGAATATATACCAGTAATCCAACCAGAGCAGGATAGCATGGCTAGTTTGGAGGAGATGGTGCGCCACCTTCAAGAAAGCATGAAAGCAATGCAGCAGGATGCCGTCCGTCAGGCAGATTTCGCCAGGCAACAAGCCACAATTGTGAGGGAACAGGCAGAGACAATTGCCAGGCTAGAACAAAGAAACCGAGCATCTGCCAGATCAAGCTCCTCCCCACCAGAGTTCCAAACCTTGGGAGACGACCAATGTTGAAACGTCTGAATCGCCCACAGATCACCCCCACCTCCAACCCTACCTCAAATCCAACCTCAGCTATCAAAAACACCTACCAACTTACCGGACTCTCCCTTTGAGTTCGAGACTGACCCTACCGCACTAAAGCTGAGCAAACTTGAAAAGTTGTTTAAGAGATCCCAAGGGGTCAAGACTATCCTCGACATTGAAGATGGATATACCGACGCAGCCGTGACGCTGCCCGATAGGTTCAAAATGCCTCATATTCATCGATTTGACGGGTTCGGGGACCCTATGGTACACTTGAGACTGTTTTCAGATGTTCTAAGGCCGATGGGCCTCAGTAGGCTTCAGAAGTTGTCTTTGTTTGGCCGGACCCTGTCGGGTGTGGCGGCCATATGGTATGCCAAGCTAGAAGATGACGTCAAGAGGAATTGGGACGAAATGGCTGAGCCCTTCATCGCACAATATTCGTATAATACACAGATTGAGATTACGACCCGTGATCTCGAGACGACTAGGCAAGAGCCTAAGGAGAGTTTTTCAGAGTTTGTAACCAGGTGGAGGGCTAAGGCTTCAATGATGACCTTGAGGCCTACGGACAAAGACCAGATTCGGATGATTGTGCGCAATCTTCAACCGAAATTGATGCAAAAGATGATAGTACTCCCCTTTCCTACTTTTTCTGACCTACATGAAATGGGAGTGCAGATTGAAGATGCCTTGAAGCAAGGCTTGATTGATAACGACCGGGAGCAACCCCGATTTAACTTTCAATCGTGGTAGCAATGCACGAGTGGCACTACTACTACGAGCCACCGGTAAGCATGGTCACCGCCAACCCTCCAAGAAGTATCAAGAATGCACCATTCTCCGGCGCGTCCGGAAGCAACCCGCAAACAACCAAATACCCACCCAAGAACACCAGAACCTTCGCCCCACTTTATATGCCCCTGTCCAAGGCTTTGAGAGTGCTAATCAAAAAAGGGCACTTGAAGCCCCTGGAGCCGCGGCCCTTACCAGAAAAACTTCCCCCTACCCATAACCCGGCCAAGTATTGTGCGTTTCACCAGCAGCACGGTCACGACACCGACCAATGCTATCGGTTACGCCATGAAATTCAAGATCTCATCGATAATGGGGTGATTTTGCCTCCCGAGAAGCCCAATGTTACTACAAATCCCCTCCCCACACATAACCAAGCCCTCCCACCCAAAAGACTCAATTTCATCCATACCGGGGCCGTGTCCTACGACCCTAGTGTCTACATCACACCTACCCACCTGCCTAAACCAGAGGTATTCCTCCCTGATTGCACCGACTTGTGCATGATGGACATTTCCATGACCCAACCTAAGCCAGCAGTGGTGACCGCCGAGAACAGGGGAAGGGAGATTCCAAAGGAGAAATAGGTTGTCGGGTCAGAGTCTGCAGAATCTGGGAGTTATGTGGGTAAGACATATAGTTCGAGTGACTACATTTCATCGATAGGCCAAGATGGGCCCGGAGTAGAATTGCCAATGGAAGGAGAATTGTGTGTGATTCACGGGGATAGTTTGGGACAGGAAAGAGATGGTGTAATAGCTGTGGGGGAGGACTTTGCCGATCTCCAGTTTTACAATGACCAAGACCCAGATAATGCAGCAATCGCATGGTTCGATTATGAAGATTCAGCAGAAGTTACTGGGTGGTTAGACGATCAACCTGATGTGATAGGAGAGTTTCGGTCGAGCAGACTCAAAGAGTTGAGAACATCAGCAGCGGCCGGAAGGGTCGAAGAGCAGAATACATCGCCGGGGGGCGCCGGTGTCGAGAATTTCGCCCGAGATTGGAATATTTTGAGTGCCGAGATCATTGAACATTCAGCTATGTCAGAACAAGTAAGTTTTGAAGATTCGGAGAGAATCAGGAAGGCGAAGGCCCATGTGGGAGTTGAAACTGCTGCGTGCACAGGAACCGAGAATACTGCAGGCATGTGGATGGAAGATGCTGCAAGCGCAAGAACAGTCATACCAGAGCCAGACAGGTGTCTGTCGGTCACTGATGGAATGTGGTGGGAAGACGAGGACTTATCTCTTGCTCACACTGACGAAGATTGGGGGAATAACCAATCTGATAACACCTGGTACCTTGGAGAGGTCGACCACATGACACGGAGTGGGCGGTATTTCAAACCCCCACACCTAGATCAACCGGAAACCTCGGGGAAGGATAGGGAAGCCGAGAAGCAAAAAGAGAAACAGCTTGAAGAAGAAGCTGTACTCAAACAGCTAAAAAAGATACAAGCAGACATCTCCATTTGGGGACTGCTCATGGCCTCGCGAGTACATAGGCAGGCTGTTTTGACAGCCATGGATAAGGCCAAACTCTCCATAGAGACTACGCCAGAGCAGCTGGTTGGACTGGTCTTCCCGGGAGGAGGTTCCCCGGCATTGACCTTTTCGGATAAAGAACTTCCGCCTGAGGGCGTAAATCACAATAAACCCCTCTACATCTCCGTGGAATGTAGAGATAAGTGGATACCGGTGGTACTTGTCGATACCGGGTCTGCCATCAACGTCTGCCCAGCGAGGACGGCGTATGCAATTGGCTTGAAAACTGCAGATTTCATACCAACAGCCCAAGTCATCCGGGCATATGACAACACAAGTAGAGAAGTAATGGGAACAGTTAAAGTTCAGACAAAGGTTGGGCCAGGGCAGCACGAGATAGATTTCCATGTCCTAGAAGTTCCCGCAACTTTCAATTTGCTTTTAGGGCGGCCGTGGCTGCATCAGGCGAAGGCAGTATCATCTACTTTACATCAAATGGTGAAATACCCCTATGGGAAGGGAGTAGCCATTGTCTTTGGGAATTCATCAATCCACCCACCACCGGAAGTATCCACGCCTGTTCTAGAGATCGAGCACGGCATGGAAGATGTGTTCATATCAGGTTTTACCTTGGCCGAGGCTCAGGTTGTACAGAATATCATGGCCGCTAACGAAGGAATATACGTCAGTGCTCAAGCAGTGTACCTCATGAACAAGCTCCAATACATCCCCGGGATGGGATTAGGGAAGAGCGGCCGTAAGGGCATTGCAGCGTTGGCCGAAGTGCCGCACAACCCCTATACCTTCGGTTTGGGTTATCTGCCCACCAAGGAAGATTGGGTAAGAAAAGGAAAAGAGATGGCAGGAAGAGCCAAAGCAAAACAGATGGGGAAACCTTTTGAATTGATGCATCGGCCCATCCAGGGTACCCTGAACGGACGCTTCGTCCGGGAGGGGGAAGACTTTCCATTCTGTGGTTTTCCTGAGCCATGGCTGAATGAAGAAAAGAAGCGCATGCCGGGGTTCGAAATTTTCTTTGACCTACAGTTATCTGGGGATGATGTTGTTGAAAAGCAGACAGACCCAACAGTTGAGACTGAGCATAGCAAGGAAGTGGAATCTGCGGGCACAGAGTTTGAAATGGGGGTAGCACTGGCATGTCTACTTTCAGATCCTTTGATCGACCAGGTGTGCTTGGGGGATGACTCCTCGGTGTCCATGATCGGAGAAGAAAGCATGCTTGGCCTACCATCGCCTATTTTGATGCATCCATCGCACCCTCCTCACCGGCAAGACGAGGAGGATTTTTGTCAAGCAAAGACGGGTCAGTAGTGAGCCAATCGATTCCACCGAGTCTTGTGAGTCGGAATCAGGTTCCAGCTCGTCTGAGTCTGAGTTCGGTATTCCTGGGGGTGATAACTCTGATGCCACAGTCCTGTCCAGGTCGTCTTTTTCTTTCTCTTTTGAGTCTGTTGTAACAGAAGAATTGGACGGTTCGGAAGTATCTAATGAGAATGAGGTGACTGTGGTTTCCGAGTATTTTTCCGTGCCTTTGGTTTATTGCTTAAATCAGGATTTTCAAAATTTTGATAAAAACGACGAGGACGAAATTCCTCTGGTTTTGCAACGACTAATTGAACAAGAGCAGGAGAGGTTTGTTAAACCCTTAATGGATGAAATCATTACCGTGAACATTGGTACTGAGAAGGACCCGCGGCTGGTCCAGATCGGGTCCACGTTGTCTTCGGAGGAACGTGAGCGCTTAGTCGCTTTATTAAAAGATTTCAAAGATGTTTTCGCGTAGTCCTACGAAGACATGCCTGGAATCGATCCTGAGATTGTACAGCACCGGATCCCTCTTGACCCCGAGGCCCGACCTGTCAAACAAAAGCTCAGAAGGATCCGCCCTGATTGGGCCATTAAAATCAAAGAAGAGGTCACCAAGCAGATTGACGCAGGCTTCCTGCTGGTATCCGAATATCCGACTTGGTTGGCCAACATTGTTCTAGTACTGAAGAAGGATGGCAGAATCCGGGTATGTGTGGACTTCAGGGATTTGAACAGAGCCAGTCCGAAGGATGACTTTCCCTTGCCGCATATCGACGAGTTGGTAGATTTCACAGCGGGGCATGCTTTGCTCTCGTTCATGGATGGCTTTTCAGGCTATAATCAGATAGTAATGGCACCCGAAGACCGGGAGAAGACTGCTTTTACCACCCCGTGGGGTACATATTGCTACAGAGTGATGCCATTTGGGTTGAAGAACGCTGGGGCTACATATCAACGGGCTGCAACCACAATATTACATGACATGATCCATAAAGAGGTCGAGGTGTATGTGGACGACATGATTGTCAAGTCCAAAGAAAGAGAGGGCCACTACACCGCTTTGCAAAAGTTTTTCCAAAGGATCAGAGAATTTCGGCTGCGGTTGAATCCTCAGAAGTGTACATTTGGTGTTACAGCGGAGAAAATGCTGGGATTTTATACACATTGCATTGTATGCGTGCTTTGCTTTACTGATATGTGTTCAAGTTCCCCTTTTATACACATTGCATTGTATGCGTGCTTTGCTTTACTGATATGTGTTCAAGTTCCCCTTTTATACACATTGCATTGTATGCGTGCATTGCTTTACTGATATGTGTTCGAGTTCCTCTATATACACATTGCATTGTATGCGTGCATTGCTTTACTGATATGTGTTCGAGTTCCTCTATATACACATCGCATTGTATGCGTGCATTGCTTTACTGATATGTGTTCAAATTCCTACCTATACACATTGCATTGTATGCGTGCTTTGCTTTACTAATATGTGTTCAAGTTCCTTTTTATACTCATTGCATGTATGTGTGCATTGCTTTACTGATATGTGTTCAAGTTCCTTTATACACACATTGCGTGCACGTGTGCATTGCTCTACTCACATGTGTTCAAGTTCTCTTTCCGTACACATTGTGTGCATACGTGCATTGCTTTACTCACATGTGTTCAATCCTACTATCTTGCTGTACACAGTGCATGCATTGTCACGCACTTTCGACTGCATTGTCATGCATATTGCTAACAACATTGTACCTGTTAAGTTTGTTTTCTTTGCAGGCACGATATTGTATGTACGGTTCATTTGAGGCCGGTGCAACCGGACGAGCCGCACAGGTATTGTATCCTCCGAATGAGACGTATTGAGAATTGCATAATTCTCTTACATCCTTTCTACATCGTAGTGTAGTTTGGTGCTTGCTAGCTTAAAACTGTTGCATGCGTGCTTCGTTACAGCTTTCTTTGCATGATCATAAGTTATGCTCGGCTTCTTGCATTTGTCTTGCATTTTGCCCCTGCCTTTGGGCGCATACCTTGTTTGTCTTGCATGTTTGTCCAAGTCTTCGGCCTTGTCAAAAATGGGTCGTCTCTGGGCTTTGACATTCACTCCCGTCATTGTTATGACTTTCGAGTTCTGTCAAAGAGGGGCAACTGTAGACACCCCATTTTTGACCGTCCTCAAGACTTGGACGTCACCGTTTGAACACTCGGCGATTATCCATGTTTGTGTTCGTTTAGAGTTCGGGGAGCTCTGCGCCTGCCTCGGGATCTCCGAACTTGACCGTGTTGTGTCTGGTTTTGCACCAAACACTTGTGTTTTGTCTTGGAAGGGCGAGAATGGCTTATTAACCATCCCCACACACCGGCCCTCCCTACCATCACCGGCTACATTGGTTCCACGCACTGCTTTGTTCAAATCTTTGGCGGTCGGCATCAGTATGTTGCCGATCGCACTATTTTGTGCCGATGATCTTTTTGTGGCGTGCATTCTGTACACCTCTGAGGCATGGTGCATGCCAGCTGTGCCAGCTGGAATGCACCCTCACACTCCCCCGTGCACAGGTGTGGCCATTTTGCACCCTTTGCACCCTTTAAGCTTCTAGAAGCTTGCACCTTTGGCCAAGCTTCTTGGAGAAGCTTGGCCAGCTGTCTTAGCTTCTCCAAGAAGCCAAGGCCCCTTTGCACCTCTTGCCCCTTTTCCTTTGCTTAGCCATTAAGTCTTGTGGCTTAGTCTTGGCCTATATAAACACCACCCCTCTCCCTTTGAGGGGGGTTAGCCATTTCCAACACAAAACCAGAGCTTATATCTATATATCTCTGATATATATCTATCTATATCTATATTTTCCCTTCCCTCATCCATTGTGTGTGTTTTTTTGGCCTAAATAGTGTGTTTTACCTTACTTTTGCACCATTACACACACTATTACACCTAGCTCCGAGATTGAGGGACTTGGAGGGTTGTTTGTTGTGATTTTGGACTGGTTTTGATCATTAGAGGAGGGCTGCACCACTTGTTCTTCAAGGAGTCTTCAAGGGTAAGCATGTTGCTTTAGTTTCCCCAAACTTGCACTAACTTTTTACCTGTCTTGCTTTGTGTTTTTGGCTTTGTGTTCAACATAAAAAAGTCTTATATTTTCTTGCTTTAGAACCTTCATTAAGGTCACTTGGGGGTTTGAGCACAAACTCACCCTTCTAGGCCTTGTTTTGGTCTTTTTAGTCCCTTTTCTTGAAGCCTTGTTTAACTTGGTGTTTTTGGTCTTCTCACCACTGAAAACCAGTGGGTTTTCAGTGGTGAGGAGGTATTTGGAGTCAGATATAGGGAGGACACCCTCCCCTTTGTCCCTCTTTGGTCTTTACTTCGGCTCACATAGTAGTATGCATTTTTAGCCCTATATGCCTTCATTTCAGAGCTTATTTGGGTGTTTTGGATCATATATCATCTCTGTTTTTGGTTGGTTTTATGGTCCTTAGCATGCTTCTTATACTTGCTTTGTAATACTCTAGTTTGCCTAGAAATGAGCCATGAATTTAGGCCATGTTTCTTGCATGTATGAGCCTCACTTCATGAAGATATTAGCATCATTTTGCCATGTCTAGAGGCTATAGGCCATTGATTTCACCATGTTTGGTATGTTTGACAAAGTTGTTTTGCATTAGGGCTTGTTAGTCTTAAGATGTGAATTCTTAGCATGCATTTGGTTAGGCTATTTTAGTGATTTGGAATCATCTAATATGCTATCTCAGTCCTTATGCCATGTTTATGTCTCCATTTGTCATGCCTTTCACACTTTGAAGTATTGGTTTCTTATGCTTTAAAAAGGGTGTTGTGCATGCTTGCATATTTAGAGCATTTTGGGGCTGTCATACCAAGGTTTTTGGGTGTATTTATGCATGATGGAACTCTGTTTTTGCTTACATAATTCATGTCATGAATGGTCTTGGTAATGGTGGAGGAGTGTTCCCTTTTTGGTGCCCTAGACTTGGCCCCATTTGGTTTGCATATTGGCATGTACATTGGTCACAATCTTGGGTGTTTTGCCACTGTTTTGGGTTGGTTTGAGGGCTGCCCCATTGTAGTTAAATCCACCATTGCATGCTTGCCTCATGTTTGTTGCTTAATTGATTCATTAAGTGTTGCTACATGTTAGTCCTATCACCTAAATTGCCCATGTTTGCATTGCATTCGCATCTTGCAAGTTGCATTACATTTGGCATGTTGGCATTTTAGTATTAGGTTGCATCATGGAGCCATGTTTGCATAACATGCATTGCATTACTTGGTTTGGGGTGTCAAACCAAGTGTAAGGGTTGAGATGAGTTCATACTACAAGTGATGCAACTTGTCTCAACTCATGGTCACTAAGGCCCTTGATCTTGACATGATAGGGACTTAGTTCTCATTTGTGTGTTGCATGCATATTGACATTGAAATGCAATCTTGGTTCCTTAGGCTATCGTGCACCAAGATGCATAATTGATGGCCCAAGAACCAAGGGTCATGCTCCCTTGAGTCCCAAACATGATGGGGAAGCATTGGCCATGCTTACATATGCCTAAAAATTCATGCCATGCACTGCTTGTCTGCTGCTGCTGTCAAAACTGTCTCCTGCAGGAATTTTGTGCCAACCGGGATTATATAGTGCCGACCGGCACTATATGGGTGGCCGATAACACCATTTACAGCCGGTGACTGTTGTACACGGCCGGTGGCCATCCCTCCCAGCCGATGATGTTCTGCAATGCTCATAGAAGGTTCTCACGGGACTTTGACAGCCAGAGAAGAAAAGGCAAGAAACAGAGGCAACCTTGATGGCATGGTGTGGACTTTCGGTAGTCGGATTCGAGCATGCATCATTCGTGATATCCCGAGGTACGAGGCCCCCTTCTTTTTACATTTGATTTAATTTGATAATTAGAAATTTCTGTAATAATTCATTTATTCTGTATTCGGACTGTATTATTTTTGGACTGTATATTCTTTTGGTCCCTCCGAGAGAGGGCACAATTGTAATAAGTGTGGGTGAGTGTGTGTATGTCTTCCAACCCCCATTCCTTTCTTCCCTTTTATTTACCTGCTTATGATGGTAGATTAGGGCATATTTAAAATTAGCATACCTTATGCAATGCATGCGTGCATCCATGCATTTGTTGACATGCATCGGGCTCGGTACATCACACAAATTGCATTGTACTTCAATTCCAAATTGAATACATGTTATTTGTAGCATTTCATATGCCATGTTTAGGATAGCCGAGCCTGTCTAGATTACATTCTTTGCATGTGTTGCATTAGCCACTTAACATGAACTAGGATCATGCATATGATTACTAACTAGTTTCTATTTTTGGCTTGGAGTACTAGGTGAGCTTTTATGCTTTAGCATATCGCATGCGTGTGAATGTTGCCATAATAGCATGATTACCATGAGGCTAGCTGCTTATGTGATATAACAGCTTGAATGCCTGTGGATGGAGGTTGAATTACCTAAATTGGGACAATGCATTAAAAACTGTGAGTTTTAAGCCCACTAGTTAGTGGCAAAATCATCTTTTCTAAAGCCCACTTGAGGGTGGCAAAACCTGCATTTTAGCCTACTTGCGAGTAGCAAACCGTTTTCAAAACAAACATGTAGTTTTTTGTTCCAACTTAGGCGATTTGGTCTATACTTGTTTGCTGTGCGCATAACGTAGTAATTCTAGGCTAATAACCGGAATAAGAGCATGTAATGTTTTCAAAATCGGATATCACGGTTAGTAGAGGCCGGTCTTCTAACCGGGCGAAAGGGGGTGCTCATAGCTGACCTTCCCCGATCGTACCCAAGCTCTCGAGCCAAGACTACTTTGGTTATGACGGACACGTGGCCTTTGGCACCGAGTCAGGGTTTCCTAAATTTCCCATTTTAAAAAATATTTAGGTGGCGACTCTGTATCTGGCAAAGCAGTCCATGTTTGGCACTTCTTTTCAAAATCTGTTTTTCTCAAAATGATTTGCCAGAGTTGGATTCTTTGGTTCAAGATTAAGAACCGTGAGATTTTGAGTTCTTCGAACTGTAGTGACCCAATATCGAACCAGAACGGGGGGGGGACTCGCACTCCCTCGCCCGGGATGCGTTCGGGGACGTCTACAACATCTCAAGCCTCTTGATCCTCGCCCATTTCTGGACCCATTGCCACACCAACAGCATGGCCATTCCAGGGACATGTGCTACCGTTTACATCATGAGATCCAGGATCTCATTGACAACAAAGTCATTACCCTACCCTCCAAACCAAATGTAACAACCAATCCACTTCCAGCACACAACCAAGTTCTCCCGCCCAGAAACATTAACCAAATACATACACTACCGCTTACCTACAACCCTAGCACATACATTACCTCGTCCCACCTTGTGACAACCCTCACCACTGTTTACTGATAACACTACTGATTAGTGCTAATCTATGATTAGGCATGTTAACTGACTGATTGACTGAAATTCTGAAATGATTGATTGAGTGTATTAGTTTAAATGCATGTCTATCTGTTTGACTACTAAATTATCTGTTTATGTATTATGTTTAAACTGCAAATTGAAGGCTATATCGGCGGCCGAACCAGAAATTGATTAATGTTTTATGCTAATTGGAAATTATGTGATTTTATGATATATTTAATTGAAATGTGATTTAGTATGATTAAATTAGATTAATTAATGATTAATTGCAAGAGTTGGACTTATTCACCAAGTTGCCACTTAGTGGGTTATGCTAGACCACTCATCTCCTCACCCTTACATTGTTTGAGCACCTTTTTCCTCAGCCACTTTGAGAGCTAAAACTAACTAGAGTGAGAGAGTGAGAGAAATTGAATTCAACTTGGAGGTTTTGCTTGGAAATTATAGGAATTGAAGGATAATTTGCATACTTGAGCTCCCATATCTTGCATTCAAGACCTAAGGTAGGACATTTACCTTCTCGTTTGTGAATTCAAGTTAATTGTTGCATGGTTCATGGTAAATAGGAGCTTAAAATCATAAATTGGTTGTAGATTGTTGAATAGAGGCTTAATTCATGCATGCATATGCATATCTTGAAGTTTAAAGTTGTTTTCATGGAAATTCTTGCATGCATGTCCATATTATTGTTATAGTCCATGAATTCCTCATGTTTTTGAAAGGATTGTCTCATTTGTTCTTGAATTAGAAGCTTTGAAGTTGATTAAAATCATGCATGTTACATGTTCATCATGTTCTTGAAATTATTGTTGAAATTGTGTTTAATTGACTTACCTTTGGGCTTGATTTTACAAAATTGATCTTCAAAACATGTCATACTATGAGTTTACAAGTGTTTTCCAAATAATTAGCCCAAGAGGATCAAATTTGATGCATTGGAATTGAGTTTTGAGCTTGAGGTTCAAATCTGGAATTTCCAGATTTTGGACTCATGCTCGAGCGGGGGATTCCACGCTCGAGCGTACATACTGAGTTCATGCATTTCGCTCGAGCGGGGAAAGTGATGCTCGAGCGTGAAATGCATGTATCCAGTACTTTGCATGTTTTATAGTCTGCTCGAGCGGGGGAATGCACGCTCGAGCGAGGACTTGTTTCTCACGCTCGAGCGGAGGTCGAGCGCCCATTGAGCGTGAATTTCGTGCATCCAGTACTTTTGCCATGTTTTACAGTCCGCTCGAGCGGGGAACCTTTGTCTGCATGTCCGCTTGAGCGGGAAAATCCACGCTCAAGCGGGACCTTGTTTTTCTGAAAATTTTGCAAAGTGTTTAAGAGTGCATCTTTGCATCCTCATTCTATCCTAGGTATTCTTAGGCCTAGTTGAAGGCATCTTAATGAGGATAGTGATGTAGAACCACACCGAAGCAAATTAGGGATTAAGTTATTCTTTCTCAACTGTATAGCTTAGTGTGTGTTCGTTCTGTAACTGTGTAGGGTTGGCATCCGAGGACGCTCTAGCTGCTTATAGCCCAGTGCTCTGTGAGTAACAATGTTGTAAAGATACGTTCAATTGAAATTACTTTATGAATGAATGACTGAACTGCTTTATGAAATATCACTGTTTACTGAATGAATGTTTGTCCTATTTGTGAACTGTATTCGTGGCATCCATAGCAATTTCATCATTAGTATTGCATCAAGCATCGACACAGAGATCTCTGTCGGTTCCCATGTTTGGAACCACTATTGTTTACTGATATAATAGCCATCAACTGACTGTTCGGTCTGTTAAGACCTATTGTATTGTTTTGTTATTGGATGTACCACATATGACTATTATAGTTTCTGAATGACTGTTATGGCATGAATTATGAACCACAAACTAAGTGACTGATATACTGATAACTGAGGACATTCATTTATAACCTCTTTACGCATATGTTATTCACTAGACTTTAGCTCACTGCTCATATATATATGTAGGTGTACAGGCACCGGACCGTTGCTAGGGGCGTCGGGATATGCTCCCGTCTTGTCAAAGCCAACCATTGTGCCTCACTGCGAGGTTCCAAGTCCTTCAAGCTAGGACTTTTTGGGGTGTTTTAGATTTTCCCTTTTTGTATCTGTTTTTGTAATACTGTATAGACTGAATGATATCGTGCTATACTGTTATGGCGGGGATTTGGTCCCTAACCTGTGTATCTGTAAATGATGTTTATATATATCGTTTGTTCTGAATGTGAATATATGTTATGAAAAGTCTTTTTGCATACAGACTATCACAGCTCATTGGGCATCTTTTAATTACTGTTTTGGCTTCCGCTAGCCCCTCTACTCTGTGTTACTATTTTACTGTTAAGTAGGCCTTCGGTAATCTCGGATTACTGGCCGGTTACGATACTAAACCTATAGGAGCGGGTTTGGGTCGTGACAAAATGGTATCAGAGCGATGCTTAAACCACGAGTTATACCGCACACACGTGTCCAACTGAGCTATAGGATGTCCTAGAAAAGTAATTAGGGCATTACATGAGCATGAAAGTGTGTGTGGCCTTGACATGAATATATGTGCCACGTGTTAATGTGTTTAAGTATGCAACTATTTATGTTTATAATTGCCTTAACTGTCTATAGTGAAATGGATAACGCAAGAAATGCTAGTGAACCCGAATCATCTGAGGCCAGAATGGCCAGGCCTGAAAGAACAGTTGAACTGCTAACTGAGGCCTTAAGGCAACAGCAACAACAGAACCGACAGCTCCCGTCTCCTCCGGTACAGCTAGAACAGAATGTGAATGATGACATCATTGCTCTAACACAGAAGTTCAGTAAGATGAAAGCACCATCATTCCATGGAGGCCTTGAACCATTGAAGGCTGAAGCGTGGGTGCTAGAAACTGAAAAATTATTTGAAGTGTTTCCGTGTTCTGAAGCACACAAAGTGCTACTGGCTACCTTCACCTTACAAGAAGAGGCCAGAAGGTGGTGGATGCTGGTCCGAAACACCAATACTGCTATGGATTGGGCTCAATTTAAGGGAGCCTTCTTTGAGAAATACTTCCCACAGTGTGTCAGAGACCGTAAAGTGACTGAATTTGAACAACTGAAACAAGGTACCATGTCTGTGGCTGAGTATGAGTCAAAGTTTACTGAACTCGCCAGATATGCACCGCACATGGTTGACACTGATTACAAAAAGGCCAGGAAGTTTGAAGGCGGCCTTAATGTAGAAATTCTTGACAGAATCAACGTTTTAAAATTGCTGAAATATGTGGATGTTCTTGATCGAGCGATAATGGCTGAGTCAAACATCGAGGCACTGAAACAGACTGAAACACCATCGTCTGAATGGCGTGGTAAGAGACGGGGTTTTAAATTTAAGAAAGACCGGAACAGTTCGTTGAACAAAAAGTAAAATACAGGGTCAACAACCAGTTATAGTTAGGGAAGTGGCTCTATACCAGCCTGTTCTGAATGGTAAGAAACACAAAGGGGTTTGTTATAAAATTTCAGGTGCTTGTTACAGGTGTGGCAAGGTGAGCCACATGGTAAAAGATTGCCCTTCTGCTTCCCAGGGCAATAGTAAAGCTGCAGCCAGCGCCGCAGCATCAACAGTTGCACCAAAACCTAACCCTAAAGCCACTGGAAAGGAGCCTATGAGGCAAGGCCGAGTGTTCGCACTTGTACCGGGAGATGTACAGAATACCGAGACCATTGTGTCAGGTATACTCTCGATTTGTGCTCAAAATGTGTATGTTTTGATTGATTCGGGATCTACACATTCATATGTATCGCATGCTTTTTCGTGAAAATTGAATAGACCACTAGAACCTATGAACTATCTGTTAGCTGTATCTTCACCTGTTGGGGGATCCATGACTTTTGCTTATATGTACCTTGCGTGTGAAATTATTGTCGGGGATGTTCATTTGTATATTGATTTACTGCCTCTGAATATTGACCACTTTGATGTGATATCGGGAATGGATTGGTTAACGAAATATCATGTTACCATATACTGTGTAATGAAACAAGTTGTTTTCCGTCCACCCGGTTTACCTGAATTCGTGTTTAACGAAGTTGGAGTAGTACCTCCCCCGTATCTGATTTCATCCATGAAAGCTTTTAAACTGATTAGAAAGGGGTGTAAAGGGTATCTATGTTCTGTATTGACTATACCTACTGATGATAAAACTGATGTGAACAGTATTCTTGTAGTCAGAGAATTCCCAGATGTTTTTCCAGATGATATGCCAGGGGATTTGATTGATAGGGAGATTGAGTTCACCATAGATGTGATTCCGAGTACACAACCTGTATCTAAAGCTCTGTATAGAATGACACCGACCGAATTGAAAGAGTTGAAAGTTCAGCTGCAAGAACTGTTAGATAAGAAGTTCATCAGGCCCAATACTTCACCGTGGGGTGCGCCAGTCTTATTTGTGAAAAAGAAAGACGGGTCACTAAGACTCTACATTGACTACCGTGAACTGAACAAGGTAACAGTGAAAAATAAATATCCATTACCTCGCATTGATGATTTATTTGACCAGTTACAGGGTGCCCAAGTGTTCTCCAAAATTGATCTTAGATCTGGATACCACCAGTTGAACGTCAAGACAGGGGACATTGAAAAGACTGCCTTTCGAACGAGGTATGGACACTATGAATTTTTAGTTATGCCTTTCGGAGTTACCAATGCACCTGCTGCATTTATGGACCTTATGAACAGAATTTTCAAACCATACCTTGATGAATTTATAGTTGTTTTCATAGATGACATTTTGATTTATTCCAAAAGCACGGAAGAACATGAACGTCATTTGAATATTGCCCTACAGACCCTAAGAGAACAGAAACTCTATGCAAAACTAACTAAATGTGAATATTGGCTAGATAGTGTGATGTTTTTGAGATATGTGATCAGTAAGGATGGTATTACAGTTGACCCACAGAAAATTGAAGCAGTAGTGAACTGGCCTAGACCGACAAATGTTACCGAAGTCCGAAGTTTTCTAGGCTTAGCTGGGTATTACAGAAGGTTTGTCAAAGACTTCTCCAAAATTGCCCTACCACTGACACAACTGACTCAGAAGGGGATATTATTTGACTGGACCGATAAGAGGGAATCAACTTTTCAAGAGTTGAAAACTCGACTAGTGACTGCACCGATTCTCACCTTACCCTCAGGTACAGATGGTTATACTGTATATAGTGATGCTTCTTACAAAGGTTTGGGATGTGTTTTAATGCAGAATGGTAAAGTTATTGCATATGCTTCCCGACAACTGAGACTGCATGAAAAGAACTACCCGACCCATGATTTAGAACTTGCTACAGTAGTGTTTGCACTGAAAATTTGGCGTCACTACCTTTATGGGGCGACATGTGAGGTGTATATAGACCACAAGAGTTTGAAATACTTCTTCACACAGAGAGAACTGAACATGAGGCAGCGGAGATGGTTAGAACTGATAAAAGACTACAATCTGCAAATTTTGTACCACCCAAGAAAAGCTAACACCGTTGCTGATGCACTGAGTCGGAAATCGATTGGGAATTTAGCTTGTTTACTTACCGGGCAGAAAGAATTGCTTTGTGACCTTGAAAGATTTGAAATTGAAATCGTTTTGCGTGAACAAGGTGGAACATTAGCTGCCATTTCTGCTCAACCAGCACTAATTGAAGAGATTAAAGAGAAACAGTAATAGGATGATTTCTTGAGGAAGATCATCAAAGAACGGGAATCCAAACCGAAGTCGGATTTCAAATTTGAGAATAATGTGTTGAAATTTCAGGGAAGATTGTGTGTACCGAATGATTCTGAACTAAAAAGGAGAATTCTGCAAGAAGGCCACAATTCAAAATTGTCTATCCATCTGGGAAATACAAAAATGTACCAAGACTTGAAACTGAATTTCTGGTGGCCGGGAATGAAGAAAGAGATTGCTGATTTTATGTCGAAATGTCTTCATTGCCAAAAAGTTAAAGCTGAACATCAACGACCCGTAGGTTTACTGCAACCCTTACTGATACCGGAGTGGAAATGGGAACATATCACTATGGATTTCATTGTTGGTTTACCTCGCTCCAATAAAGGTATGGATTCAATTTGGGTTATTGTTGATAGACTGACTAAATCTGCTCATTTCTTACCTATCAAAACAATTTATAATGCGGACAAATTGGCTGTAATCTATATTGACGAGATTGTTAGATTACATGGAGTGCTTGTGTCCATTGTTTCTGATAGGGACTTGAAGTTTACATCGAGATTTTGGCAAAGCCTACAGACAGCGTTGGGTACTGAACTGAGACTGAGTAGTGTATACCATCCTCAGACAGATGGTCAGTCAGAAAGAACTATCCAGACTCTGGAGGATTTACTGAGAATGTGTGTTCTTGATTTCCAAGGAAATTGGGAAAGTCATTTACCGTTGGCTGAATTCGCCTACAACAACAGTTTTCATTCGAGCATTGGTATGGCGCCTTTCGAGGCTTTGTATGGTAGAAAATGTCGATCTCCGATTTACTGGACAGAAGTTGGAGATGGGCCTTTGCTTGGGCCCGAAATTATGCAGGAAACTACTGAAAAAGTGAAATTGATTCAATAGAGACTGAAAACCGCACAGAGCCGACAGAAAAGTTATGCGGATGTCCGAAGGCGAGATAGAAAGTATGAAATAGGTGATCATGTTTTTGTTAAAGTGACACCGATAAAAGGCTAGACTCGTTTTGGGGTTAAAGGCAAGCTAGCGCCGAGATTTGTCGGACCGTATGAGATTATTGAGAAGATTAATCCGGTGGCGTATCAAGTAGGCTTCCTCCTGAAATGGAGCATATGCATAACATGTTCCATATTTCTATGTTGAGGGACTACTTTCGGGATCCCTTCCATGTGATTGCGCCTACCTGTGTAGTGCTAAGTGATGATTACATTTATGAAGAACGACCTATTTAGATTATGAACAGACGGATCAAGAAGTTAAGGAATAAAGAGATTCCGTTAGTGAAAGTCGACTGGCAAAACCATGGTGGTGTGTATGTCACTTGGGAAATGGAAGATGATACGATCAAGAGATATCTTGAATTTTTCCCACTGAATCTTGTATTCTTCCAAAATAAAGGTAATTCGAGTATGGAGGACCAAACTCTTTATAAGGAGGAGAGACTGTGACAACCCTCACCACTGTTTACTAATAACACTACTGATTAGTGCTAATCTATGATTAAGCATGTTAACTGATTGATTGACTGAAATTCTGAACTAATTGATTGAGTGTATTAGTTTAAATGCATGTCTATCTGTTTGACTGCTAAATTATCTGTTCATGTATTATGTTTAAACTGCAAATTGAAGGCCATATCGGCGGCCGAACCAGAAATTGATTAATGTTTTATGCTAATTGGAAATTATGTGATTTTCTGGTATATTTAATTGAAATGTGATTTAGTATGATTAAATTATATTAATTAATGATTAATTGCAAGAGTTGGACTTATTCACTAAGTTGCCACTTAGTGGGTTATGCTAGACCACTCATCTCCTCACCCTTACATTGTTTGAGCACCCTTTTCCTCAACCACTTTGAGAGCTAAAACCGACTAGAGTGAGAGAGTGAGAGAAATTGAGTTCAACTTGGAGGTTTTGTTTGGAAATTATAGGAATTGAAGGTTAATTTGCATACTTGAGCTCCCATATCTTGCATTCAAGACCTAAGGTAGGACATTTACCTTATCGTTTGTGAATTCAAGTTAATTGTTGCATGGTTCATGGTAAATAGGAGCTTAAAATCATAAATTGGTTGTAGATTGTTGAATAGAGGCTTAATTTATGCATGCATGTGCATATCTTGAAGTTTAAAGTTGTTTTCATGGAAATTCTTGCATGCATGTCCATATTATTGTTATAGTCCATGAATTCCTCATGTTTTTAAAAGGATTGGCTCATTTGTTCTTGAATTAGAAGCTTTGAAGTTGATTAAAATCATGCATGTTACATGTTCATCATGTTCTTGAAATTATTGTTGAAATTGTGTTTAATTGACTTACCTTTGGGCTTGATTTTACAAAATTGATCTTCAAAACATGTCATACTATGAGTTTACAAGTGTTTTCCAGAAAATTAGCCCAAGAGGATCGAATTTGATGCATTGGAATTGAGTTTTGAGCTTGAGGTTCAAATCTGGAATTTCCAGATTTTGGACTCATCTTTCGGCGAAGATTCTTCGGCGTACATCTTGAAGTTCATGCATTTCGCCGAGAAAAGTGACGCCGGCGTGAAATGCGTGTATCCAGTACTTTGCATGTTTTACAGTCCGCTCGAGCGGGAGAATGCATGCTCGAGCAAGGACTTGTGTCTCACGCTCGAGCGGAGGTCGAGCGCCCATCGAGCGTGAATTTCGTGCATTCAGTACTTTTGCCATGTTTTATAGTCCGCTCGAGCGGGGAACCTTTGTCTGCATGTCCGCTCGAGCGGGGAAATCCACGCTCGAGCGGGACCCTGTTTTTCTAAAAATTTTGCAAAGTGTTTAAGAGTGCATCTTTGCATCCTCATTCTATCCTAGGTATTCTTAGGCCTAGTTTAAGGCATCTTAATGAGGATAGTGATGTAGAACCACACCGAAACAAATTAGGAATTAAGTTATTCTTTCCCAACTGTGTAGCTTAGTGTGGGTTCGTTCTGTAACTATGTAGGGTTGACATCCGAGGACGCTCGAGCTGCTTATAGCCCAGTGTTCTGTGAGTAACAATGTTGTAAAGATACGTTCAATTGAAATTACTTTCTAAACGAATGACTAAACTGCTTTATGAAATATCACTGTTTACTGAATGAATGTTTGTCCTATTTGTGAACTGTATTCGTGGCATCCATAGCAATTTCATCGTATTGTCTGCATCGCTCATCACAGAGATCTCTGTCGGTTCCCATGTTTAGAACCACTACTGTTTACTGATATGATGGCCATCAACTGACTGCTAGGTCTATTAAGACATACTGTACTGTTTTTCTATTGGATGTACCACATATGACTATTATAGTTTCTGAATGACTGTTATGGCATGAATTATGAGCCACAAACCGAAAGGATCGATATCTCGATAATCGATTGTTTAATACCGAAGGACATTCATTCTTAACCTCTTTACGCATATGTTATTCACTAGACTTTAGCTCACTGCTCATATATATATGTAGGTGTACAGGCACCGGACCGTTGTTCGAGGCGTCGGGATAAGCTCCCGTCTTGTCAAAGCCAACCATTATGCCTCACTGCGAGGTTCCAAGTCCTTCAAGCTAGGGCTTTTTGGGGTGTTTTAGATTTCCCCCTTTTGTATCTGTTTTTGTAATACTGTATAGACTGAATGATATCGTACTGTACTGTTATGGCGGGGATTTGGTCCCTAACCTATGTATCTGTAAATGATGTTTATATATATCGTTTGTTCTGAATGTGAATATATGTTATGAAAAGACTTTTTGTATACAGACTGTCACAGCTCATTGGATATCTTTTAATTACTGTTTTGGCTTCCGCCCTTCTACTGTATTCTTGTTTCTTTTATCGTTAAGTAGGCCTTCGGTAATCTCGGATTACTGGCCGGTTACGATACTAAACCCATAGGGGCGGGTTTGGGTCGTGACAGAATGGTATCAAAGCGATGCTTAAACCATGAGTTATACCGCACACACGTGTCCAACTGAGCTATAGGATGTCCTAGAAAAGTAATTAGGGCATTACATGAGCATGAAAGTGTGTGTGGCCTTGACATGAATATACGTGCTACGTGTTAATGTGTTTAAGTATGCAACTGTTTATGTTTATAATTGCCTTAACTGTCTATAGTGAAATGGATAACGCAAGAAATGCTAGTGAACCCGAATCATCTGAGGCCAGAATGGCAAGGCTTGAAAGAACTGCTAACTGAGGCCTTAAAGCAACAGCAACAACAGAACCGACAGCCCCCGACTCCTCTGGTACAGCCAAAACAAAATGTGAATGATGACATCATTGCTCTAATACAGAAGTTCAGTAAGATGAAACCGCCATCATTCCAGGGAGGCCTTGAACCATTGAAGGCCGAAGCGTGGGTGCTAGAAACTGAAAAATTATTTGAAATGTTTCCGTGTTCTGAAGCACACAAAGTGCTACTGGCTACCTTCACCTTACAAGAAGAGGCCAGAAAGCGGTGGATGCTGGTCCGAGACACCAATACTGCTATGGATTGGGCTCAATTTAAGGGAGCCTTCTTTGAGAAATACTTCCCACAGTGTGTCAGAGACCGCAAAGTGACTGAATTTGAACAACTGAAACAAGGTACCATGTTTGTGGCTGAGTATGAGTCAAAGTTTACTGAACTCGCCAGATATGCACCGCACATGGTTGACACTGATTACAAAAAGGCCAGGAAGTTTGAAGGCGGCCTTAATGTAGAAATTCTTGATAGAATTAACATTTTGAAATTGCTGAAATATGTGGATGTTCTTGATCGAGCGATAATGGCTGAGTCGAACATCGAGGCAGCGGATCGTTGCTAGGGGCGTCGGGATAAGCTCTCGTCTTGTCAAAGCCAACCATTGTGCCTTACTGCGAGGTTCCAAGTCCTTCAAGCTAGGGCTTTTTGTGGTGTTTTAGATTTTCCCTTTTTGTATCTGTTTTTGTAATATTGTATAGACTGAATGATATCGTACTGTACTGTTATGGCGGGGATTTGGTCCCTAACCTGTGTATCTGTAAATGATGTTTATATATATCGTCTGTTCTGAATGTGAATATATGTTATGAAAAGTCTTTTTGCATCTGGTATCCTGACTCATTGGACATATTTTAATTCGCTTTTGGCTTCCGCCACCTATACTACGTATTCTTGTTTTTGTTAAGTAGGCCTTGAATCTCAATTCGGTGGGTTATGGTACTAAACCCATAGGGGCGGGTTTGGGTCGTGACACACCTACTAAAATCGGAGGTGCTTATTCCAAAAGGCATAGACATGTGCATGATGGATCTAGCACCACAAACCCAAACCAGGCCCGTAGCAGTAGAAATAGAGAAAGAGGAGAATGCACTAAAGACAACGTCGTCTGATACCCGTGTCATAGAGAAGGGGGTCTCGCTCGTAGAGGAGTACGATCCTAGTTTATACATTATGGCCATTGATCAGCCAAAGCCAGTAGTCATATTGCTGGACTTCCTCAGCATTAACGCTATTGGGGAGGACCAGTTAAGGCAAAATCAGAACGATTGGCCTGAACAAGGCCTACATGACTTAGCTGACTTAGAAGAGGATTTGGCTGATCTGGAGGAGTATTTGGAGGATTTGTACTTCTTCGAAGAGAAGGATATAAGCAGTGTTCAGATAGGATGGTGGGACCTGAGCTAGCCGGAAATGAGTAATGAATGGTTGAGTGAGGAAGAGTCAGATGTGGAGGAACAGATGGGAGAGATTGGGAAGGAAGAAGAAATTGGTGCCAGTGGCAAGGCTGAGGCTACACCTCTGACTGAGAGAGAATAAGCACTAGAACAATTTCAAAGGGAAAGGATAGAGGAGATCCAGACAAAGATAGCTCTGGAGCAGGGAAAAGAAGAGAGAAAAAGAACCCGAGACAACGGTGGGTGGTGTCTAAACTACCAAAAAGGTCGAATGGGAACCCAGTGACCGGAAAAGGATGTTAATGATGCTCAAAAAATATCGAGATTCAGAAACCAAGACTGTAGTAGAGGAAGAATGGCATGATGATGGGGCGCGTGATGTTAACATGCTCCATATAGAACCTGATGCTAGCTTGGCCATGACTGCAGAAAAGTGGCGGGAAGACAGCGACCTAAGTTGTGCGTACACTGACGAATGGTGGAAAGCTGATACCCTAGATGACACCTGGTATACTAACGAGATCAATCATATGACCCAGAGTGGTCGGTACTTTAACCTTGCGGCATTAGATCAGCTAGAGACCTCTGGAAAGGAGGCTGAAAGAGCAAAAGAGAAGGATGTTGAAGAAAACCTAGTCTTAAAATAGTTCAAGAAGATTCAGGCTAACATATCAATCTAGGGGCTGATAATGGCATCCCGGGAGCATAGACAAGCACTGTTAGAGGCAATGAACAGGACCAAACTACCTATTGACACCACAGTTGACCAATTGGTATCGTTGGTTACATCTAGGGACGTTATGTCGGCGATATCTTTTACAGATAAGGAGTTACCACCTGAGGGTGCCAACCATAACCGACCTGTATATATAACCTTGGAAAGTAAAAAAAAGTGGATTCCGGTCGTGTTAGTAGATACTGGATCGGCGATCAATATATGTCCAGTGAGGACTGCTTATGTCATTAGTTTAAGGCCAGTTAACTTTACACCCACGACCCAAGCCATTCGGGCTTATGACAATACAAGCCGGGATGTTATGGGAACGTTCAAGAGCCATATCCTAATTGGCCCGTCCGAACATGAGGTGGAATTCCATGTCATGGACGTTTCGGCTACTTTTAATCTACTACTAGGAAGGCCTTGGCTACATCAGATGAGGGCTGTATCATCAACAGTCCATCAGTTAGTGAAGTACCCCTTCAAAGGCGGGATTGCCATTATGTACGATAATTCTGCAATCTATCTTCCCCAGGGAACCACTGCGCCATTATTGGAAATCATACATGGAGAGGAGGATGTGTTCCTTTCTGGCTTCTTTCTAGCAAAAGCGCAGGTGGTCCAATCCATCATGGCTGAGGGCGATGGGAATTATGTAAGTGTGCCATCCATTTACATAATGAACAAACAGGGGCATATGCCTGGATCAGGACTAGGTCGAAGTGGTAGGTAGAGAGGCATTGTCGCTAAGGAGATGAGTCACAATTCCCATGTTTTCGGGATGGGATACAAACCTACCGCTACAGATTGGCAAAGAAAGGGAGAAGAGTTGCAAAGAAGGTTGAAAGCAACAAAGACTGGAAGACAATATGAGTTAGTCCACAAACCAATACAAATGACCTTGAACGGATGTTTTGTCTGCCTAGGGAGAAGACTTCCCCTTCTGTGGATTCCCAAAGCCTTGGTTTGACAAGGAAACAAAAACAAGGTATCTGGGTTCGAGATCTTCTTTGGACACCAGTTACTAGAAGAAGAGGATGAGCGGACACACCTGAGTACCCATATAGAATAAAGCGAGACTGCAAGCCTGGACATTGAAGAGAAAGAGCTGTTGGGAAAAGCGCTGGCTGACCTACTGACAAGTTCTATTGCTGGAGCTGAGACTGCCAACTTGGGGGATAGTTTTACTATCTCAATGATCACGGATAGCCCAACAGTAGATTTCTCCAATCTTATTGTGGCTGCATCTAAGACTTCACGCCTGGTCTGGATGTTTGAGCAAGGCGTCATCAACAATTCTGAATTGGATAGTGAGTCCAAATCTTATTCCTCTGAGTCTATGGAGTTGGGGTCAAATTCGAGTTCCTCTGAGTCTAGTACTTCTGGAAGTGGTAACCTGGATACCAAAGTCTTGTCTAGGTTGTCTTTTAGCTTTTCTTTTGAGTCCATTATAACTGAAGATTCAGACTTTTTGAATGGGAATGCTGTGGACTTTGCCTACTTCTCTGTGCCTTTGGTTTGTTGTACTGATCTTAATTTTCAAAATTTTGACATAAACGAAAAGGAAGAAATTCCTCGGGTTTTGAAAAAATTTGGTTGATTATGAGGAGGAGAAGCGTGTTAAACCTTGTACAGATAAAATCGTATCAATTAACGTGGGTACTGAGGAAGATCCTCGCTTGGTCCAGATTGGGTCTACGTTGTTTTCGGAGGAACGAGAGCATTTAATCGCTTTATTAAAAGATTTCAAAGATGTTTTTGCGTGGTCCTACGAAGACATGCCTGGAATCGATCCTGAGATTGTACAGCACCGGATCTCTCTTGACCTTGAGGCTCGACCAATTTAGCAAAAGTTGCACAGAGTTCGCCCAGATTAGGCTTTAAAGATCAAGGAAGAAGTTACCAAACAGATTGAGGCAGGGTTCTTGCTTGTATTTGAGTATCCAACGTGGTTGGCCAATATTGTTCCAGTCCCAAAGAAAGATGGCAAGATCAGAGTCTGTGTCGACTTCAGGGATCTGAATAAGGCTAGTCCAAAGGATGATTTTCCATTGCCGCATATTAATGAGTTGGTAAACTTCACCACAGGCCACGCGTTGTTATCCTTCATGGATGGGTTTTCAGGGTATAACCGATTCTGATGGCACCCGAGGATATAGAGAAGACCACATTCACTACTCCATGGGGTACCTATTGCTAATGAGTCATGCCGTTTGGGTTAAAGAATACTGGAGCTACCTATCAGAGGGCTGCAACCACTATTCTATATGATATGATCCACAAAAAGGTTAAGGTGTATGTGGACATTATGATTGTCAAGTCCAAAGATCGAGAGGGCCATTACACCGCCTTAGAGAAATTCTTTCAATGGATCAGAGAGTATAGATTGAGGTTGAATCCGTAGAAATGTACTTTTGGGGTAACAACAAGAAAAATACCGGGATTTCTGACCACACAGAGAGGGATTGAGGTAGATCCTTCCAAAATCAAGGTCATCTTAGAAATGCCACCACCAAGGACTAAAAAGGAGGTGTGCGACTTTTTGGGTAAAGTACAATTCATAAGGCGGTTTATTTCAAAACTAACCTTGACTCGTGAAGCACTACTTGGTCTTCTGAAGAAGGGAAAAAAATTCCAATAGAATAATCACTGTCAGTTCGCTTTTGAATAGGTTAAGCAGTACCTGCAGAATCTGCCTGTGTTATTACCGCTAGAACCAGAAAAACTGTTGATTTTGTACCTGTCAGTCACGAATTCAACCATGGGGTGTATGTTAGCTCAGGAGTCGGAGGCCAAGGTGGAGAAAGCCATTTACTACTTAAGCAAGAAAATGTTGGACTACGAGACCCGTTACACTCCCCTTGAGAAAACTTACCTAGCCTTGGTATAGGCTACCCGAAAGCTGAGGCACTACCTACTAGCTCACTTAGTAATTCGGGTTTCAAGATTAGATCCCATCAAATATCTCTTCGAGAAACCAGCGCTTACGGGTACGCTAGCCCGTTGGTTGCTTCTTCTCTCCGAATTTGATCTTAAATATGTTGCACGCAAGTCGATTAAAGGGAGAGTTGTAGCGGAATTCCTGGCATCGCCCAGTAGAGGAGGATGAAGCATTGGAGTTTTTTTTTCCTAGATGAAGATATTTTACAAATAGAGGAGAAAACGTGGATGATGTACTTTGACGGAGCAACCAATCAATATAGCTATAGGATTAGTGTGTTGCTGATAGCACCCGATGACTCCCATATATCCTTAGCCTTCAAACTCCAGTTTAAAGTATCCAACAATAAAGCAGGGTATGAGGCATGTTTTGTTGGTTTAGAAGCCGCCCTGGAACTAGGGACAAAAAGGTTAGACATCATCGGGGATTCGAACTTGTGTCTTAAGCCAACGGAGATTGGCAGGTTAAAGAAGAAAAAATGAAGGTTTACCATCAGGCCTTGGATATGCTAATTCCGAGGTTTGAAAAGCTAACGTTTACCTATCTGCTAAAGGAGAACAACCGGTTTGATGACGCACTAGCAACTCTATCTTCTATGGTAGACATTCCGTTGGGAGTCAGGATGCGTCCGATTATTATTGAAGCCTATGAAACTATTGCCGCATTAGATGAGGCTCCAGACAAAAACCCCTAGTATTACGATATTTGAAACTTTTTGGAAAAAGAGACGTATCCACTAGGGACAAATGGTAAAGATAAACGGGGAATACGACATCTGGCTGTCCAATTTATCATCTGTGGGGGCAAGTTGTACAAAAGAGGTCATCTGGGAATGCATAAACTGTGTGTTAAGGAAGATGAATTCGACTCTCGGACATTAATTCGCACCCTCTTGTACGAGGGCCAACATGTAATAAGTTGTATGTTCAACCCCATGTCTTTCACCCTTTTACTTATTTGCTTATGATGGTTAGTATAGAACATCATTTTTTCAAATTAGCATTCTTTATGCTTTGCATCCACTTGTCTTGCAAGCATCCAAACTTCGGCTAATCATACTAACCCAATATCAATTCGAATTCATTGTTTGAATACGTGCTTTACCGCATGTTTTGAATAGAATCATATGCCATTTTCATAGCCGAGCCTATTAAAATTCATAAACGTGTGCGTTGCATCTAGTCATATTGCATTAGTTAGGAGCATACATGTTTTCTAATTAGTTTGCTTTGTTTTGGCTCGGAGTATTAGGTGAGCAATTTTGAGTTTTAACATCTTGCATCAAATGTTTGTGTTGCTATGCCAAGCATATTTCCATGAGGCTAATTGCTTAATTGATATACTTGTTTGAATGCTGGTGGATGAAGGCTAATTGCCAAAATTGGGACAAATTGATTAAATGTACATACAAACTTACCTTTTCAGGTGACATGTATCAAAAACAATTTTCAAACAAATATGAAATCAGAGTGTTCCAATCTTCGCAAATTAGTCAATACTTATATGCATCACATAGTAAAAATAGCTAATAAACCGGAACAAGAGCATATAATGTACATAAAAATTCCATCATGATTAGTAGAGACCGATCTTTGATCGGGCGAGTGGGGTGCTCAATTCATGATGTTCCCCTCTCGTACCTAAGTTCCCGAGCCGAGACACTTTGGTGATGACGGATAAGTGGCCTTTGGCACGAGTCTAGGGTTTCATAAATTTTTCAAAAATATTTAGGTGGCGACTCTGAAATTTGGCAAAGCAGTCCATTTTTGGCATTTGATTTAAACATCGATTTTTCAAAAGAATTGCCGGATTTGGAATCTTTTTGTGTTTTCACTGTTTCACATTACGCTTTGTGAAATCCGATTCAGAACCACAAGAGTCCAAACTGTAGGGCTAGTCGTATCCAAAAGGAACACGAAAAGCAAGCTACTGCTAGACATTCACAAAAACTATGCCATCAAACAAAAACTAGATCCTAACTCTCATGTACGGTCAACTCATAACTATGGCGTAAAAAAAAAACTAGATCCCAATCCTCATATACCGTCCATCCTATGACATTTTTGATAGTAGACTTGATGTCAATGTAGATCCCAAACTCTGTCCATCAAGAACTTACAGCATCCTACCAATGGTTTCATACAGCATGTTAGGGTGCAAGACACACTGATCACGACCGAGCCTATGGACTGCAGCACCAACATTGAAAGCATCATCACTACATTGAAAAGAAATTGATAAAAATCATATTTAGTGTTTGATTTATGGTGAACCACTTAAAAGTGAAATAAGTTAATTCAGAATTCGCTTACCCACTTCAGATCCATAGTAATATCATTCTCAGGACGTTGAACACGTGGATCAAACTGAGAGTGATGCGTAGGATTTTGAACAACCCGGTGCGAAACATGAGCATACCATTGACGGTATCCCCATACACATTCAGATGGGCTTTGCTGTACAGGCACACTATGAGCATTAATGGACAACACATGATTCTCCCATTGCGCCCATATCGTGTCATGGTATTGATACATGATTCTGTACTATCCTAGTTTACTACTTCATGTAGCTAAAAAATGAGATAATGGTGCTGGTGGGATGGTTTGGACCTTACCAAACTATCACAAAACCCTATTGGGGTCATAGGGTTCAACAATATCAAAGCATTTCAAACATCCAGTATAATATGCAACCTCATGTAGTGGATGGTGTGTCCTATATAAACGGTATGGATCCCACTCAATCTACAAATAAGCAATGCATAATGTTAGTTATAAAATCTTATTTTTTTTTACAATATGACACTATTATAAAATGGCTAACCTCATTAGCACATAACATGTCAAGTTACTCTCGTAATGTCTACAAGTGGTCTTTTGTAAAACCCTAATCTCTTAGTGAACTCCAACGACAGACATGAGGTTATTTATCAAAATAGGACAAATTTGAATGAGGCCTTCCTAAACGAAAATGCTCATAAATCCATGCTTTCAATAGCTTCAAGTAACCACCAATTTGCTTAACACTAGCCCTACTAACAAGTCCTAATTGTCTATACAGGAATGCCAAAACTGCAGCACCCCATGCATATGAGCTAACAACATCAATGTCAGTCAACATGTGCAGGTAAACAACAGGTACTCGAGTCCCACTCTTATCAGCGAAGAGGGTACAACTTAATAAATATAGCAGGTAAGCTTTGGTTGCGTATTGTATGAAATTTGCATCATCTATATCTTTAACTTCATGAAATCTGATTCTCAACCACTCTAGCTTCACGGATTGCCCACGAGATTGAACTAATTCTGCAAATGCATCATTCACTGGCACTCCCAAAGCAGCACTCACTAGTTCAGCAACCTCTTATCTTGTTAACTTTGGACATAACAAAGCCCTGCCAGTGACTGGAATGCCAAATGTGGTCTGTACATCGTCCAACGTGGCAGTTATCTCACCATCTTGCATGTGAAATGTATTTGTCTCTGGATGCCAGCTTTCAACGAAGGCAGATATTGCCACTCTATTGCCACTCGGCAAGCTTTTGAGAACGATTCAAACATTTAAGAGGTCCCTGCTCCTGCATTTTACAGAAAACATATAAATAATTTGAAGCATATGGTACATATGATTAGTTTAGTGTTGAGAAATTCAAAAAATGCTTTTTCTTCCAAACAGCGGTAGCACCATGGTTACGGAAGCTAATTAGCAATGAAGGATCCTCTAGAGCACCCGAAACTGGTTCCGTGTTGTCATTATCCACACCAACATCGTCCTCCATGAAGTCAGCCTCTACACCAATATCATTATCAACATCATCATCCTCCACACCAACATCGTCGTCAACATAATCATTATCACATTCACATGGTCATCCTCCTCCACAAGGACATTCATTTCCAATGCTTCAGGTTCTGTTTGCCTAGCACGTTTTCTGTTAGATGCCGTTGGTCTCTTACGTGAGACACCACTAACCATTTCTGTGTAAAAAGAAAACATTAAACCCAATATCAGCAAAAACTCGAATATATTAAATGACTGATGTAAACAATATCAACAAAGAAACCATAATTTCATAGATAACAGTCAATTAAAAAAAACAAATTTGAATATGCAAATGTATAGAAAAGGGAAAAAATTCTAATTATAGAAGAGAAAAATACAGGCTTTATTAATACATGATGTTTTAGAAAAAATTATTAAAATGATAAGTAAAGGGGAAACTTGGCACCATTTCAAACTTTTTTGTCCAATCAAATTGCATCAGCATAAAAGTTACTGTTCTAGGGAATAAGGAAGAGGTCATTCAAATGCGCTAAGGGGTGTTTCATTCATGTTTCTTCCTTTACAATTTAGGGCACTATTTGTTATGATAGATGTTCAAATTTACAATTGACAAAAATTGACAAGTAGGTTGCCTTTATTGAATGCTAGTTATGATAGATGTTCAAATTTTCTGTTCATTGTGTTTATGCTTTCCCTGTGTTGAATGTGATCATGATATGGTTGGAAATATGTTCCTCATTTCATACTTATAGCTTTACCTTGAGACAATTTATAATTAACTATTGTTTCCTTTTTTTTTTCTTTTATCTTTATTGATTTGTACTATGTAATCGAAGTATGCAATTGATAATTTTAATGTGCCTACATTGTTCTATTTCAAGTTTCTAGTTTTTTCTGTTTATTTTTAATTTTTAAATGCCTACTTTATTGTATCTTAAAGCTCACAATCTAATCTTCTTGGGATACATTGCCTTTAGATGTTACTTGAGGTGCACAAGTTTTGAATGACCATTGAGACATATAATCTAATGCATGTATTGGTATAAAATATGTTGTCTTACATGCATGTGGTAGACCATGGTGATATCTTGATGTGCCACATACTGAATTGGCCTACTGGTTGATATGTCAACTGACAGTGTATCTAACAGTATAGTAGTACCATAAGTTACTTCTATTAAGCAAATTGTAAGAATTCAATTTGCAGAGTTTTGGAGGGGGGAAAATAAGTTGGGACTAATGATCTTGAAGTACAACAAGGGGAAAAAAATTTAAGCAGCAACTAAGTTTGGAAATGTGTTGCTTTCAGGGTGAACTCAATTGATTAGTTTTCTAGTGAACTCAATTAAAGAATAATGTAAAACCTGCCTCTCAATTGAAGAATAATGTAAAACCTGCCTCATATATCAAATATCCAAGAAAGCAACATAGCTTTGCACATCTTAAAGATCAATAATTACCACCATCTTTAAAGATTGACAATTGAAAACCAAAAATTGCTTCTAACACACTTTCAATTTTATACCCCAGCCAATATATTTATGAAAACCAAGAACCCACAAAACTCTAACCCACAAATTCAATTTTTTCCACAATTGACAACCTTCTATGGCAACTCTTTACCCACAGAACTCTAACCCTTTCCACTTAACTATCACTCTCAAAAAAATAAAAAATAAAAAATAGAGACAGTGGGCAAGAGAGAGGACCAAAAATTTGATAAAACAAGGACCAAAATATGAACTTCAACATTCAAAACTAGCACCAAAAATCACAAACCCAATTAAATTCCAAGATCAAAACCACCAAAGCTATGTTGGGAATGTGCTATTCTTTATCTATTGGCAAAAAATGATGACATAGATGATATAGATATATATAGATATACATATCTATGTCTATCAATACAGCGAGAGAAAAAAGAGTTTTTTCAGTTACCTTTGGCAAATGAGAAGAATGAGTTCAATCGTCCACGTCGTTCGAACACCTCCATGCCATCTGAACCCCTCCACCCCGGTATTGTCTAGTCTTCTTCCCTGCGTCGTTCTCTTTTGCTTCTTTTCCCTCCAAAAGTATGGGTGTAAAGAAATGGGTTTTGAAGATTTTTTGACCTTAGGGTTTGTTTTGGTAATATATTGGGTGCAATGAGAATCTAATGTTTTTTTAGTGGTGTAATGAGATAGAGGGTGTAAAGAGGTAAAAGAGTGGTGTAAGTAGAATCACCCAATAAAATATTATAGGAACTACCAAAATTACTCTTTTATCCTTCCTTTTTGACACAGCAGTAGGAAGAGTAGTTTCCGTGTATATTGTTTACTGGCTCATGGGTTTTCATGGCTCCCATTGTGCCACGTAATTGCACAATCGGAAATGCAGTGAAACACTGACCTGCAGTTTTGTGTTTTCTTATTTATTTATTTATTTTTTCTTACCTCACTTTGGATAGGTGGTAGTTGTTGTTGAATTGAATGACAGCAAAATTGTGGCAGCAAGTTCGTGCAATTATTGATAAGAATATTTAAAAAAAAAAAAAAAACCAAAAACCAATAAACTTGTAAGAAAAAAGAAAAACCGCTTGCTTGTTAAAATCAAAAAAATTCTATTTTTTTCGTATTTTATTTATTTATTTTTTTGAACAAATTTTTAAAATTTTTAGACACACCTAACATAAATAGACATAAAAAGTATAAAGTTCGTAAAGAAAATCTTCTAAAAATTCACTAAATACTAAAAATACCAAATTTTTTTTTACAGAATTCATTATATTTTTTTGTTATTTTATGTATTTATTAATTTTTTACAATATTTTCCTCACATTTTTCTTTGTAGAAGATGCATCTAAAAAAATAAATAAAATACTTAAAATTATAAAATTATTGGACATACTTCCTTCATATTTTCTATGTTAATTTTTGGTAATACGTGTCACAATAATATGATAAAGTTATAAATTATTTCAATAATGTTTGTAATGGCAGTGAAACAAAATTTCCAAAATTTGTACATAAAAAGTAAAATTTTTTAGAATCTATTTTACAAAACACATCAGAATGTTAAAAAACTCATGTGTTTAGAAATGTATCATAATATAATTGGTAAATTTATTTCAAATATACATGGTATGTTTGTTATTTAAGTTGTTATAATTTGAATTCTCAGTTACACATATTCGAATAAAAACTAACAATATAGTTTAAAATATTCGTTCCTACCCGTGCGCTTGTCGTCGGAGTTGGTACGTAATGTTCGCTCTTACAGTGGCCATTGCCGGGTTTGAGTCCTCTGCCTCCATCACATCGGTAACCAGTATGCATTCGTCGTGGTTGGGCATTTCCAGCATCACGTAATCGTCGCTATCTTGGATATGCAATGTGACCTCATCAATTTCACTGTTCTGGAGTATGAAGTTATGTAACGCCATCGACGCACATAAAAAGGTCGCCTGATCAGAAAAAAGCAACTTCAGCATATTCTGCAATGCCCCCCACCTTGACTTCCAAGCACCGAATATCCACTCGATACAACTACTTAATGACGAATGTGCATTGTTGAACCGTTTGAACTTATTCTATGGTATTTGATTCCGATGGCATTTTGGTGATATCTATAACCCTTGTACGGGGCTAGGTAGACTGTCTTGTTGCCATAGTCGCTATCCACCAAATAGTATTTTCCTGCAAGGAACACAAAAATATGGACATAAATTTTGACCTATTCACTTTTGTTACTTCTAGTATGGTGAATCTTTAATGGTCAGTGTCACTTATCTTCGGTACATGCAAGTAATATATATGGCCACTAACCAAAGCCAATTATTTCAGAATAAAAAGTTACATTGCACTTTGTAGCTCGACTTTTCATGCTCCTTTCGGAAGACGATAAGCCCTACAGTTCGGACTCTCGCGGTTCTAAATCTGATCTCACAAGTGCAATGTGAAATAGATAAACACCAAAGAATAAAAATCCGAAAAATCTTTTGAAAAATCGATTTTGAATCAAATTGCCAAAAATGGACTGTTTTGCCAGATATAGAGTCGCCACCTAAATATTTTTGGGAAATTTAGGAAACCCATGACTCATGCCAAAGGCCACGTGTCCGTCATCACCAAGATTGTCTCGGCTTAGGAACTTAGGTACGAGAGGAGAAGGTCATGAATTGAGCACCCCCGCTCGCCCTATCAAAGATCGGCCTCTACTAATCATGATGTGAATCTTATTTACATTATATGCTCTTGTTCCGATTTTATTAGGCTAACTTAACTATGTGACGTACACAAGTATAAACTAATTTGCAAAAATTGTAACAATTTTTTTTCATGTTTGTTTTTGAAAAGAGTTTGTGAATGTGCCACTTGAAAAAGTGGGCTCAAATGTACATTTAATCAAACTATCCCAATTCAAACAACTAGCCTTCATCCACAAGCATGCAAACAGTTTATCATTTAAGCAATTAGCCTCATGATGAACATGCTTTGACATGGCAACAATCGCATTCATGCAATATGCTAAAGCAAATAAAAGCTTAGCTAGCACTCCAAGCAAAAAAGATGACAAAGTTAGAATAATGCATGATCCTAACTAATGTGATATGACTAATGCAACACATGCGATATACAATTACTAGGCTCGGCTACTAATATGGCATATGAATCAATTTGATAGCATGCGGTCTAAGCATGTATTCAAAGAACTATTAACTAACAATACAAGTTAGAATGATGCGTCGAGCCTCAATGCATGCAAGACAATGAATGCAAGGCATGAGAGATGCTAAACAAAATATGATGCCCTAAAATAACCATCATAAGCAGGTAAATAAAAGGGAGAAAAACGTGGGTTGAAAGACATACACATTATTACAACTGTGGCCTCGCGCAGGAGGGTTCGACTGAACTAACTAGCTAAGCTGATTGACTAGCTATTACAAAATGAATTAACTAACTATTCTAGTTAATTGAAGAATTTACAACAAATTAACTAGCTACTCTAATTAATTAATTATTTATTCTAACTAATTAATAATTACAACACAAAGTGAATTAATTTACAACGCCAAATGAACTAGCTAGCTAGTTATTATAAGTCCACAAGCGAACGAGCCTCGATAAGTAAGGGAAATGCTTATGCATGCACGGATTTTCACCCGAAAAGTCCACTGTTCTACTGCCAGAATGCTTCTGTTGCACAGTAAAACATCTTTTCACCTCGGATTTTGCTCTGTTCTGTTTCCAAAGAGTTACTGCTCAATTTGAAAAAAGTGGCCTGCAATCCATATGTAGTGACATGCTGGCCGGAAAAAGTGGCCTGCCACCTAGAAAAGTCTGGTTCTTCCTGTTGCAATAGAAAGCATACAGAGCAAGAACAGTGTATTCTCAAGGTATGTTTGTACACCTTACCTCTCCTTATCATTAGACATCTCAAAGGAGTGGTAGCGACCCTGATTTTTCGTAAGTTTTTATTTATTTATTATTATTATCTTATTTTATTTTTGTCTTCATTAATTGTGTGGTTACATGAGAATTTAATGTAGTATTTAATTAATTTAAGGTGATATTTAATTATATATAATTAATCTAAATATTTATATATATTTATTATATATATAAAAAAAGGTGTTATATATATTGTTTTTATAACACATATTATATATGTTGTATTTGTGTTGAATTTGTATAGTATAATATTATATAATATATCAATTTGGTTATAAGTATTAGAGCCTCACTAAGATAAATAAAAAAAAGAAAAAAAGAAAAAAAGGAAAGAACGAGAGCAGGAGCAAGCCGATAGAGAGAGAGAGAGAGAGAGAGAGAGAGAGATGAATCAAAATAGAGAGGGATGGCGGGGAGAGAAAGAGTAGAGAAAAAAAAAAAGATTAAGGTTTTGTTTTGGTAGCTTAATTAATTCTCCAAATATTTTTTTGATCATCGAAAAATAATTGTAAGTACAAAACCCACTTCCATTGATTTATGTTTAATTCGTTGTTTTTATTCGTTTATTTGATGTTGGTTTGATTTTGTATTTGTATGTAGAGGATGGATTGATTTTAATTATTTTGATTAATTGTGTATGCAAGGTTTAGGGTTTTTATTTGTATTTATTTTATGGTTGCAATCATATTCATGGATATATGAAATTGAAATAAACTTAGAATTCATAGGTAAATTCCTTACACTCCACCATGACTCCATGGATTGTTGTTTTATTTGAGTGTTGGTGAGAAAGAGTGTATATAAAAAAAAAAGAAAAAAGTGAGGATTATAGATTTATTTGAATACCTTAGGCTTGGCATATGTTTGTTCTCATTAGTAAATGAGAGATTGTGTATATATATATTGTTGCCTCGTTCTCATGAGTAGACGAGTGTTTTGATTTACGTGCGTACATATATGCTAACCATCCGGAGAGTGTGGGTCAAACTCGGGACGATATCCCCGTGCAAGTTTCGCTTCGGAGCGGTATTAGGTGTACGGGAGGCACATGAGATATATATGTAGGCCAGAAGTGAAGGGTCGAAGTGGTGGAGCTAAGGTACAAAGAATTAAATATGAACTTATATGTATAGTTTGAATTGTATTGATTTGTACATCTTGAAACAAATAATAATCGACCTCAATAAATTATGAAATTTAAGCAGAGCCATGTATATGTAATTCTAGACAACTTTTGTATTTTAACTTTGTACTAAAAAGATCGATTAGAATTTATAATCGGATGCTCTTGATTATAGTAGTTTTTATTCATTTTAACAATGCAGATTTTAGAGGCTGTTTTAACTCACGAAAACGAGCTCATTTTTATTGATTTCATGTAAACTGAAGTAAAACATTATTATGAACACTTTTTGTGTTTTAAATGTTTTTGAAAAAAATTATCTTAGGGTAGTTTCTTTTCGTTTTCAGTTCCAAATTTTTCGATCGAATTTCGTTTAGGATTTTCTATTAAGTTTTTCTCTCAATCTGTTCAGTTTTTACTAAATTTGTTCGCTTTCCCGTTTAGGAAATTTGATTCTATACAACTTTTATTCTTTGAGTTTTGGTCAATTCTAATGATTTAAGCATGAAATAGTGCGTTCGTATACTTCTTCAGCAAGTTACTTATGATTGAATTATACTTTCTTTTTTTTGCAGAATAGTGGGTCTTACTAACTTTTTATGCAGGGCTGACCCACCATAGTTTTATATTTATTTTATACTCAATGTATATATAGTTGTGTACGGGCAAGAAACTAAATACCATTGTATCTCAGGAAACTACTCCTTCGTCTCGATGCGGGTGGAACTACTTGTCTTGTCCCATAACAAGAATTAATGTACTTTTTTGTTTGTGTCTAATGGACATGTGGGTGTCAAATCTTGTACTCATACCAGTATACTTGTATACTGACCCGTTTTGTTTCTTGGCATCTCGGGTGCATTCTACTTGAGCGCAACTGAGCTTCCTTTGTAGAATTAGTTGGGACTACGATGGTGATGAAAAATAACTATAGTTGCTGGACATGTCTTTCAGACTTCTTTTGTTTTTTGGAGTTTAGAGTTTAGGGATGATATTAGTTTATTTATTCATTTTTTTTATGACATTAGTAATTTTGATAATTTGGCATTATGGGTTATTTTTCAACGTTACATTATTTAAGTTGTTTTGACTAGTTGTCGTTACTTTAATGTTAGAGGTATTGGATAGCTATGAAATTATGGTGGATGATTTGGTTGGCGTTTTGTTAGCTTTTTTTTTAATCCCTTATAATCTTTTGAGCATGGAAATTTACTTAAACCTTATGGAGACGAGAATGTTTAGATTTTTGTTTCACCCCTAGGATTTGGATGATGGAATGTTGATTGAGATTTAGTCCTAATTTAATATTTAATTGCCCAAATTTTAGGGCGTAACAGTTTGGTATTAGAGCCAGGTTTCGATCCTGGGATAGTGGAAGCATGGGTTAGTTGGTTTAGTTTGGTGATTGAGTGTATTCTAAGCATTTATGAATGAATTCTTTTTGTGTGTTTAACTTGAAGATGATGGCTGGAGGTATAATTTGAGAAGTGTTGAGCCCAATGGCACAAGGAAAGAAACAACTGCTAATGCGGCGGCGGCGACAACAGCGGCAGCAGTAGCGGTAGCAGCGATGACAGCGGCGGCTGCTACTAGGGCAACCAATACGTTGCAGGTTAATGTGGGGGAGATGAACGCTCAATTACTTCAAGTTGTGCAGAACAATAATCAAAGTCAGTAGGGAGATCCATTTGCGAAGAGAAACAAAGATTTTGGTTCTTTGGGAGGTCAGAAATTCTCTGGAGATGGAGGACCCATTGCAGTTGACGTTTGGGTTCAGAAATGTGAGATGGTGTTTGGTTATATGCAACTCACCGAGGTCCAAAAATAGGAGTTGGCGACACATCAGCTTGAGGGAGTAACCCTATTTTGGTGGAACTTGTGGAAGGAGAGTTTAGATTTGACGACTTTGACTTGGGCATATTTCAAGACCCGTTTTAACTGGAAGTTTGTTTCTGCAGTTATTCGGTCTCAACTAAGTGATGAATTTTCGAAGTTGACTCAAGAGGGTAGAACAGTGATCGAGTATGTCACCAAGTTTAATGAGTTATCTAGTTTGGAACTTTATTCACCAAAATATATGCAAGATGTCACCTTGAATGGCCGATACCGCCGCTGCGACCATAAATGTGGATCGCCTCCTTTTGGACTTGCTCTGGTGTAAGACTCCTACTATGAACCGATGTGAACGGTATCATAGCTTGCAGAACCTCGTGGAAATTACGTGACAATGTCTCCTTTGAGTGTTGGAACCGTTCTTGCAAATTTCTCCAAGACATTCCCAGCAATGCACAAATGAAAATGGCTACATTTTCTTCTAGCGGGACCCTATGCTCCCGCTGCGGCACTGTCAACCCAAAACCATGAAAAGCGTCGCATAACAACAAGAAGACTCGTTTGGATATACTCACGGAATCTTCAAACCGGCCCTGGTGGCCGTTAAACAACTCATATATCCATAAACGTCTCGAAAGTATTGATATATTTTGAAGGACTTTGTGATAATGGTCATAAAAATATCTTGCTGCACTGTTCCACAGCTCTATCAAGTTGTGATTAGTTTGGACCACCATTTCCCTCGCAATTTCATCGATAGCTTCCTGTAATCCTGAATTTTGCACGATGTTACTAGGATCGGCATCGTCCACCATATGAAAAAAATGAAAGGCAAAAAATGATTTTTCCAATATGAAAGGAAAACCTCGTCTAATTAGTAATATGAAACTACCACTGCGAAGAGTACAACGACCTCTTTGAGTTTGATTTACAAGATTTTTCCAAAATCTCACTCTAAATACTCTCACTCTAAGCTCAAACCTTCAGTAACTATGGAGGAAAGGAAAAGAGTTGAAGGCAGACGGACAAAGAAGGAGAAACACATTGTGAAAAAACAAGAACATAAAAGAAAAAAAAAAGAGAAATAAGAGATGGGACAAGGAGGAGGAGGGCATACTAGCCACGTGGGTTGTACACTGTAAAATAAAAGAGATGAGACAAGGAGGAGGGGGCTACATGCAAATGATTCCTTTTTTTTGTTCACCTAAAAAAATAATTATAACAAATTTGAAAGTAGTCACTACCAATGACACAATTAAAAGGACCAAACAAGCAAACATGAGCAATAAAAAAACTTCAATTAGTGATTTAAAGAAATGGGTCTTAAAATTTCCATTCATAAGCCAAACATCACCTAATCGTTATTTCGGCCACCATTTTGTTTGTGTCATTATTTCGGCCACCATTTTGTTTGGGAAAACCTTATCGTGAAAATTTTTACAAAATAATTTGTTTGTGCATTTTTTCACCAAAATGTGAACAATTTGACAAATGGGTATCAACAAAACAAATTGAACTACATCCACAAAACAAATACTCAGCTACTACTCAGCTTGAAAATTCCACATTCACATGATGCATATTCTGTGAAAAAGCTAGTGGGTATGAATAATAGCAACTGTTGACTGAAAAAGTTATAAAAAATGTCCACATTCCCATAATGCAAATTTGAAACAGTGCAATTGAACTAGCGAAAATGAACTTTTCAACATCGCTGCTCAAGCTTGCAAATGAAGATTGGAATCTATGTCCACTGTAGCACAAAATCAACATCATTAAAAAAGTGACAATGCATAAAAAAGAAAACCTCCATGTCGGTCAACGTCACAATATTTCAGAAGGGAAACAAAAAATTTAAAAAATTAAAAAGTAACAACAACATAGAAAAGAAATGCAAGACGGGTTTTTGTTTCATGAAACATTAACCCAATAAGGTTAAATAAGTCCTCAGAACCAGCCACCCATTTCGGAGTCGTGCGTTGGCGCGGATGGGCCACCGATATTTTGGGACTTCTTCATTCACAGCCAACTAATGACCGCCTCATCCATCGGAATCTGTAACAATATGGCTTGATTTGCTGGGTTGTCCATTAACGTCATACCAAAGACAATTAGCGGGTCTTGCAGATCTAGACCTCAAGGGAGTACAACCTTACGAGACACTTGCCAACTAGCTCCTGCGTCAAATTTCCATAATCATGATGCACTCGGATTTCTCGTTGTTGTAATTTAATTGAACACGCAAAGTTTTCCATGCTACTCGCCAACTTCGAAGCTCCCTCACTCTGGCCTTTTTTCTCTGTCCGTGTGTTATGTGACAGACTTTGCATTTGCTCCCGCCACTCGTAGGTGTGTTATCAACGTGAATTGCTGACGACCCTGCGCGTATGATCACCGACGTCAGCTCCTCTAGTGCGGAAGCGTGATGGATAGTGTGTTCAGTCTGCTGGGTAGGCTGGAAAGGGGGTAAATTGCTACTGTACTCGCAATCTTATTTATCCACAGGCAAAGGATCGTCCTCCATTGCGACCGGTTTGAAAGTTGCACCTGGTGTCCATGCATATTTTCTAATTGTCGTAGCACCTTCGTACACCCTTCGCATGAGCTCCATGTGCTCCAACGGTTTCGTTTTGAACTTTATAGCATTCTTGTCAATCTGGAAAAAAAAAAAAATTAAAAACAAACAAGGAAGACAACAAACACAATAACCATAAACAACAATATGAAATCAGACATAGATTGTATGACATGATGAAATGAAACATTGCTTCAAGGAAATAGTATTAGGGACTTACAATTCTAATTATTTTTGACATTTTGATTAACAGTTTGAATCATTTCCTTAGACTCTTTATAAAATGATCCTTATTTTGTAATATAAGTTTCAAATAAAGTTTGTAATATATTTTACGACCAATTACACTAACCTAAGCAATCACAAACCTGTCACGCCCTCAAAATTAAACCCATTAAACATAAAACACAGCATGCATTATTAAAAGGAAACCATTATCTTATTTAAATCATCAGAGTAATATGAAATAAAATATCAAAATAAATGCCCTACGGGCTTACATCTTGCCAAGCTAATACTTGGACACAAATCCATGAGTTCTAACTCAAAACAAATAAAGCCCTAGGCTTGAATGTTTACACAATTTAAATAAAACTACTAAAACAAATAAAACAAATCTTCAAGTCCAAATCCTCACAAGCTAAGTCTTTGGTGGTAGTGAACCGCCTGAACCTGAAAATAAAGTTCCCATATAGGGTGAGCCACAGCCCAGTAGAGAAATGCTAAACCAAGCATAAGAATTAACTAAAGTATTAGCATCTGATACATGGTTAACACACTATAATCGAGTTACAATATTCATGACACGAATGTCTACACTGCCTATGACACATTGTCTATGGCGCATTTTACTTTCCACTTATGGGTCAGGACCTGGCCAAATTAGTCAACACGGTTTCATCTTTTTTTACCATTACTTCCAATTCAACAGGAATAACAATTCAAGTTAGACCTAATCATAACAAATACACATATTGGTATTGTATCAATCATAATCAATTCACTTCCATACTTCCCAACTGATACACATTTTAGTGATGTATCATATCAACAATAAATAGACATATGTCTATTAATCAATAAGCACACGTAAGAGTGATGCTCCGAGTCCATCTATCTCCTCCCAATAAATCCGGTTTAGAGGTCCATCCCCTATCTTCCCCTAAACCGTGGAGTTCATCCCCTATCTTCTCCAAACAACATGCATATGCAATGAAACACGCAATTGCCATGTACAACACATAATCAATACAAGTAATGTTCTGTATTAATTCAACAGTCAACATAAATGACTTAATTCCAGTTATACCTAAGCCACATGCAAGGTCTACAACAATCAATGGCTACCCTCCACCGATAGCCCAAAACAGTTATTTCTAAACAAGAAATAAATACATCAATGAATGTAAATTTAACATTCCCAATTCCATGAATTAAACCAAATTTCACATTATTCCTTTAGATTAATTATACAATTTAATCTAAACCAAGACCCTAAGGTTTCTTCCCAAATTACCAAACTACCCCCACATACCAAAATTACCAAACTACCCCCCACATACCAAAATACCAACACTTAGGATTAAAGCGTATAAATGGAGTAGGAAATCCCTACCTCGAAGAAATAACTCAAAAAGAAGAAGATGAAGATGATGCCCAAACTTCAAAGTGCTCCAAACCAACAATTGCTCAGATTAAATGAAAGCCCTCACTCTCCTCTATCTTATTTGTGAAGGAACTAGGGTAGAAACCCACTCTAGATAGATCAATCCTAGGGAAGAAGGTGAGTTGGGAGAGAGAGAACTCGTAACCTAGGGTTTTCTGAAACTGAAGGGCTTTGAAAAATCGATTCAAACACGCCACCAGATTTAAGCAAAATAGGCTCGCTCGGCGAAGACTGTCGCCGGCGACCAGACACAAAATCATCGCCGATCCAAGAAAGGCTCGATCGAGCGAAGAACTAAGATTCGCTCGGCGAAGATAAGCTCGCCGAGCCACTAACATCGCTCTCGTGTCTAGCACTGGACGCAATTCTCGCTCGAGCCAAGAAATGCTCGCTCGAGCAAAGAGCCAAAAACGAAGACCTCGCTCGAGCGAAGAGAAGCTCGCTCGAGCGACCAAGCCAAAAATTGAACATGCAGACTTAAATTCTAAACCCAACCAATCTGCAACCAACCTGCTAAACACATCCTATAACCCAAGAATAAGGAATTAAAGGACAACAACAACAAATATAACAGCGGAATCCACGGAACGTAAGTCCGGATACAATAATCCAATGGGAAAAAGACCGGGGTCGCTATAAAACCTCTGCTATTTCCATAGGGCCAATTAACATGTGCTTTTTGTGTTATAAATTTTTATTTATGTCTAATTGTGTACATGATATAAAATTTTTGGGAACATGTAAATGCATAAGTTAACCAAATCTATATAGAGCAATGATACAAAGAATTGGAATACAAACAATATGAAGAAAATTGATTGTGTGCTTCAAGCTGAACCATGTTTCGAGTATTTTGTTTGTACCTATTTTTGCATGTATCAATGGTGTGCACAGATTGATTGATCTATTTATATATATAAGTTAAAATAGTATGTGTCGTACAGATATTGGTTGGTTGTGAATTCCAAATTTACGTCTACACCGTATTCAAACACATACCTTATCTTACAGTATCATATATCACAGGGATTATCGACATTAATAGTTCAAATTCATTTCACTTGTAAATCCTACACCTCAAATATTTGATGTCTAACACATAAATAATTGTACATAATTTCTACGAAGAGAAATCTTGATTCCTAACCTTTTTTCTTTTCCCTACAAATCCAAAACAAGGCAGTAGCATCTTATTGGTACTCAAAAAATTTTATTCGTCTTAGCAACAACAATAATATACATACTCATTTTGGCTGCTCTCGCTTACTGATAACCTCCATGTTATGCACTTATATTCACTGTATATGTATAAAAACAAATTTATCCTGTTGAATTAACAATGTGTAAGAGCACATTCATAAAAAAAAGTGTAACCGTTGAAGCCAAAACCAGAGGGTAAAAAAAAAGGGGAAAAAAAATAGTTAAAGAATATATGCATGAGTATCACCTTTTACGTAAGTAACAAAACATGGAATTGTTGCCTTCTCATATTTCGCCCACCATTCGTTGGATGCTAGTATCAAACCAGTCGCTTCCTTGTAACTTATGCCGGTTAGGCCCATGCCTTGTGTCCATAAGGCGTGACCACGACTGCCAATCCTTTTTTAGCAGTGTGTACTTGTTTTGCAATTGCTTCACATCATGGACCTTATTTGTACGCTTCTGGAAGGCCTTGCAGATAGCCTTATATTCATGCATTGTCATGGTATGGAAGCTGTTCTTGAAACCAGATTCCAACTCTTTGATAACAAGTTCTAAGAAAATCCACACTGTGTTGGAGTCCCAAGCTACTTTGTGCACATTTGCGGACTGTGGCTAAGTCTGTTTACTACCCTGCTTACGCAAATTTTTGGAAGGCGTGGACTACGTTTGGGAGTGCTTTATTTGGCTACTACAGTGCAGCAATAATTGTGGTATATGTGCAAAAACATGATGTCAAATGTAAAATGGGCATTCATAACATGGCAACATAATGGACAAGAATATAACAAAACCGAAAATAGCATATTGCTTAACCATTCAAAAACGCATTGGAGACATTGTACGAAAAGAAAAAACAAATAACCACGTGGGTAGTACATAGAAGCTAACAATTGAAGCACATCAAGTACGCAACAATAACATTACAACAACAACAACAAACAAGACGAACTTCACAAATTAAAAGAGACGCAAAGTGTGCTGCAGGTTAAGGATGTCAGCCTTCAATTGGAATACCAGGTCCAACACTGAGTTGTGAGTGTCATGCACAGATGTTTGGCCATATTCGTCACACCAGCCAATCCAAGAACGACATGGCCAAATAGACACATGTATTAGTGTAGTTTGAAAACATGTAAATGCACAACTGTTGAATACTCAACACTACACGAGGGCATTGGTAGTAGGCACGACCTAGATTTCTTGAAGATCTTGAAATCTTCACAACACACAAGCCAAAGCCACAGGCATAGAAGGGTGTTGTCTGCTCAGAAGTAGTAGACGACACAACCGAAGCCATGGTCTGTTTTTGGAACAACCATAGATGGAAACAGTAAAGTGGGATAACATGGACATGGAGCAGGGTATGACAAAGGACCTAGAGTCTAATGTGAGATCATAGGTTTGTTTCCATGTCAGGTAAAAGGAGAAATTCCATAGGACTATTGTAAGGCATGTCATGTTCATGTTGTTTTTCTGTTGTATGATGATCAGTTAAGGAACATGTGAAAAAGTGGGTGTAGCGAAAATGAGAATGGACTGCTTAGCTATTTTTTTGTCAACACATTATGATCCAGTAAACAGGCTGGTATTCAAATAAAGTTGAAATTGCTGCTCATTTTACCAACCTTTATAGGCATATACACACATGCAAAATGTGTATATGTAGTAGTTGTTTTGCCTATTTATTGGTCAAAAGTATCTTTCCTTATCCACATTGTGGTGTATGATTTTTTGGTTCTTTTGGATAAATTAGGTGACTGACTATTTGTGTGCCTGCTTAAGGTTAGGATGGTGTATAAATTTGGGGCATGAGTCAAAAGTAATTTGTATCAAACAACACCATTCCAGCCACAAAAATTGAATAACCAAAGCCCCAATTGAGAGCAAAATTTTTCAAATCGATCACCAAAAAAAATCTAAAATGTTACAGTAAAAAAAAATCCACAGTTATATATGAAGAAAATAAATAAGAGAGAGTGAGGAACTTGTTAACCAAATTTGAACAACTAGATTCAATCAAACATTTTTAGAAGCACTTGGAATGCATTTTACAAACCCAGATTTCAATTACAGCATACAACCCAAAATTCACACCAACTACATTGAATGAGATATTTTTTTAAATGTTAATTTGCAAGATTGTCTATTTTCAGCACTACATCATTAGTTATATGAATAAAAAATACATACTGTTATCTGTTTTATAAAGTTCGTATGTTTTTATTATTTATATTGATATATTCTTACTATTTATTTTATGTTATTCAAAAATTGACTGGATTTCTTTTTCAAAACTTAGGATAGGTTACTGTAATTTACGTAACAATTTATTGATTGGTTTATTTTCAATTTATTTTCATAATAATAATTTATCCCTTTACACTCAAAGTTTTTGTATCTCAAAATACTAATGATCTATTTTTGTGTTCCTAGTCCATTTAAGGGGAATGGCCAGTATTATTGGGACTTTTGAACATTCCACAACTTGGCAACTTCACAAGTCTACGATAGCGGCAAGAAAGTAGATGCAATATGCAAAAATTGATCATAGCCTCCCATGTTTGACCCCAAACTAGTATAGTGAAGGTGCAAATCAGGCATTGATTTTTCTCTAAAGGAAGAAAAAATAAAAAAGGGCTATGCATGTCAACAACAGAACCAAAATAGCTTGTGCTCCATGTTTCAGTATGATGATATTGTACAATTCTTATGTACAGCACATACAGGGAAAGAAAAAAAGAAGAGGAGAGAGAAAGGTAAAGGCGGTTAACACCACTGGCGTGTATTGTGGATTACTTAACAAAAACTCGAACATGGAGTAGAAGAAGCTACTAATTCGTGGAAAAGGGGGTTTTGTACGAATTGGTTGACATGCGCAAAATTATTGGACTGGAAGACATGTTATCTTCTAGTTTGGGGGATATGGGCCGAAGTGGTGTAGATTTGGTCAGCGGTGGTATAGATCTGGATGACAGATGGTCCTTCTCGTCGGGTACTATTGTGACGCGATTGCGTTGAGCTCTGACTTTGGCACAGCTTTGGCAGTGCTGCAAGGGCAGTCAGCGGTGTAAGGGTGACGGACTATCTTGTCTATGCAACTGAGGGATTGTCGGTGAGTTCAACGACGGTGAGTTCAACTGAGAGATGGTGTATGTCATGTATCGTCTCAGAGGCACCACCCAAAAGCAAGGGCAAAAATGTCTTTTTGCCCTTTGAAGAGTTAGACAAAATTTTCCTGCCCAAACCATGTAAAAGCAAAAACTTTTTGGCTTTTTATCTTATTTAGAGTATGCCAAACCGGCCCTAAAATTTAACTTAACCCTTGTAAATTAATCTATGAATTTTATTTTTTTTCAAATAAAATGATGAATTTTTTAATTGGGCACAATTTAAATCATAGTAGGCGGAGAGAAATTTATAAATAAATCTCTTAAAAGAATATATCACAAAATCTATTGCCAATATATTATATATAGGCCTCGTTTGATATGCAAGTTTTTGGCCAAAATAGTCACACACACATACACACACAAAAAAAAAAAAAAAAAAAAATCTTATAAAATAAAATATCACATTCAAATCATAATCATTTTATTTTTTTCTCACAACCATCAAATCAACTAAAAAAAATACTAAAAATCATCTCAAACATAACTTTTTTTAGCTAGACTAAAAGTCAAAAGTCAACTAAAATAGTAAAATTTTCAAACGATCCCATATATTTATAACATACAATTTTTAATATTAAAATATATCAAAAACACTAGGGTAATTATGAAATTTCATATAGTTAATCTTAGAGTGCTGCTATTAGCACCCTATTAATTATTTTGAACCCCCTATTTCTTTGGACCCCTACTTATAAATTCTAAAATTCTTAAAATTTCTTTTCTCCTCTCAAATAATATCAAAATTATCCTTGTGAAAACATTCCACCCATTCAATTGAATGCACACCCCCACATCTAAAATAGTCTCTCTCTCTCTCTCTCTCTCTCTCTCTCTCTAAAATCCTAACAAAATCCATGAAAGTGATTACTACTTCATCTCCACATATTTGTTCATGACCTGAGAAAATAAAAGTAGGGTTTTTTTTTGTTATTGATTCAAAATTCCACTTTTGTGGGTTCTGTGATCTCTAGGAGATTCAGTTATCCGTTCTCTAACAAATAAGAAGTGTTCAATTACCTGTTCTTGAACAAATGAACAATGTTCGGGCTTGTGTTCCCAAATTTCAGTCATATGTTCAGGAGTTCAGTTCCAAAAAAATGACGAACAATTTTTATTATTTTTGTCATTTTTTTCAAGAAACTTACCCTTACAAGGCTAATCTCCTCTAAGCAAAGAACACTATCAAAGCTATGAATCTTCTATGAGCTTTTATTGATGTACTCCTCTCGTCTCATAGAGTTGTGATTGCAAGAAAAACTTTCACTCATTGTCATTGCCGAAAAAGTGTAGGTAATCAAATGGTTGCTACCGTTATCATCGGAATATTGCTGCCAAAGGATTTTCAAGGTTTTGAGGGTAGGTGGGTTTTGAAGATGAGATTTGGAGAAGATGGATGGGTGGTGATGGAGATGAGTGCTCTTATAAACCCTAACTCATGATGTAGTGGGTGTGTGGGCTTAATTGTGAGATGGTGTATCCAAAAAATATTAATGTCCTTTTTAGTAATTTCATTTAAGGTTATTATTGTAATAAAAAAAAGCTAAAACATAGAGAGTCCAAAATAATTGATGAGGTGCTAACAATAACATCTAATCTCATTATACAATGACAAAACAAACATAAATTTTTACTAGTATGGTAGTTATAAATCAAACAAATATAATTTTTCTTAGTCCCTCACTAATAATTCCTACACTAATAATATCGTCACTAACAATTTTCATACTAACAATCTTACCCAACCTAACTCTAAAAATAAACGAGCTTAAAAATCACTTGTGTTTTGGGAAGTAGGTTAAAAGCCAACTTTTTACCTTTTTTGATTTTTTTTTGTTGAAAAAACATGCAAAAAGTAGAGAGTTCATATAAGTAAAAAAAAAAAAATCAAAAAATCAAAAAATTAACTTTTAACCTAGGTGCCAAAATAGACGTACATAACTCCGGACCATGAATAATAAATATTCAATCGGTCTAGACACACTAGAGAAGAGAGGGCCTTCGTTCCTACTTCGGTGAAACTTGTTTCTCTTGCCTCATCTCACCACCCCACCTCTAGTATCTCATTTTAAACTTTTTGGACCTCCATTCCACCCTCATTGACTTCTTCAATCTCCTCTAATATTACCTCCACCAAATTGCCACCTTAAAATGAAACAACAACAATACCACGAGAGCACAAAGTCAGTCGTCAATGGTATCGTCAATTCTATAGTGTTTTAATCTTTCTCGAAAGCACCTCTATTTCATTTACTCGAACAATTTTTAATGTCTTTTGTCATGACCTGTTCCCTATACCCAAGACTTAAGCATCGCGATCAGTTAATAATTGTGGTTACACAAGGCCGATTATAGAACAAAGCAAATTAACAAGCGCAAACAAAAATAATTAATTAAATAAATACGAAAATGTATGTCAGAACTTATATTTTTTATTTATGCAAATAGGCCATTAGGCTGATGTTTACAAAATAAAGAATTAAACTCGTATAAAATGAAAAATCTAAAATTCTCGTGATATTGATTTGTGATTATGTATCAATTTTAAACAATAAATAACAATCTCAATCAAACAATCAAAGACAAATCGACAAAACAATTTAACGTGAAAAAAAATCACAATTGGAGTGTCTCCAATTGTAATAAAAAATCACGGGCCAAAGCCACAAAACAATCCATTAAGAAAATAAAAAGGAATTACACTAGACCAAACAGGAATTTTAGGAAAAAGATCTTTTAGATTTCCTCTCTTTTTTCTTTCTCTCTTTTTTTTTTTTTTTTTTTTTTAACAATTCTCATTGAAGGAGAGTTGAATGAAGGGTCTACTCAAGTGAATGAGAGTGTCGTACCCTCAATTACCTAGCGAATTCATGCCCGAATTAAACCAACCCTGATGTGCCTTTTCCATCACCGTCTTCATCTCGAAATTGTCTTTCCAACGTTGAATCCACAATGCCTATGTCGAATCCACGACAATGAGCCACTCTGGAATCCACCAAAGTTTCAAGCCCAAGTTCCTGAAATCCACCGAAGAACGCTTCTCTTTTTTGTGAATAAAAGAAAACAAATATAGAAAACCTTGGTAGCTTTCCGCTCCCATAATTTGGACGGCCTAAACCCTAAAAACAGTGAACGATGCACTTTATAGAAAACAGAGTTGTGAAGATCGCTCGAGTGATTACTTCATCGCTTGAGTGAACTCACTAAAACACGTGCCTATCGCTCGAGCCAAGACTTCACATCTCAAGCGCAAAAAAATTCTCTCAGAAGTTCAGTCTACTTTGAAAAAATAATGAATGATGCCATTCACCACTCGAGCGCACAAATGACTGCTCGAGTGGTCAAATATAGTCAGTGAAGTGGCAAACAAAAGTGTAATTCAGGTTGGATTCGCATTTAAACACTTATAGTCACACTAAAATGAAATAGCGAATAAAATTACAACTGAAAGGAGTTTTTTCAAATGAAATTATCAATTAAAAAAACTTAACATAAAATATAATTATAAATATTATAAAAGTGCAATGCATTTTTACTCCAGAACTCCATTCCTGAAAACAAGCTATACGTCTCCTTCCTTAGTCATTACATTCTAAAAACCTGATAAACAACATATAAGCATATTATATAGTGAGAGGTATTATATCAAGAGTATAAGGATCATAAAAACACCATAGATAAGCATTTAGGCTCAAACTGATCGAATGATAAACATTTCAGTCAAAACAGATAAGTTGCTCAATTTCATTTCATATAGCAAAATTGTATTTCAGAAATCATATATAATTATTATCATGTAGAACATATACCTATACCCATGGACAAAACAAATCAGAGGGTTACATTGATAATGGCAACAGATCATAAGGTCACAATAATAGTAATGACAGATCAAAGGGTCACATTAATAGTGACGGTAGATCATATAGTCAATGGATCCATGATAGTACATATGTATTGACTCAAGAGGTGGCTCATATGGATTCGAAAGGTGGTTCACACAATAGTGTAGCATGTAGTTTCACACAACACTTTGCTCCATATTAGAGGATCACAAAACAGAAGACTAATGTTGTTGAAGTCTTTTAAGACATAGGACCATCATGGTGGTACTTACAAAAATAATATATGTTTGGTGTATTTGATTATCATTTTGATGTGTTTCATGTGATTTGAAAATAAAAATGGAGTCAAAACTTTGTTCGGCTCTAGTTTGTCGAATAAATTAAGATTGTTCGGCCTCTGGTAGCCGAACATTTTAAGGTTTTCAAACAACTAAGGTTGAACGTGATTAATTTCACTAATTTTGCTCTGTTTAGTTGATTAGAACTGAACAAACTAAGTTTGTTTAGCCAAACATGGCCGAACACATGAAGTTTGTTAGACCTTGATTATCTGAACAAATTTAAATATAGGGAAAAAATGTTTGAAAAAGGTTGTTGGAGTGTGAAAAGGTTGCTGCTAGATAGCAATAGAGATTCAAAAGAGGGCTAAAGGGTGGTTGAATAGGGTTGTAGTGGCTAAGAAGAGTTGGGGGATGGCCAATAGAGCTGGTGGTGAAGGTGGTAGGGGAGGGTGTTCGTTGGAAAAAAGGTTGTAGCAAAAGTGGGGGGTTCAAAGAAGAGGTATTTTGACGATTATGGTAGGAGTTCAAAAAAAAAAAGAGGGAGGGAAGCAATTCAGGTTGTGGGGTTTAAAGAAGTAGGGGATCTTAAGAAAAGTAGTGGGGGCAAATGAGAGTACTTATAATTAAAAGGATAAAAATACACTTATGATAGTCGCTTAAAATACAGATTATCTCATACGGTTCAGAAAATTACAAATATTCTATTGTTAGAGTTTGTTAATAGAAAATATGAAATTTCATGTCCCTTTTGTATGACAATGAAATTATCATAACTATTAATTGAAATATATTATTGACATCATTAAAACCGTTAATTGAATAAATGGTTAATAAATGAAAAAAATTATTTGTTATGGGATTAGAAATTTTAAGAAATTTAGAGCTTAGGGTTTAAGCCATGTATGTATAATTTAGGCACTATTTGGGAACAACATTTTTTATTAAAATATTCAATAAGAGTAAAAAATACTAAAATAGTTAATAAGACAAAATGACACATCCCATACATTAATCAATTATTTTTTTTCTTTCACAACTATTTATTTAACTATAAAAAAATTCACAAATCATCCAAAATAAAACTTTTTTTTTTCTTTTCATCTCATAAAATAGTTAAAAAGTCAAAAAACTAACATAAAAAATAAAAAGATACATTTTTGGGGAGAATTTCAAAATAGTGAAAAAAAAAATTACAAAATATTTGAGGAGTAAATAATTTTGTAATTGAGTGCAAGTGAAAGGTTGTGGAGAGCATAACAGCCGCTGTTGCATAGCCAATGAAGTTTTATTTGGACTTTATTTTGGCGATTTGAACTATTCACATTTTAAAAGATATCAAATATAATGTACCTAAAAGAATTCAATATAATCGGATATGGATATCCATTTCATTAAGACATTCAGCTTGTTTGGTTTTGGCTTTTAGAAAATATTTTTTAGAAAATTTTACTTTTTATTTTTCGTATTTTAATGTTTTCAATGATTTTTTAAAATATTTTAAGCAATTTTTTTTAATGTTTAGACACACCTAACATAAATACATTTAAAAAGTATAATATTTGTGATTTTTTTTTAAGTCTTGTTTGGGAACAGGTTTTTTTAGTCTTCATTTGGAAAGAACTAAAATAGCTCGACTTTTTGGCTTTTTTATTATTTTAGCCTCGTTTGGTTTTTGTTTTTGGCCTTTTTTTTTTTTTTTGTAAGAAAAAAGTGTAATGATTATAATTTAGATGTGACATTTTAACCTATTTTGAGAAGTGGGTTAAAAACCACTTCCTAACTTTTAACCAACTTCTCTCTCTCACAAAAAAGTCAAAAAAGTCAAAAAATAACTTTTAACCATCTTTCCAAAACACCCATTTGTCTTATTGGCTTATGTAACCAATTTTGTCTTTTGTGTTTTTTTAGCCAAAAAGCCAAAACCAAACATAGCTTTAGTAACTTTTGGCTTTTTGGCTAAAATATGATGTGGCCTCGTTTGGCAAGTATTTGTTTTAACTTAAAAGCCAAAAAGTTATCAAAAAAAAAAAAAAAACCAAAAAGCCTATAACCTATACAAAAAAGTCAAAGATTTTTTTTCTTTACTTTTGTATATCTTTTTTGTAAAAAATTAAAAAATCATTCCAAACATACTAGTTTTTTTTACCTCATATTTTAGTTAAAAAGTAAAAAAGTTACTAAAATAGTCTGTTCCCAAATGAACTAGTAGGTTTGGGATGACTTTTTTTATTTTTTACAAAAAGATGTGCAAAAAGTAGAGAGAAAAAGAAATCGTTGACTTTTTAGTATAGGTCGTTGACTTTTTGATTTTTTTAGTGACTTTTTGGCTTTTAGGCTAAAAAGTGATGTTACCAAACGTGGCCTTAAATACCAAAAAATAAGAAAATTCAATACATTTTTTTTTGTATATTTATTAATTTTTTAAAATATTTTTTACAAATGTTTTATTATTTAGATACATCTAAAAAAAAATTGCTTAAAATTTAAAAAATATTCACTAAAAAAAAAAAAAAAACCTAAAACCAAAAAAACTCAGTTTTTAGAAAACTGAAACCAAACTCACTGATTTATATCTAAGTGTTTGGCATAACTTACAAAAGTCAAAAAGTTACTTGGTTTGGCAAGGGCTCATTGGGTTTTTTTGGCTCAATGAGCCATAAAAGACAGAATAGGCTCATGAGCCACAACAGACAAAACATCCCATCCAACCCCATAATCATTACACTCTTCTCTCACAAAAAAGTCAAAAAAGTCAAAAAGCTAAAAGCCCTTCCCAAACCAAGCTTTTGAGCTCAGGCTCATATAGTCAAAAAAGCCAAAAAACTAAAAAACCAACCCACTTCCCAAACGGAAAAACGTTAAAATGTCCATATTATTTGAGAGAAGTTTGTGAGAGAAGTTAGAAGATAAAATTATTATTTTACCTTTCGAATTGAACCACCCAAAAATCAAAAGATTAAAAGTTAAAAAATCAATAAAAGTAAAATAATCATTTTGGCTGTGTTTGGTAAGGCTCGCGAACTATATTTCCACCCTCTTGTTTGAGCTAGACGTTTGGATACAGATTTGAAAATAAAATTCTACCACAGAGTTCAAAATGATATTCGAACTCTTGTTTGGCACATTTCTCCCTCTGTTCAATCTCCACTGTAAAAAGCTTCCAAACGTACATATTGGGCTTGTTTGATTTGTGTTTCAGAAACATGTTTTGGAAAAAAAAAGTACGAAAACATGTTTGGTTTGGTGTTTTGGGAAATTTGTTTTGGAAAATTGTTTTGAGAGAGAGTTTTGGAAAAAGTGATTGATTTGATGTGTGTGTGAGAGAGATTTGTTTGGAAAAGTTGTTTGGTTTGTGTGTTTTGGGAAATTTTTTTAGAAAAATTTGTTTGGTAGAGAAAATTTCTGAAATTTGTTTGTAGAGAAAATTTCTGAAATTTTTTTCAGAAACATCAACCAAACAAGCCCATTTTCTCTCTTTTCAGTCTTCGCCATTTCTGAAAAGCTTTATGTGCAAAGAAAATAAAAGCTGAAGATCAGAGCTCAAGATTCTTCACGGGTCTCGTCTTCTCCCTTTCGAATTAAACTGTGAGCTTCAAATCGTTATTATGTTTGTGAACCCCTTTCCCACCCATAAATTCGTCTGGAAATTATATATGTGTTATATATATATATATATCTCATTGATTTGCACTTTCATCCCTAAATTCATCCCCAAATTAATTTGTCTCATGCCAAATACGGTTCAATCTCTTCCTATTATTGCTGTTGTTGGCATGGTGGCCTCGAATTAGAGGTTTCACCAAGTTCAGATCTTGTTCTTTTTATTCTAGGCATAATTACAGTGTGAATGGTGGGTTTTAGAGGTGGGAAATTTCTGATGTGAGAGGTAAGGAAATGGAGTGAAAATGTAAGCAATAGGGAAACAGGATGGAAGAAGCTTCAACTGAGGCTTGAACTGAACTGAAACTACGGCTGGATAACCCACGGTTGACCTCTCGGTTGACCGGTGACAGTGGGTAAGGCAAATTCTTGACAGTAGGTGTAGGTGGACGATTGTAAGATTCATCCATCAATAATGGAGGTGATTGAACATATGCATGGGTTTCGTTGTTTTGCTGAATGGTAATGAATGTTGATCAGCTCACTTCTTAAAGCTTCACCAAGCCTCTGACTTATCTTCATCAACGAAGGACACTGCAAAAATTAATAAATCAAATAAAATTGAATTGTGTGTAATAAATTGAGTCAATGTTACAAAAATGATATTTGAATATTTTTAATATTTTAATTTTCTAAATAATTTTAAAATATTTTTAATATTTTTAATGTTTATATAAGCCTAAAAAATGAATTGACAGAAAAATTAATTGACATAAAAGTTATTTGAAAAAAAAATTACTTAAAAAAAATTAATTGAAAAAAAAATTATTTTTTTATTTGAGTATTTTAAAAATAGTTTGGTTACGACTGTTGATAAAAAATACGGATATCAAGTTATGAGTTGTGTGTTTGATTATCAATTTAGGTTGAATTAAGTTTTGAAAACTATTTTGAAAACTCATCACCAAACAAATTTTTTTATTTCACACGTGACATTAAACTTTCAAAACTCAATTCCACATACAATTCAAAACTCAATTCAACACTTTATTAAAAAGTCATAACCAAACAAATTTTCTACACTTAAATCATAATTCCACAACTCACAAATTTAAAATACAACTCATACTCTCAAATCATATTTACAAAACTCTACCAAACACAACCTTTAATTTTATAAAAATATTTTAGGGAGACTTATTTATAAGTCATTTTTCAGACACTTATGGTAGGTTAAGTCATGCGTAATTTCTTATAGAGTCACAAGTCCTATTTAGATAAGAATATATTTCACAAGATCTTACATAAATATAACGTGACGTGACACTTACATAAACGTAACGTAACGTGACACCTATATAAACATAACGTAACGTGACACCTATATAAATGTAACGTGACCTGTCACGTTACGTTTCGTAAACTTAATGAGTTTTTATTTTTTTTTAAATTGAATGTGAAAATGTTGCTGGTTTATGTTGGTGTAACGTTACGTTTCATATAAATATGATTTATGGTAACATTCAATTTCCTATAGAAAATTGAATGTTACCATAGATCATAGGTGTCACGTTACGTTTATGTAGGTGTCATGTTACGTTTATGTAGATGTCACGTTACGTTACGTTTATGTAGGTGTCACGTTACGTTACGTTTATGTAGATATGATCTATGACAACATTTAATTTTCTATATAGGAAATTAAATGTATAGAAAATTAAATGTTGTCATAAATCATAGGTGTCACGTTACATTTATGTAGGTGTCACGTTAATGTAGATATGACCTATGGTAACATATATAGGAAATTACATGTTACCATAGATCATAGGTATCACGTTACGTTTATTTAGGTGTCACGTTACGTATAGGTATCGTGTTACGTTTATATAGGTGTCACGTTACGTTACGTTTATATATATGATTTATGGTAACATTCAATTTTCTATATATGATTTTATTATTATTTATGATATTTACAACTAATATTGAGGTTAAATGTGTCAATAAACTTCCCAAAAGACTCACTGGAACATAAATTTTTTAGTAAAATCATATGTAACATAAGTCTCCCTTATGAGACTTATAAATAATTTTTCTAATATTTTATTACACTTTTTTTTTTATAAAAAATAAAAAAAAAATACACATCCCAAACCACCCAAAACAACCTCTGAACTAGTGAGCTGTTTAGTGGCTGCTGCATCTCTCTACGACTCTCTCTCTAAAACAGCACTGCAGAACTGTGCATCATCATTCATGAGAACATTACAAAGCTTCATGCACACAATCCTCGAAATCAAACCCTCGTCTCACAGTTCACCATTATCAACACCATTCCCATTCGGCCCCTTCAACTCCACAACACAACGAAGATGGAAGAAAAAACCATCAGACACAGCACAGACCCGCCTAGAGAGCCGAACCAGAGACCTCAAGCTCGACAAACTCACAACCCACCTCCACAAACTCACCCTCGTCCTCACCCTCCACCGCCTCATCTCCGCGCGAAAGCGCGGCCCTTTCGTCTCCGTTCAATTCATGTCTCGCTGGAAAAACATCGTCGGACTCAACATCACCGTTGGAACTTTCCTCCGAAAATACCCTCACGTTTTCGAGGTATTCACTCATCCCATTAAGCGAAACGTTTGTTGTAAAATTAGGAAGAAAATGAGTGATTTGATTCAAGAAGAAGAGGGTTTTATTAGGGGTTCGGAATCGGAGAATGTTGGCCGAATTAAAAGGCTTTTGATGATGTCTGTAAATGGTACACTTCACATTCATGCTTTGAGATTGATTAGGAGAGAATTGGGATTGCCCCAAGATTTTCGAGAATCGATACTTGGAAAGTATACAAATGAGTTTAGGTTGGTTGATTTGGAGATTGTGGGTTTGGTTGATAGAGATGGAGAATTGGGTTTTGTTGGGGAGGTCGAAAAGTGGAGAGAGAAAGAGTTTAGAGAGAAGTGGTTGAGTGAATTCGAAACAAAGTATGCTTTTCCTATTAATTTCCCGACTGGGTTTAAGATCGAGGCAGGGTTTAGAGAGAAATTGAGGAGTTGGCAAAGACTTCCTTATGTGAAGCCTTATGAGAGAAAAGAGGAGGTTAAGGTTCGTACTTGCGGAGGGATTGAGCGGTTTGAGAAGCGAGCTGTTGGGATTCTTCACGAGCTTTTGTGGTTGACTGGAGAAAAAGGTTGCTGTGGAACGGTTGGTGCACTTTCGAAAGGATTGGGGTATAGAAGTTAACTTGCGAGAGCTTATTTTGAAGCACCCGGGCATTTTCTATATATCTACCAAAGGAAATGCCCAAACAGTTTTTTTAAGGGAGGCATATGGTAAAGGGTGTTTGATGGAGCCAAACCAAATTTCTGTTGTTCGGAGGAAAATGTTGGACCTTATTTTGCTGGGACGTCGGAATACTATAGCATTGAGAACTCGAAAAGAAACCAGGGATGAGAATAGTAATGTAGTATGCAATGAGATTGAAGGGGGGACAACAAATGGTGACTGGGTTATTCCATTCCTAGATGGTTTTAATGATACAAAAACCCGATGATGAGCTCAGTGAATTGGTGGTTTATCTAAGGAAGAGCTTAATAGGCTCTCTTGAAATCAGTCCAAAGTTGCAGGTGATGGATGGGCTGCATCACCCATTTCAGAATGTGGCACTTTTGTCTAATTAAACTTCCTATGGTCTGATTGTTGCTTCTTGTGTGCTTCAACACCAAGAAGATTGCTTCCTGCAGTTAACTTCTCAAGAAAAATCTTACTTGGAGCCGGCTTTAATACATTTTTCATATTTTTGTATATTTATTAATTTTTTAAAATATTTTTTCACAAATATTATAAAATTGCTTAAAAATTTAAAAATATTCACTAAAAATAAAAAAATACGAAAAATAAAAAAAACTCAATTTTTAGAAAAGTGAAACTAAACTCATTGATTTATATCTAAGGCCCCGTTTGGAGAGTGGCTAAATTAGCCAATTAGTTAAAAAATTACCTTTTTAGTCAAAAAGCCAACAACCCATACCAAAAAGTCAAAGATTCTCTTTTCTCTCTACTTTTTGCACAACTTTTCGTAATTAGTCAAAAAGTCATCCCAAACATACAAGTTTTTTTTACCTACTTTTTTAGCCAATTAGCCAAAAAGTTACTAAATTAGCCTATTCCCAAACGAGGCCTAAGTGTTTGGCATAACTTACAAAAGTCAAAAAGTTAAAAAATTACTGAAAAAGTTAAAAAATTCATATTATTTGGAAGAAGTTTGTGGAAAAAGCTAGAAGGTAAAATTATTATTTTACCCTATAAAATGAATTATCTAAAAGTCAAAAAAATTACTAAAAATAAAATAATTATTTTAATTTTATAAAAATATTTTATTACGCACATTTTTATAAAAAATAAAAAAAAATTACGCATCCCAAACTAAACTAGTGAGCTGTTCACTGGCAGCAGTATCTCTCTACGACTTTCTCTCTCTAAAACGGCACTGAAGAACTGGGCGTCATCATTCATGAGAACATTACAAAGCTTCATGCACACAATCCTCGAAATCAAACCCTCTTCTCACAGTTCACCATCATCAACACCATTCCCATTCGGCCCCTTCAACTCCACAACACAACGAAGATGGAAGAAAAAACCATCAGACACAGCACAGACCCGCCTAGAGAGCCGAACCAGAGACCTCAAGCTCGACAAACTCACAACCCACCTCCACAAACTCACCCTCGTCCTCAACCTTCACCGCCTCATCTCCCCGCGAAAGCGCGGCCCTTTCGTCTCCGTTCAATTCATGTCTCGCTGGAAAAACATCGTCGGACTCAACATCCCCGTTGGAACTTTCCTCCGAAAATACCCCCACGTTTTCGAGGTATTCACTCATCCCATTAAGCGAAACGTTTGTTGTAAAATTAGGAAGAAAATGAGTGATTTGATTCAAGAAGAAGAGGGTTTTATTAGGGTTTCGGAATCGGAGAATGTTGGCCGAATTAAAAGGCTTTTGATGATGTCTGTAAATGGTACACTTCACATTCATGCTTTGAGATTGATTAGGAGAGAATTGGGATTGCCCCAAGATTTTCAAGAATCGATAATTGGAAAGTACACAAATGAGTTTTGGTTGGTTGATTTGGAGATTGTGGGTTTGGTTGATAGAGATAGAGAATTGGGTTTTGTTGGGGAGGTCGAAAAGTGGAGAGAAAAAGAGTTTAGAGAGAAGTGGTTGAGTGAATTCGAAACAAAGTATGCGTTTCCTATTAATTTCCCGACTGGGTTTAAGATCGAGGCAGGGTTTAGAGAGAAATTGAGGAATTGGCAAAGACTTCCTTATGTGAAGCTTTATGAGAGAAAAGAGGGGTTAAGGTTCAGTACTTGCATGGAGGGATTGAGCGGTTTGAGAAGCGAGCTGTTGGGATTCTTCATGAGCTTTTGTGGTTGACTGTGGAGAAAAAGGTTGAAGTTGAACGGTTGGTGCACTTTCGAAAGGATTTGGGTATAGAAGTTAACTTGCGAGAGCTTATTTTGAAGCACCCGGGCATTTTCTATATATCTACCAAAGGGAATGCCCAAACAGTTTTTTTAAGGGAGGCATATGGTAAAGGGTGTTTGATGGAGCCAAACCCAATTTCTGTTGTTCGGAGGAAAATGTTGGACCTTATTTTGCTGGGATGTCGGAATACTATTGCATTGAGAACTCGAAAAGAAACCAGGAATGAGAATAATAATGTAGTATGCAATGAGATTGAAGGGGTGACAACAAATGGAGACTGGGTTATTCCATTCCTAGACGGTTTTAATGATAAAAAAACCGATGATGAGCTCAGTGAGATTGGTGGTTTATCTAAGGAAGAGCTTAATGGGCTCTCTTGAAATCAGTCCAAAGTTTCAGGTGATGGAGAGGCTGCATCACCCATTTCAGAATGTAGCTCTTTGTGTAATTAGACTCTCTATGGTCTGATTGTTGCTTGTTGTGTGCTTCAACACCAAGAAGATTGCTTCCTGCAGTTAACTTCTCAAGAAAAATCTCACTTGGAGCGGGCTTTAATTCGGTCAGTGTTGTTTGTGTTAATCCTTTGTTGTTCTACATGGTTTCAAGCTACATGGTGTGCTATAATCGTAGTTTAAGCCTAATTTACGATCCAACAATGCTACAGGGCCCGAAAAACGGTGCCCCGAATGCCCCGAATATATATATATATATTTTTTTCTTTCTTTTCAGCAGAAGAAAGGAGGGAGGAAGATGAAGGGGGGAAGGGGAAGGGGAAGGGGAAGGGGAGAGGGAGGGGAGGGGGAGGGGGAGGAGGAGGGGGAGGAAGGACTGGAGGGGGCCTAAAAAATGGAGGAGGAGGACGCGATCGGCGGAGGCCGACGCAACCTCTCTCTTTCTCTCCCTCTCCCTCTCTCCCTCTTCCTCTGCAACTGAGTTGCAGAGGTTCAACAATGGCGAAAAAAAAAAAAAAAAAAAAACGGAATGCCCAAAACGACGGAGGCCGACGCAACCTCTCTCTTTCTCTCCCTCTCCCTCTCTCCCTCTTCCTCTGCAACTGAGTTGCAGAGGTTCAACAATGGCGAAAAAAAAAAAAAAAAAAAAACGGAATGCCCAAAACGACGTCGTTTTGGGCATTCGGGGCATTCGACCCACAATATTTCGGGCCCTCAAACATTTTCCTTTACGATCCCCTGCTTCATAAAATAAAAAGAGAACAAGAAATTGGAATATAACTTTTTGTGTTTTCCTTTTCATGGATGGAATATACGTCTTTTTTCATATCTATTTGATTATCCTATCATTTTAAAACTAATATGTATGTGTATTTCTCATGGTCAAAAGAACAGAAAAAAAGTATGAACTTGAAATCTTCTTAACGTAGATTTGTGATAAAATCCTGTTGTTGCAATATATAGATGTTAAGATTTGTTAATTCAGAAGAATGAAATTGTTCAGTTGCAGGCTCTTAACCTTTGTCATAATTGATTTGGAAAGGTCCATATTATTATTATATGTCTTGGTTCTGTTGTTTTTGTTGTGGCCTGAAGTTGCTTGCCCAGAAGGTGTTGATGACTCCCAAATGTTGCACTGGTGTAGGGCAGCTGTGCTATTTTTAAAAGATGATGCCGTGCATCATTATCAATGCTGCTGGTGCTGTGAATGCTGCTGGTGCTGTGTATGCTGCATTTTGGGTCAGCTGTGGCTATACTGATTCTTGTAATAGGACAAACTTTTTCATGTTATTGCTGAACCTGTAGCGTACTGTACAGCTGGTGTAGGCTAGTTTTGTATTTGTTTGCAGGGCCTCCATATCATCTTTGGATGTAAATGGCCTCCTTCCTTTTGATATGTATGTTGGCAAAAGCCCTGCTTATTGTTTTCATGTTCATCTTATCTATCTTTTTTTTTTGATAAATATGTTCATCTTATCTATCTACTATAACCAAAAAGGGCACTAGCACAGTTTTTCTCTCTGGCCTCACTTGTAATGACCTTTTTGCTTTTTAGTCATTTAACAGTTTCCATTTATTTCAAGTACTAAGGTAGTGAGCTCTTCGCCCTTACTCACCGCGATGCCTTGATTAGATCCTTTGTGACGGCGAGAACCTTCATCCTTCCTCATTTTTGCAGCTTTTTTTGTTTTTCTTTCCTTACTAGAAGCCACCGGCTACAGTGGCCCAACTGGTGGTTCTTTCTTAGAAACGACCATCTTCAGCAGTGAGATCCTAACCCTTACTTGCCTGCCTTGCCGCCTTTATTGGAACCACTGTGGCATCAAAGACGCTTTGATCGCCATTATGTTCGCTGCTTTTTTGTAACGGTGGCCCAATAGTGGTTCTTTCTTTGAGACTGATGGTGGATAATTTGTCCATTAGGAGGAATTTCTTGGCAGTGAATGGCCAGTGTGGAGGATGAGTAGGAGGATAAGGGATTTAGAGTATTTGGGGTCGAGTAAGGAGAGGGTAATTGACAGGTTCAGAGAGATATATGAGAAGTTTGAGAGGGAGAAGTACGGGATAAATGATTGAGTTGGAGAAGTAGAGAACGCAATTCACAAGGATTTGGATATTTAGAGGATGTAGCTGTTCAACTTGAGAAGTTCAAGCAAGCGTCTATTTTGAATGATGAGAGATATATTGCTTCTGAATTAATTTATTTTTGTGATCATTTATTTGTACACAATATTTGATCAATTTAGTTCATAAAGATATTACTTTTATGCTGAAGAATCCATTCTTTTCTGTGTGAAATGGTAAATAATATAGGAAATTTTAAAAGGTTTAGTATGTGTGGGGGTTTTGAAATTTTGGGGTACAATTGGTAGCTGGGGAGCTATTACATTGCTAAGTAATTATATACATGACAACGTCCAAATGTTGTGATAATCATGATTAATCTTGGAGGAATTGGGGTTGAGCAAAGAGAATGAAGGGCAAAGGCACGAGGAGGTTGTTTATTCAAAACTTTTGTATGATGTTGTTTTGTATAAGTTCAAATCTCCAGCCATAATCAAGATGCTCATTAAATTCACTTCACTTGATAGCAAAATAATAAGAAGCAAGAGTATTGTTTGTACGTAACTATTAAATGATGTTGGCACACAAGTGTAGTGTATGTACCTGGGCCCAACCCCACTACATGGCATTGCCACATCAACCTCCGGTGGCTTCTCCTACAAGCCATGCATGCATACCATGTGTCACTTCCAGTTGATGACAATTGGCCAATCAGCAAGCTGAGCTCTACCACTGCACTCGGCCTCACAAGACCTGCAAGGTACTCAGGTCCATCCTGCTTGGTTGCTTGGCCCGCTGATAACCCCACCGAGTGAGGCCTCAACCTTAAAGACAACACGGGATGCACTGCTTAGGCTGGGAGTGTGGCCTTGGCACCCCACTTGAGACCACTAGAGGATTTTTTGGATTGGAGGCAAAAGTTCAGAGTCGTCTGGATGCTCTCTGAGCTCCATCCCTTGGGAATGAGGCATGCTTGGACCAGTCTTAGAGAGTGAGTGGCCTTTGCCAAGACATGTAATAGCTTGATGATTGTATCTTACCTACATCTGAAGTTGTTGCTGCTGTGGTAGTGTGCTTACACTCCAAATTTATGATGCATGGTTATTAGTTGTATGTTATATTTTGAATAAATAGTATTTTAGCTGCTGATGAATATATACTCATCCAATTGTGATCTCCCCCTCCCCGGAATCCCTTACCCTTTTTTGGGTTTATTATGTTTGTAATTTGCAGGTTTGTTACTCATAACATCTGCAATGGGAACTCCTTATGTATTTCTTCATGAAATCTCTGATTGCACCATCAAATGGACTATTAAAGTTGGAATTGTCTCGAGAGTATGCCCTTCATACCCAAGAGATGGGAAATTAATGTATAAAATCGATGAAAAGCTAGTCTTTTTTCATAATGCCGGGCTGTTTATTACAATCTTGATTCCCAACAAATTTCTATGTTATCCAGGAAATAAAGATACAATGCTACCATCTTTGCTAAGGAAAAAGTGAAATTTATGCACAATTTAAAGATCAGTAGGAGTTACTACATCTCAAGAGCTGCCATTTTTTTTTATTATAAAAAAAAAAACTGAATTTAAGCTACCTGCAATTGACGAGCATGAATGCCATGACGGTCAAGTGTTTTACTTTACCAAAATTGAAGAATTTGAGCTAGAGAATTTCTGCACAACAACAAAGGAATTCTACTTTTTACCTCTTTGAGATTTGGTTAAACGCACTTCCATGTTATCTCAAATTGGTAAATGTTTATTTCCTTATAGTTATTGCATAACAGATTTTCTCATATCAGAAGCCACTGGATTAATTCAAATGTTACTTGATGTTAGCTATTGCTGCTATTGTTTTGAATGTTGGGCCAAAGTAAAAAAGTAAAAAAGGAAGAAGGATTATATGGATTTATTTAATTATTGTTTTTTTGTGACAAGTAACCAACTCTTACTTACTAAGTATCTATGTTGTCATTCTCCAGCAAAGATTTAAGAAGTGATCTTCTTTAGTTTTCTTCATATTACTAATTGAATTGTAATTGCTGTATTTCAGCTTAGAGAACCCAATCTTGACAAGTTGGGGTGGATTCGTCTAAAATGAGTGTGGACTGCTATAGAATTGAAGCCAGTTATTGTTGCTACAAATTTGCAAGTAACAGGCGTATATGGTAAAATTATTATTATAATTCATTCGTGGCAGGCAGAGCATTTGTCAGAGTGATATTTCGTGATCTATTACCTTTTAAAGGGGGAAAAAAAGAAAAATCTTTCCTCAAGTCTATCAACTGAGATATCAAAATCAATTGAACAAATTCACCCAAACTATCAATTGAACAAGACATACTAGAGGCCAAAGAATTGCAATCTTAGTATGTATATTTGCATTTGTAGAAGTATTCCATATGTTCAGTTATACTAACAAATGTAATTTGATTTTTTATCCCTAGGAAATTGAATAGTTGATCCAATTTTGAATGATATATTGACAAACCCTAGAGCTTTGCCTAGATTGGAACTCAGCACCATTGAGGAGATTAATGAAACCTCTTACATGGTGGTAACAACCTTTCTGCCCTTTTTTTCTTTATTTTTTCTTTCCCTTAATTTTCCAGTGTGACTCGCTAATAGAAGGCTTTATTGTGATTGATGTACCAGCAATGTTATTTGGGAATGAAGCAGAAAAAGTTTCTCGCTTAAAGAGAGCTCATGAATTTTACCATAGAGGTATATTTGATACTCCAATCATGGGGTTTGTTGCTACAAATAAACTGCATCATGCATGTATTTTCCTTCTGCCTCGCATACAACAATTTGTCCAGAATTTTCACCAGCAGTTTAATCCTTAACATCTTGGTAGAGGCCTTTCAAGAACTCAAGGCCCTCAATCTCTTGTGCCAATGTTACCAACAGGTTAGCCTGGCTACTTAATGCAGTTGCACCTTGAGGCCTGATGGTCTTTTGTAGTACTCTACTTTTGTTGGATTACACTTCTCATGAAAATAGCAATTGATTTCTGCTCTTGGGATAGAACAGCCCCTATGTCCACACTGCCAGCATCACACTACACCTCTAAAATCTTTTTGAAACTCGTCAGAATCAACACTGGCATTGTGCACAACTTTTCCTTAATCAAAGTGAAGCTCTTCTCTGCATCTTCACCCCACACAAACTTATCTTTTTATTGCCGCAATAATATTGCTGAAATTCTGAATGAAATATCTTTAAAATATAGTAAACTATGGTAGTTCTGAACATCACTAAATGTCTTAGGTGTTGGCTATTCTCGGACATCTTGAACCTTCTTTTTGTCTACGTCAATTCCCTTTGAACTGATCACATGTCCCAAGAAACACACACTTTTTGTCAACAAACTGCACTTCTGGGGGTTGACATACAGTTCGTTTCTTGTAGGATTGTCAAAATCACTTGCTAAGTGTTCTACATGATCCCTACCAATTTACTGTAGATTAAAATGTCGTAAGAATAAAACTACTACAAATTTTCTAGCGAAGGGCCTTAATTCCCAATGCATGACTTGTATGAAAGTGTCTCGAGCATTGGAAAGGCTGAATGGCATGACCAGCCACTTGAATAGGTCATCCTCAGTCTTGAATGCTATTTTTTTTAATTCATCTTCAGGTTGGATATGAATCTGATGGTATCCACGACGTAGATCAATCTTTGAGAACCACTTCGATTCTTCCAGTATGTCCAACATGGCATCGAGGCAAGGGATAGGGAGTATGTACTTGACAATGATCTTGTCGATGGTTAGACTGTCTATACCAACCTTTGTCTTTCTTTGGAGTCAATAAGGCAGGAACTATGTTACCTGGAACGGGAATGGGAAAGGGAATGGGAACGTGATATGCCACATGCTCTAAAGTGTGGTACAATAGGGATAGACTTGTATATATTACATTTAAGAATTTGAGATATTATTAAAGTAACTTTCTTGTGTCTATTAGACATCTAACAAAACGTATTATTACTTTTTTTTTTTAATTTTTAACTGTTGATGTTTTTGTCTTGTCAAAACATAACTCACCTTGGATTTTAATTCATTATATGTGATTTTTTTTTTCTCTTAAGGTAACATTTAAGGAAATATATTGAAAAAACTTTTGAGATCGCTTCGGATTACTAAATTTACTGTTTTAGAACAGAAGTATACCATGTTTTGGAACATGCATACAATACGTAAGTCGCTAGGAGATTAGCATTTTCGAGTAACACAGGGCAGGAACAACACATGGACTCGAGCTTTCGTGAATTAGTCCTTTTTGAAACGACTCTTCAACTTTCCCCCTCAGAATCTCTCTTTCGGACTCATCCGTAGTGTGACATGTTTGGCAAGCTTGCTCCATTCTCAAAATCAATATGATGCTGATGTCACTTATTGGTGACATTTGATTCAGCAGAAACTCCTTGAATTCCTCAAGCAGTGGTTTTATTCTCTCATGGACTGGCACCACTACTTTCTCCTTGTCCTCAGCTACAGTAATGGGGTTTTCACCACAATAAGATGACTGCTGCTCACCCACTAGAATAATAAGATTTCAATACTTCAATTCTTACCCCTCTTTATAATGAATTTTTCTTATATTACATATCCTTGTCAAAGCTCTGCCCATACCTCGTGTTCTTTCCAAGTCAATTATCTACTGCCCTTGTTAGCTCACCCCTTCTTTTTCAGGACATGAACAAGGATGACTGCGTTGATTATGTTAAAAATTTCAAGAAGTCGCTTCTGCATAATATTTTTTTTATATATATCATTTGTTGAAATATGCTTCGGAGAACTCTTGTCGTGTAAGTATTTTAGTTTTATTGTGTTGTAATGGGTAGAGGAGGACATGGAATTGAGACTCGCCTCAGTGAGGTTTTCGTCGTAATTTTCTACCTTGGACTTGGAGCCGCTATAGGCAGTCCTGGACCTTCATTTCTCGATGTTATGTACTTGCAAATTTTATTTATTTGTGAGGCTTGTGTTTTAAGTCACAAGACAATTGTATTTTTTTATTAATCTATTATCTTTATGCAGTCCTCTCGTGGAGCGGGGGGGTATGTAAGGGTACATGGTGGGTGTGAGTCACCAGACCATTCGTAGCTATTCGTCTAAACTGATAGTTAGAAATGAAACAACTTTTATACAAGTTACATCGCTTAAAGTATATAATAATTGTAGAAAATTAATGTATTGATATTATTGATTGATATATTGATTTACAATGTGTTTACAAGAGCTCTCTTTTATAGAGAGAAATTGGATACAATGGAGCCATAATTAATTGAGCAATAAGAACTAAATGGAGCACTAAACTAAATGGAGCACTCACTAAACTAAATGGAGCACTAAACTAAATCACTAACTATATGGGGCAGGTGGAGTAGGTGTAGGAATTGTTACATTCAACAGCCCCCCTCAAACTCAAAGGGGTTAGGAACTAACCAACTTGAGTTTGGAGAGAGTAACAAAACAGGAAAAATAATCTGACAAATAAAAGTAGATAGGAGACACTATATGGTCGTGTCAGACCGTTGTAGAAGACAGTTTATGGGGTCATGTCGGACCGTTGTAGAAAACAGTTTACGGGGTCATGTCGGACCGATGTAGAAAACAGTTTACGGGGTCATGTCGGACCGTTGTAGAAGAGAACCAAATCAATGTTTTAGCCATCGAGTCTTGTCGGACCCATATAAGAGCTAACCTAATCAATGTCGGACGCTTTACGTAGTCTTGTCGGACCCATATAGGAGCTAACCGGAATCAATGTCGGGACAGTTTACAGAGTCTTGTCGGATCCATATAAAAGCTAACCGGAATCAAAGTCGGGACAGTTTACAGAGTCTTGTCGGACCCTCAAAAGTCGCACCCTCAAAAGGTGTGCCAATTCTTATCAAAAGGCGTGCCATCAAAAGGTGTGCCCGACAGCCATCAAAAGGCGTGCCATCAAAAGGCGTGCTCGACAGCCATCAAAAGTCGAGCCATCAAAAGGCGCGCCGATTTGTCGTTCGCCGAGGCGCGGGGCTGCCTTGCCTATTTAAACCAAGGCGAGCCTGTCGCTGATGCATAACAAACCAGCTGAAAAAAAAAACTCGGAAAACCTCTTCATTTTTTGAGAGATACTCAGAACACTCTCGCCTTAAAAATGGCTTCTTCTTCGGCCCGCTACCCAAAACATAGCCTCTTCTTCCCGGTCTTACTTCTTCGACCTCAATGAGTGCACAAGAGAGATAACCGGCAAGGTTCTCGAACCGCAACCAAGTGCCCTTGGACCAAGCCCCCCTGGGTTTGCACCGTTGAACTATCCGATGGTGGCAGTTGAGCAGATAATGGTTGCTCAATCTGATATTGAGGCCAATTATTATACATTAAGGTCATGTGTTGAGACAATGACGGCGGTCAACAACCTGTCGCATCGGCTTCAGAGTAGAACAACTGAGGTGCAGCAGGGAAAAGCTCAATCGCTCGCTCCAAATAAGATGTATACGGATGCGAAAGCAGAGATATGTGTGCTCAAGGCGTAAAACAAGGAACCGCGGAAGGCCACCGTGATGCTCGATTTGGAGGTCCTCCATATGTGATTGAGGAGCAACGGAAGTGAACGTGTTTCGGCGTGGGAAACACGGAGACAGCACCGGCAAGGGACGCCCAAGACAAAGGCAAGAAGAAGAGAACAGCTGAAGAGGCGAAAAAATAAGGCCGATTTTTGTGGTGGTTGGAGGTTGTGGTTGATCTTTTTTTTTTTTTGGTGTAAAATGGTGATCGGGTTTGATTCCCAAGATGAATAAAATAAGGTTGGTGATCACCACCACCATCTTGTGTCCTTATTACACGATATTCAAGGCTTGAGTTACTAATACTAGCGTTGAGCCGCATGAAACATTATTAACTTGAAAGGATGTGAGATCAACGAGCAGTTGTTGATCAACAAGAAACACCCAAATCTGTTAGAAAGCTTTTATTCTCCTGTGCCTTCTTCAAGAGATGATGGCTCAATGGCAAATGTTACGCGGAGCCAATTCTTTAGTCCTACAGCCACCCCTGGTAGAACAATCACAGACTCCTCCTTTGCCAGCTTGAAAGAGAAGTCAATATCATCTTTAATGTCTTCCAGTAGTGACAGATTTAGTTTCACCATTACAAACATAGATCCTTCAGGTTTGCTTGGGCAAGAAATGCAAGGATCTCTTTAATTCCATAATAGCAAATGTCTGCAGCTTCTCTCAGTACATTAACAATTTTGGAAAAGAAATCATCTTTCGTTTTCTCAAGGATTTGAGGAATTGCCCCCTGAATGAAAGTTGCCGGGTCAGAGGAAATATTTAGAAAGCCCTTAATGCAGTCAACTATCCCATATTTTGCAAGGACGCCATTGGGATCATTTATGACAAGCCAACCAAGTCGCCAACCTGGGACAATCCACCTCTTGGATATAGACCCAACTGTAATAACAGTAATTGATCCAAAGACTCCCATGGGCACGAATGGGTTACTCCCAAAAGTAAGATGATCATAAACTTCATCAGCAATCACTAATAGTCCAAGCTTTCTTGCAGTCTCAGCAACCTTCTTTAAATGTTGGTATGTAAAGACATTCCCACAAGGATTGCCAGGATTAATAATAGCCATAGCGACAGTATTTTCATCTGCTAGAGCTTCAACTGCATCAAGATCTACCTCCCAACCTTTCTCTGGAAGAAGATCATAGTGGCGGACTTCAAGATGGCTAAATGCAGCACGGGCTTCATAGAATGGGAAGCCTGGTCTTGGGAGCAGAATGTTTGCATTTGGAAGAGCAAGAACTGTTAACATAACTTCAATTGCTTGTGTACATCCAATTGTCAAATAAACATCGTCTGGTGACAACTTGTATGGCAGATCTTTTGAGAGGTACTCTGCTATGGCACTTCGGGCCGGAAGAACACCGACGGTGGGAGAATAACCGTTGAATTTGGCGGATCGGACGCAGATCGAAGCACTCTGGTTTTGTCTGTGCATTACACATAAATATAAAACCACAAAATTGCTCTAATTTATCCTTGATCAAGGGCTTGAGGAGGGTAAGACAGAGTGACAGGAGCAGGAGGGACAGCATTAGTTGTAGGAGCAGGGTAAGCACGCAATTGCCGCTATTTGCTTTGCGATCTACAGAGGCTGAAATGAGGGGTAAGAACTCAGCTATGGAAGAAGGTATGTGTAGAAACACAAGCGGAATAGGTTGAGGTTCGGCGGGCGGCCAAGGAAAGGTTGCCGCCCGCTAGAAGGCGAAGAACACTAGGAGCTTAACCTATGGTTCTGATACCATGTAGAAAATTAATGTATTGATATTATTGATTGATATATTGATTTACAATGTGTTTACAAGAGCTCTCTTTTATAGAGAGAAATGGGATACAATGGAGCCATAATTAATTGAGCAATAAGAACTAAATGGAGCACTAAACTAAATGGAGCACTCACTAAACTAAATGGAGCACTAAACTAAATGGAGCACTCACTAAACTAAATGAAGCACTAAACTAAATCACTAACTATATGGGGCAGGTGGAGTAGGTGTAGGAATTGTTACATTCAACAATAATAATTATAATAATCTCTTATTTTATAATTTAAATGTCACCTATCAATTTAAGCCATGTTTGTTTGGACGGACTGGATTAGGTTGTATTAGCATTCTTATGACTAATAGTCCTAGGACTATGAATCCTTTGGATTGTGTATCCTATCTTATGTTTGGATTGAGTTGGGATTATAAGGAGGGATTAATAAAATATTATCCAATCTGATGTTTGTTTAAGGAGATTTGAATGGATAGGGGGAGCTTCTATTTGCACACACACCTTCCCCTCTTTACACATCTTTTATTGGTTCAGAAGTTGATTTCCGAAAATAAACAATTGGTTCGGAAGTTGATTTCCGAAACTAAATAACTTGTTCGGAAGTTGAGTTCCGAATGTTTTTCAATTTTTCGACAATCAACTTCCGAATGTGTTTATTTTATGTCAAAAATAGTAATTTCACTTAAAAATAAAATAAAAATAAAAATAATTTTTATTTAGTGTGTGTAAAAAGAGGATGAGGGATGTGCAAATAGAAGCTCCCATGGATAGGACATGACAAGATATGGGACATCCAATATATTGACCATGATACCCCTATTATAATTAATATAAAATTTTGCACTAAGATGAGTTATAATTTTTAAAAAACAAATTTTCATATTGTTGCTCCACATCCATTTCGATTTATTTGAACGAAATTTAACCCATTTTTTTAATAGAAAAAATAAAAAATAATTCAATTATAAAATTTATATATACATAAGCAACCATTTTAAAAAATACACTACTATTTTAATCATCTAATCATTCATTGTTCAAATTCAAAAAAGTATTTATTTGAACAAAATTTAACCCCCACTTATTTTTTAATAGAAAAAATAAAAAATCATTCAACTACAAAATTTATATATACACAAGTAATCATTAAAAAATATGCCCTGTTATTTTAATCATTCAACCATTCACTGCCTAAATTCAAAAAGGCATTTATTTAAACAAAATTTAACTCTTTTTTTTTTCGAACAAAAAAATATAAAAAATCATTCAACTATGAAATTGTAGAAATATAAATCTACCATTCATCATTTCAAAACAAGCATTTCAAGTAGCATATTGCAACATGAAGTAGCAAAATATGAGTAGTTCAACAAAAAAAAGTAGCAAAAAGTCAAGTCCTTATTACATGCATTAGAGTAATCAAAAAAATTAAGTACGTAGAAGGACATAAAAGAGCCACGAGTCTATCATGGAGCACTGTTACGTAGCAACCTCATCACCCACCTTAGTTTGTCATCATGTGTCCAGCTGAAGAACATGTCGAGCTTTTGAGCACTTTGTGATATGATCTCACAAGCATCTAGCCTTTCATTAAGAGTAATTGGCAACTTAATGAGTTCATCATTCAAACTTGCCCGTTTAGATGCGAGATCATGTTCATAACCCAGTCTTCGACCAATGAAATCCAACTTTTCATTGGTGGCAGAAAATACCTCACCCAACTTGTTAGCAATCATAGACAACCCTTCCACTACATCATCATTGCCTCTAGGCCTCTTCTTGTTGTCATTTTTTTTTGTAGAACTTTCAGGTGGTCGTTGACTTGATGAGCTGGAGCAATTTATTCCCTCGCCGATATGACTACTAATACCCATATGTTCAAGAAATGTGCCATCATTTGCAAGACTATTGAACAACAATTCTTCCTCAGCATTTATAGCATCAACTGCATCAGCAGGCCCTTTAGCAAACTCCTCCGTAGCTCGATCCTTACCAAATATGTGGATCCATGAGTCGAAATACGGAAAACTTTTGTTTTGTAGATTTTTCGCAGCGCTCTCCCTCTACAATAACCAATTTCAATTAATATCTCCAACTTAAGATTAAAGAAAAATGAATTAAAAAATTAATAACTTATACAAAGTAACTTAAAAGAAAGTATTTTACCCGAACATATGCTTCCCAGACACTATCACTCTCAACATCAATTCTTTTTTCGGTGTCATTCCATCCAAAACCACTAGTACCAAGCATTCCTGCTACACAGTTGTAGTGCTTCTTCCATGTCTTTTATCTTTGATTCAATGTGGGGAGTGCCGCGAAGGTTTGTCCCGGGTAGCATCTCCAACAATTTCTCTTCTAATTTCATAAGGTAGCCAGCCTTGAAGGCATTGTCCTGTTTCATTCCATTGTTGACAATGTGCATCAAGGCATTAATAAGACATTGCTCTTCTCGTGGGCTCCACAATCACCTTGGTTTTGACGGATCAACTTTCTCCTTTACTTTTTTACGAGAACTAGACACTTCACTATCCATGCCTAGCAAAGAAGAACAAAGAAAAGTGTGCATGTTAGTCTCCATTATATGATTATCAACCTGTTAATGTGCCAAAATAAGTCAAAAAATAAATGGATTTAATAATCAAAAAATTTCATACCCATACATGCATGTAACAAATCCATGAGACAAAAATATCATCACTTAAAAAATATGCAATCACCAACAAAAACCATATAATTTTTGCAAAATATGGTTCAACATCCATAAGCTAATACAAGTTCCAAGTACAAATCAAATGAAACTACATCATACTTGTAACAAGTACTTTTACAAATATTGAAACTATCATTGTCATGCCTTCCTACTAGCCAACCAATTGTTATATAGTTGCATTGCAAGTGTATCCCGCCACCCAATCCACTCATTAGATGTCTCAACGGTGTCAACAAAATCATCTCCCAATTGAGGTTGATCTTCTATTTCATTATTTAGCCTCTCTTCTATTGGGTCAACCAGGCATCTCTCGACGAATGAGGTTGTGTAACAAACAACATGCTGTGATGATACGATTTTGAGTTCTAATGGGGTAGTATGATGCACAACGAAGTATTGCCCATCTTATTTTCAACAAACCAAAACACCTTTCTATGACATTTCGAGCTGATGCATGTTTCATATTAAAAAATTCTTGATAATTAGTTGGAGTGCTCCGCCTCCAAACAGACAAATGGTATCGTTGGCCCCGATAAGGTGCTAGGAATCCTTGTCCATTTGTATACCCGGCATCTACTAGGTAGTAGTACCCTGTATGAGATGTTATATATTAGAATCTATTATTAAATAAAACTTAGTAATTCTATCAAGCAAAGTTAATTATTTATTAATTACCAGTTGGAATTCTTAAGCCATTGGGTCGATTAATCGCATCCCTCAAAACCCTAGAGTCTGCAGCTGACCCTTCCCACCCCGGCAACACATATATGAAGTTCATGTCCTGAGAGCAAACTCCTAGAACATTGGTAGCAATCTCCCCCTTCCGCGTTCTATATCGTGCTTGGTAAATCACTGGTACACGAACTTTAATATAGGTTCCATCAAGTGCTCCAAGACAATTCTAATACATAGAAGACATTGTAATAATTATGAATTGTAAAAAAAAAAAATGTGTAATGTATTTTATTAAATGTTTTACAAACTACATTTACTTGGAAACAATTCCACCTTGGATCAGTGCATGCTTGTGTTATAGGATTTGGTGTCCTAAGTAAGTGGCCTTGAAGGCGTAACACAGCTTTTAGGACATCATTGAAATGTCGACTTACGTCTCCCGACCTAAAGAAATTGAACTTAAGTTTTCATACTTTCAAGTCATGTGCCAAGACGAGGAACAAGGCCATCTTCTCTTCTAAGGTAACATGTTTTGAATGCCCCAACCCATTTATTGTACGAACCATATGGCATAACGTCATAAAACAATGCCTATCCATATGAAGTTGTTCAATGCATGTAATGTCGCTTTCTCTCACTAGCCGATTAATGTGGTCCATTTGTTCTTGCAATCGATTGGGCCCTCGAATAACGGTACGAGGATACTTATGAATGTACCTCTTCAAGACAATTTCAATGGCAATATATGCTACAACGCATAAGGTGTACAATTCTTGCATTACAACTTGCAACACTACGTATAGCTCAAGCTCCTCATTACTCTCATCTCCAAAACCATCGAAATTGTACTCCATCTATGCAAATAGTGATGCACATCAATATATTAGAGTACAAGAAAACTTCATAATTCCAAAAAAATAATTAACAAAACAAAAAATAATAATAATAATGTAGAACATATGAGCATAATAATCTCTATAAATATATTCTTAAACTGGGATTCATTAGTAACTCAATTCATTAGTAATATAATAAGCCTAGTTTTTCCCTTTTGATTGTCCTTGTGTTCATTATTGCATTTCACCGCAGTGATCCTAATTCTGAGGAATATTTTTCATGGTTTTTCATAGGTGGGCTTGGAGATGTTGCTGGGGCTTTACCAAAGGCTTTGGCAAGGCGTGGGCACAGAGTTATGGTAACTATGTTCTTCATATGATGAGTTAATAGCTCAATACTGAGATCTTCAAATTCAATGGTTTTAAAGAAGTCAGTTGACCTGCTTTAGTTACTGCAGAGACAATTTAAAAGGGTGGTTTTATATATAAAAGGGTGTTTGGATAGTAAGGTTAGTAGTTGAAGATTGAAACCCTAATAAATGGCCTCTAGCACTGGCATGCATGATAGTGTGTAGGGGACCAGCTAAGCAAGACAAGAGCAAGGTGAAATTTAAGCTGGGTTGAACTGAATTGAGAGAGAGGGAGAGTTTTAAGTAGGCAACATTAATACCAAACTTGTAAGCCTATTTACAACTTAGTTTGAACAATTAAATCACAAATTCAAAATTCCACTCTAACTATGACCGTTTTTTAGGGATCAGACGGAACCCAACCCAGTTAATTAGCAATTCTAAGGTATATAAATGAAAAATAATTAATGAACAGCTTAGTCTAATTGTGTGTCTAGGCCTTATATAAAACTATAGAGTAAGTTGAGGTCAGGAACATACCGACCACCGAAGTAACCCTTTTTACATACACTAGTTGGCTGGCAAGAAATGTGGAATATTCTAGCACGCAATAAAGTACAGTGTTTAAAACATAAAAACAAAAAAAAAAGAGAGTATATAGCAGCTGAGGAAGTAATTGCATATTGGTAGAGCACCAGCATTAGTGGCATTTCAATGGGAAAAGCTGGTAGTTGAATTTTTTTTAAAAGAGCCTGTTTAGTCATTTTCAAAATGTTTTTTTACAAAATTCCAACATAAAACAATGGTTATGATTACTTGTTAGCATAGACATATAACCATAAATATAAAATAAGTTTGACAAAGTTCTTTACAACCAATTTAGTGATGTTGCCAACAGGATGTTATTAAACAAAATTGACAACACCAAAGTTAAACTTCTTGTTCAAAAGTGTGTCTATCCAACAATTAATCAAAATTCACATTTGAGAAACCAGAAATGCTACCATATGCAAAGTTCTCCAATTACCAATTGACATTACTCAAGTTAGCCTAAATTGAGCACCAACATTTTTCAGAGCTTGTCATGAGGGAGAGGTTCTTTCCACACACACACATATATGTATGAGAAGTTGAGCACACCAACATAAATGTGTTTAAATTTGCAGTTACAGAGATTTACAGGCTTATTTGAATTAGACAGTTATAGGATTTGACAATTACAAAAAGGGTAGTTTAAGAATAAAAAAAATCTGTGACATCCACACCAACATCCTAGTTGGCTTTATATAATAGTATAGATATATGAAAATTTTTAAGTGTACAAAATTTGATTATAGAATTAGATATAACTCTCTCACATAAGGTGGGATCGATTAAAATGTGTGATTTCTACCTCATGTGAGAAGGTTATGTCTAATTATGTGAATAAATTTTGTGCACGTAAAACAATTGTCTATATATACATATGTTTTGGAGAAACATAAGGGTTTTGTTAATGATGATAAGTAACCTCTTACCATTTCCCTATGCCCTTTGAATTTGTGGAGACTTATTTATGAGGCAGATTGAGGAAATTCTAGATAAAGTTAAAGAGGCCATGTGAATGTATACATTTTAAAGGCCCTGTTTCCATATCTCTCTGTCACTCTGTCTGTGTGTCTGTTAGAAGAGAAGCTCTAAACGTGGTTTATTAATTGCCTCAACTTTACACGACAACAAATGTGCTTAGATAACCTACTATTTCAAACCCAATCTATAAGCTATTAATGTCCAAATACAGTACTATTTACTAGGATATGTTATGTATATACTTCTCATTTTATTAGACCATAATGAACTCATTACTCACACCTGAGGCCAACTAATTACATACGTCCTTTTGTGTTATTTCTCTATATCTGAGGATTAATATGCCATTAAATGACAAAAAATTTCAAGACCCATATAACTCATTTAATATATAGTTGCCTGCATTTTTCATTATTGAGTTGTTAATAAAGAAATAATATTCACACTCCTTTTACTCTCTGATGTTGTTTTTTTTTTTTTTTTTGGTTATTTTATTTCCAACAGAAAGAAAGTCAGAATATTATTTCTTTGATAATAAAAGATAATTATATATATAGTTTTGCCCAAGAAGTGTATAAATGCCATCAACACTACATTCTATCTACATTTAAATTATATATATAGTCAGAATATTATTTCTCTGTTGATCAAATGATTTAGTTATTGCAGAGACAATTTAAATTAATGAGGGAGAAGAAAAAATAATGATTGAACTACAAAACAGAAACAGCAGACATGGCTATACGAAAATAATGAAGGTAAAAATATATTCTTACTAACTCAATTCATTAGTAATATAATAATCAATAACACTATCAAATTAATTCTAAGGAGGGAAGTGTTGCTGATTTTCTTTCGAGAAGCAATTTGGCTGGATGGTTTGGTTTAATAGAATTGCAACTAGTGATATGTTTTTAAGGAGAAATATAAGAGTAAATCAAATTGTTTTGTTTTATGAAACAGAAAGTGAAGCAGATAATTATTCAACGGAGGGCTAAGGCATATGGCTATACTGAATGCCTTCTAAGTCCAGACTGGTTTTTACATCAATATATTTCTTTTTGCTAATTTAAAAAATAAATAAATAAATCCAAGTCCAATTAATTTGTATCGATAAAAAGAAAAAAGAAAAATAGAAGAAGCTAAGTCCAGTTTTAAATCCATTCAAATCAATAAAAATTTCTACCCTATCTATCTATCTATCTATCTTCAAATTCAATTTGATCCATATATTTGACTCTTTGTTAATTTAAAATCACAAGTGATTTTGTCATGAAAACGAAAAGACTATCAGCAATTTCCATGTATGAACACAGAGGATTTAACATTTCAAACCCCAAGAACACTCAGCACTAATGACAGTTACCAACGTATTATAGCATTCAACTTTGTCATCCAACGAGCAGGCAACATAGTCCAGACTTTGGCTAATCTGAGATTTCAATATGAACTCACAATCAACAATATGAACTCACAATCAACAAATCTGAGATTTTAACAAATTTGAGATTTCAATATGAACTCACAATCAACAAATCTGAGATTTCAATGTGAGTGAAAAACTCATAACCCTAGATATGGATCTATGAAGATGAAGAGAGAGAAAGAGCAATAACTATAACAACACCAATGTAAAACAAAGATTCATATCAAATCAAACCATGTAATAGCACCTTAATTCAAACCAACATCAACGGAAAAAAAAAATAAAATTACTTCATCAAATTTGTTGAGATCAGCGAATCAACAAATGGTGGATCCAAATCGATGAGCAGTTGCTCCAGATTTGTAAATGGTGGCTCCAAATCGGTGATCAGTGGCTCAAGCTCGGCGATGAACTTTGAAGACTCTCATCCCATCTATCACAGCAATGTCGAAGAAGTGAAGGTTGCAATGTCGAAGAAGTGAAGTTAATTTGGTCATTTGACGAGTTAATCCAGACTTTGGCTAATCTCCCAATTTATATCCCATCCGTTTTTGTGAGATTGAATAGTCCATCAAATGTGGGACATCTATACTATATATATAACCAAATATAGTTATTAGGTTAAGAGACTCCAAAACTTGAATTCTCATAATTTTAAAATAACAAAATAAATATGTGGCACCTCTCTTTACTCCTCTTTTCACTATTCAATTCAAGTATTCTCACTTCCTCTTCCAATTGTTATCTAAAAAAATATTTTAAAAAATCAAATAATATCTTTTATAGGAGTTGTGGATATAGATATGTATATTGAACCTCACATGTTTATCATGTTTATCAGTGTATTACATAAATTTAAATAATAATCATAGTAAAAATATCTCACAACTCTTATTCCTACATTAAAAAAAAAATGTTACCATTTATCTAATTCACGTTTGCTTTTAAAAAATAAAATAATTTGATTGGTATTGAACAAAATGTGATGTTAAATATCTTTAACTCCTTATCTCTATCCCAAATTTAAATTTGAATTTAAATACTAAACCTCCAAAATATATTATCCTTAAACTAAAGTTTCCATATAAATTTGAACATCCACCAATAAAACATTGGAAACAAACCCCAACATCTATTTGTTTTTTTTTCTTCTTAATGTCGTCGTGATTATAAAAATTTATTAATTTGGTTCCTATTGAATCATCATTTAATCATATTTAGTAAATTTAAAATTTTAAAAATTAAAAATAAAGATTTATTACATAGGGCAAAATCCAATTGAGTTAAATATTTTGACAGTAACTTAATCATAACTATTTATTAAATTAAAAAAAAAAACATTGAACATTAAAAATACTTATCTTATTCTACTATAAAAAAAAAATAAAAACATCTAACTTTTTTTTTAGATGGTGAAAACACCTAATTGAATATTAGCTAAATTAATTAGTATATATGGTCATGATCGATTAGGTCAAATATTTGACTATAATCATAACTATTTGATTATTAAAAAAAAGTAACAAATACAAAAATTTAAAATTTTCATAACCATTAGGATATTTATCCGTCAGCTAAAAAAATGTAGTGTCTTCTAAAAAAATTTAAAATAATTATTCTTAAATTTTTATAATTTTGATATTTCTCTCTTCTACTTAACGATCCTCTTTTATAGCCTTTCATGTTTTATTTTTCGTTTTATTTTTTAATTGTTAAATTAATTTTTCAATGGAAATTAATTCATAGCTTATAGATAAGACCAAGATTTCAAAGTTGAAATTTTATTTAATTTATTCTATTTTCTCATGTTTATCTTATTTTATCTTTTAAATTTGAACTTACATTTTTATTTTCTTCAAAACTCTCTATTTCTTGGAATTTATCTTCTATTTGAATTTGATTGTTGTAGATTCTCATATATTTCAACTTAATCTTTTCAAAGTTTATCTTCAAGTTGAACTTTATTTATCTTTAAAAATCATCAATTAATTATCCATATAAATTTTAAATATGATATAATTCCAAGTATATCTTTTGTCTAAGTTTAATCTTTTCAATATAAAAACAAGTGTTTGAAAAAGGAACCATGAACATGAGATTGAAAAGAAAAAAAAATCACAATCAATATTGCGCCATTTTCGTCTCTCCTTCATAGTGGCTAAATTACTTTGCATTAAATTTCAAGTCACATGTGATTTTTTTTTATTCAATTGTATCAACTTTACATTTGAAATGTGTACTTACATGAATTTTTGCCTTTGTTCTTTTCAAAGTTTATCTTCAAGTTGAACTTTATTTATCTTTAAAAATCATCAATTAATTATCCATATAAATTTTAAATATGATATAATTCCAAGTATCTCTTTTGTCTAAGTTTAATCTTTTCAATATAAAAACAAGTGTTTGAAAAAGGAACCATGAACATGAGATTGAAAAGAAAAAAAAAAATTACAATCAATATTGAGCCATTTTCGACTCTCCTTCATAGTGCCTAAAAAATTTTGCATTAAATTTCAAGTCACATGTGATTTTTTTTTATTCAATTGTATCAACTTTACATTTGAAATGTGTACTTACATGAATTTTTGCCTTTGTGGGAAAGGAAGTTTTTGTAAATGAATATTATTATTTTATTTTTCTGTAAATTCTATTTATGTTTTTGTTTCTTTTTCTGTTTTCTACAATCTGATTTTTTTTATTTCTTTCTTTTTGGCTAATAATATGTCATTTAATTAAGATTTCATTCTATTTTTGAAGTGCTATTATTAATTTGTGACTCTTTCACTTATTGACTATTTGTGTTTATTTTTATTTTTTTGGGTGCGTATGTTATATTGGAAGCTTAAAAGATCATCAAAATTTATTTGGATATGGATTTATGTTTTAAATTTAATCATCAATTATATTTGGTTGTTGATTGTCATGTTGAAATAACTTATGATTAAATTAATTTTTAGGAACTCATTTCTTTTGAGACCTAAACTACAAAATTCTTCTTTTTTTAAATATTTTTTATGCATATTCAAAGCTTGAGCAAATGCAAGCGATCTCATATATAAAATGTTAGGTTTTTTTGAATAATTTAAATATTTCTATTATTTATGTTTGTCAGTTCAATTTTAATGCATTTTCAAACCTATTTATGCTTAGTGAATCAATATAAAATTAAAGGGGAAAAAAACAAAAAAAAAACAAATAGCATGTAAAAAATTTTAACCACTAATTGAATATAATAGAAATTAAAATTAAAATTTATTTTATTTTAATTCATTATACTGTGTGGGATAATTAATATAATATCTCTTATTGATTAAAAAAATGAAAAAAATAGCATTTTTTTATTATTTAATGTTAGTTCTTTTGATTAATTATAATTTTAGTATGTTTTTGTTACTCCACTTTTGGTTATTTTAACTATTATTATCTATTTATTATGTGATGATTTACATAATTTATGATAGTTTTTTAAAATTTTCCATGTTAGTCATTTTGATTAATTATAATTTTAGTATACTTTTGTTACTCCACTTTTGGTTGTCTTATCTAACTCTTATTATCTATTTGTTATGTGATGATTTACATAATTTATGGTAGTTTTCTAAACTTTTTCATGGTATGAAGTATTAAAAATTTTGAATGATGTATAGTAAATACACAAATTCAATAAAAGTATTTTATTCATATTAGAAAATATAATTAAATAGCATATTTTTTTTAAAAATTTTATTATGTTCACTTTGTAAAATTCCGTGTATCGCACGGGTGACTACTAGTTATATCAGAAAGGATTGTCAATCCGTACTTCAATTTTTTAACCAAACATCGGATTAATAATTTTCTTGGACTATTAGTCCAATCCTAAGCCCATGTCCATCCAAACAAACATGACCTTAGGGTATTGTTTTCATTCATGGCTTCAAGTCATCGGATCTGATGGCATGACAGGATTGCTCATTATTAGCCTAACCACTTATTAGCAAAAAAATTTAGTTTCGATCAAATCGGTAAAGGTGATTTGACATAAAAGCTAAGGGTAAATTACAAACATACTTTTGAAATTTACTTAAATTACAAATTATCCTCTGTGGTCATAGTTGTTCTTCACCGATAGTCCAAAATAGATATCTTTAAATAGATAAAAAGAATTCATTAAAGATATACTTTCTAAAATCTCGGATTGTGAGTGATAATACATATCTAATTCCACCATCCTCATCTCTATCATTCCAATTTCATAAAATCCATCCTCATTTCCATTTCCTCTTTACAAAATAAAATATTCATATTTTAAGGCAAACTCCCTCTTTCTTTGAAAATCAATTTCAAGGATGAAATACCCCATTTTATCACCACACAACCATATTTACAATTTCATAATCATTTCCAAGAAAACTATTTGAAAACCCGTCTTTTGATTTCAAACCAAAACTCTAAAATTTTTATCTAAAAATCCCCCAAACCAAAATCTTGTTTGGAAAGAAAATAATTAAGTTAAAAATCATACTAAAGTGTAGAGAATCCCTACCTCAAAGTTAGAAGACAAGGGGAAGAGTGAAGAAACTTTGATGAAGCCGAAAATCTGTTTTGCTCCGATCAAAATGAAATTTTAGGTGAACTCTACCTTTTTATCAAAGGGACAATGGCGTAGAAATCAACGGATCAATGTGTATTTGAGGTTTAGAGATGGTTTCTAGAGAGAGAATAAGTAGATCTAGGTTTTGGAGGGTTTTAGAGAACGAGAGAGAGATGAGAAAATGACTCAAAAGTGACCCCCTTCGGATTGATATACGCGCAGATCGCTTGAGCGCAGGAATGATCGCTCGAGCGACTAGATACAACAAAGACATTGCTCGAGCGCAAGAATGGTGGCTCGAGCGCACAATGCACCCGTCCCAATAGTTCAGACTTGCAAAAGTTAGCTCAAGCGCAAGAAGCGTCGCTCGAGCACAGATTTCAAATTCCCAGTAGTTTTGTAGACTGCAAAAAGATCGCCGAGTGAGCGAGCAAGCAAAATTCTGAGCAAAGACTCCTTTGAAAACGAACTCCTAACCTGTTCCAAACGTGACAAAGACACTCCAATAGCCAAACTCAATGAAGTACGAGATGAATAAAGACATGAACAGTGATACAAAACAAGATATCCCGAATCCAGACAATAAACGAGTCGGATTTGAACTAGAATCGTTATATTTGTGATCTTAGAGAGAGATACACAATAGTGAGAGTGAGAGATAGATCATTGTAGAGAGAGTTTGTGAGATTGAATGTGAGACTATTGTAACTCTTTTCATATTGATCTTGATAAATCTGCAGTGATTCCGTGGATGTAGCCCGTGATTTGAGTGAACCACGTAAATCTCTTGTGTTGCTTTGTGAGTTTGTTTTTTTTCTAGTTCTTTTACTTCTTCGTTCTAGATTCAAGTGTGCGTGTTTGTTTACTCAGGTTCTAAAGTTTGGTATTAATCATATATACCATAACATAATCCATATCTTGTCTTCTCTCATACATATGAATGAACCACCTTGTCTTTAGCCTTACTATTCTCCTATGTAAAGGAAGCTCCAAGGCAAAGCTAACTAGCATGGCAAGATTTTGATCAATGTCTTTGTTCTTGAGGTGTTTTTTGAGATTTTTAGTTGTGAAATCTCTTGCCTCATCCAGTGAATTTTCACCATCAATTGAAAGGTATGAAGTTTCATACAAATATAAGAGTCCTTAGAAAGGTAAGCCTTGAAATTTCCTGTATTGTCCATAAATTTGTTAAAAACCTCCGCAATCCAAGTTGGTTGCCAATTAGTATAAAGATAAAAAATGTCAAAACATAAATGCCCCATTATTTTTAGCTTATATATATATATATTCAATTTCTCATTTGTTTTTGGGAAAACTAAACTAACTTCCCTTGAAGTTTGAAGAAAATACATTAGGCCCTACAAGTCTATCATAATTATGTGAACTCTCTTAAGATCTTAATTTATATACCCTTTTTTTACCAGTACTTCGTTAATCGTATGGATAAAAAATATTATTGTCATATTTTTATACTGAAACGTATATTGTACTCTACGCACTATATATATTAGTTTAGGTAATATCAATAAAACAAAAGTCGGTGTAATTATGTCAAACTTGTGAAACTTATTGTATTTTTTATAATCTTCAAGAGTGGATAGTGTAATTTACCCTTTTTTGTTTTAAAATGATTTTTTTGGGTTTCCTCTTAAAATTTTTGAAATTGACAAAGTGAGTAAATCATTGAAGTACCTTGAGGGACATTATACCAATGTTGTCTCAAAACCCTAAATTTGAGAGCTGTAGCATGCAAATCCTCATTGTTACACTTATCATTCATATTGTATATTTTCTCAAGTGCTTTCTCTATCTCATCCTTGAAGTGATAGAACACTCCAAGCCTTTGCGAGTCATCAATCATCTGAAGTGTATCCAATGGATCCACATCTATTACTTTCTCAAGCATTGTCTTCACAGCCCTTTTTGCATATTGCTCTCCCTACAAAAACAATTTGTTGGTAGCTGTGGGTGTTGATTTTTGGCCACACAACCAAACAGGGAATACTTAGCAGAGAGCACCGTAGAATAGATTATCCCTAACAACCTTTCACAGTAAAGATAAGAGTCTCATGTGGTTTGTCCACCAGGGGACACTCCGACGATCAAGTTAGTAATTATCTCTCAAAGATAGCCAATAGTGCTTAACTCATTAGACAGAGCATAAAAACATACCTTAGACCCACGAGGGTGCCTTACTTTTATAGCCATCACTAACCTAATCCCTGTAGAAGCCTAGCTTAAATGGACTTGTGCTCAATGTTCATCTTGGACTCTCAGCTAGATAGAGATAAACTCTCCAAGAGCTTTATCTTTATCCAGACTGAGGTCCTCTCCCATTCTAGGACTCTTGTCCCTTATCCGTTTATTTCGGGTTCCGATATCTCCGCAGATAATCTCAGCCTAGCCGAGATCACTTCGGCATCATGACTAAGCCACGTGGCACTTTGGCTGACACGTCGGCGTCACCTCGGCCACGTGTTGTTATTCACAAAATATGCCCCCACAACTGCCCCTAGGTTCTATTACCTTGGCAACCTGAGGTGATGGAACCTATATCGTTTGTCCACATAGCATGTCGGCTAAGACTCACTCTATCCTTCACGACCGAGATAATCACCGTGGGTCGTGATATGACCAAGACTCGCAGCCTACTTTATCAATGACCAAGAATCAAGAACCAATTTCTTTGAGTTCCTTAATCGAGATTTCTTCTAGCCGAGATTTTTGCTTCATTAAATCAAGAACACCAAGAGTTTTATTTGGCGCATGAACCGTCATGCACGGTTTTCTCAACCATTTCCACCACGCCTTTTCTCTCATTGATTCGCACTGACACCGCCATCGTCGCCGCTTCACAAGACGCTACCGACCGATACGTCGTCCAAGGCACATTATTATGATTTGTTGCCTTTCTCATAATTTCAACAAAACTCTTCCCTCTCTCTCTCTCTGTCTCTTCACCTTTGCAAAAAATACAATCTCTCTCGATTCACAGATTCTCTCTCTCCAAACTTCCATTCTCGAACCGCCATTACTGTCCCTTCAAAGCTCGTGATCCGCTCCGATTACCTCCGATAACCCTCTCATCATCTATTTGCACTATTCATGTCGCGACTATGGCGACACCCATATCGGCGCCATTTCACTTAGTAAGTCACAATTTCTCCATTTTCATTCTTTGATTTATTTCAAAATCTATTGCCTATTTACACTGCTTGATGCCATTGCAAATCTATTTTATGTTCTTGAATCTCATCGCTTGTCGCTCATCACACCCTTCGCCTTATTCACTTTTGTTTGTGATTCGTAGTGTTCATAAATTTGAAGTTTTAACAACTTTGCCATTGTTCTTGGCTTTTGTACACTGTGATACACTTACTCAAGGTTCTTGATTTTTTTTTTTTGTTTTCTTGAGTCTAAATCATTGCTCTTTTCTATTTTTCTTCCTTATTTCCAGATCTTTCCCTTGATTTCTTGTTTCCGTATAGATTTCCCTTCGCAAGGCTCCCATCCTCCTTAATTACATCCCGACATATCGGAGCCCGCTGTCTGACGTTCCTCAAAAGAGCAAGTCTCCACCTTCAGTAACAACTCCCCTTGCTACTTCATCACCAAGGCTTGACCAAGCCTCAACTTCTGATCCAGCGGAGTAGCCATCAACATTTGCTTTCCAATTGATTCCTCCAAATTTCAAATACTAACGCTGGCGCCGAGCTCCACTCTTCGCTTTGTGTAGAACTCAGAGTCAGAACGCCAAAATATTGAGTCGCCGGCCACGATCCCGCAAACCCACCCATCGTGACTTCCAAAGAATCCTTTTCGTACCAAAGTCATCAAGTCGCCACTACCGACGAGATAGGACATAGCAAAGCTGTCGTTGAAGACCTCTTGGCTGACCTGCTTGGTGTTGTAATAGTTCAATCCTCCCCATCACAATCCCAACCCAAGGCTAAGCCAAAGAGGGTAAAGAAAGCTAGTTAAGGCAACAAGCACTCAGATGGACTCGAGGACACAGATCAATCTCCAAGTTGGCTGAGGCTGAAAAGAGTACTCCTTCGGCCGACAAGAGGCCAGCCGAGGTCAAGGCTGAGACGTCTGACCCACCACAATCCAAAAAGTCGAGGTCCAACAGCTCCTTTGATCCTTTTGGTTTCCGTACCGACGCTCTCGAATCCATTCACATAGCTTGGAGACCGACCTCTTCTAGCGGGGACAAGGTTTCTAGCTTTGGAGGATGGTGCCGCCATTTCCATCGTCGTTTCTACTTCCAAATTGACATCAATCGGATGGCTGAGCTTTCGGAGTATTGAAATTATGCAATGATGATGCAACATTGTGTCTTGGTAAGTCCCAATACTTGTAACTTTTTATCTAGCTTTAACTTTGGTTTTCATACTTAACTAATTTCCTTTGTGCTCTTGCAGGCTATCTAACAGGGTCACTCCCTTGTAGTCAAGACCGATGAATTCAAAAAAGAACTTACCCAAAAAACAAAGGAGGCTGCCAAACTCCTTTCATTACTCACCAAGGCCGAGGCTCGCATCCTAGGTCTCCTGGATTAGGCCAAGGCTACTAAGTTGGCCTTGAAAAATGCCAAGGACCGAGCCAAGACCGCGAAAAACATGGCCGAGGTCGCTAAGGTCGAGGCAAAAGAAGCCAAGGAGAAAGAGGCCCAAGCCCAAATCGAGCTCCAAATGGCACTGTCTACAAAGGCAGCTGAAATCAAAGAGGCGGACGAGAAGGCCTATGCTGAGGGGGCAGTCGACGTCTGTGAGGAATACAAAAAGCAAGTCAGACAGGTATGCAACAGGGGTTACACCCTTGGTTGATGGTCGCTCGAAGAGCCGGTTGCCCCGAGGACTCATCTTTCTGAGATGAGAGCTGACTTGTCGTGCCATTCCCCCCCGCTCCAAGCCAATTTGAGGGTGAGGCTGGGGGGGGGGAAGAAGAAGAAGAAGAAGAAGAAGAAGCCGAGGTCAGAGCTGGTGTTGAGGGTTCTGCTGGGGCCAAGTCCCCAACTCTGAATAAGCAAGTCCTGGACTTGACTCAGGACGACGATGACGAGGTCTCCAAGAGTGCCTCTCCCAAAAGAGCTATGTCAGAGGCTGAGGTACAAACAACCGAGAAGAGCCTCGACCAAACTCTTCACGAGATCGATGCCGAGATCGAGGCTGAGAGGACTACCGAGAAGCTTTCCCAGCTGTCTGTCGAGGTCGATACCCAGCCCATTGCTGATGCGGAGCGTTCCACTTAGAATATTTTCTCTTTTTGTACTTCTATTTTGTCTGAACAATGTTTTAGCTTGAGATTTGGCCGATGTGCCCCTTTTGTAATTTGAACAAGTTGCCTTTTGCTAGGCCGAAGTGACTTTTTTTGAAAGCAAGTCTCCTATTTTCTTCTAAGTGTTGAATGTTTGTTTCATGTATGTTTTATTGCTTTTTTTCATGCCTTTCACGCTTCTATATTTAGAATATTTTTGCATTTCTTCAAAGTATACCTTTAACTGTATAATAACTCTTGGGTATGATACCTCGGATACAAACCTTGACTGTTTGCCTTGGCCAACCATTCAAGACTCGACTAACACTCAAAAATATCAAAAATATTTTTGCAAGTGTTTTATTCAATATTTCTTTTGTATCTCCATATGTTATCCTCTTTTAAGACTTTACCCTTTCCAAGTTTGGACAACTCGGTTGGTTACTCCTGCAAGATGTATCTCGGATACTTTTTCCAATATAACCTTGGCTAACTTCAACTTGTAAATTTTCCTGAAATTTGAACAAGTGTTAAGCCCATTTTGACTTGTAAATTTTATCTATAAAATTTCAACAAGTCCCAAGCACTTCAAATTTCTAAGCTTATTCATCATTCGCCAGCGCCTTGCCCCCTGATGTGAACCTAAGTTTCACTTATGTTTACATTAAGCACGTATAGTCTTTCGCTGAAGTCAGATTCAAACAAAGACTAGCTGAGGTTCTCAACCTTGGTTCTTCTTTTAATCTAACTGAAATGCACTTAGTTCCATTCTAAGTTTAATTTTGTTTATTGGAAAGTCTAGTTTCAATTCAACTTAGTTCAACTCCATTATATGCAAGTATAATTTCAGCTCTGCCATATAATGAGTCTAAGTTATTCGTCATGTTTCACTTAGAAACATCGCCAACTTAGTTCTATTCTATTATATGCATGTATAATAACTCTGCCATATAATAAGTCTAAGTTATTCCTCATGTTTCACTTAGAAACATCGCCAACTTAGTTCAACTCTATTATATGCAAGTATAATTCAACTCATATATAATAAGTCTAAGTTATTCGTCATGTTTCAATCGGAAACATCGCCAAAGGATCGTTAGTCTTGTTACACAAATTTCAAAATAAAAAATCAAGCTAAAATTTTATTATTACTCGCTAATGACAAAACAAAAATTTAATGATAGAAAACTTTAAGTTGCAAGTGTTCCAAGGTCTTGGCAACTCTTTGCCATAACTGTCCTCAAGCCGATATGCCCCATTGCTAGCATCCGAGATGATTCTATAAGGTCCCTCCCAATTTGGGCCTAGCTTGCCCTCCCTAGGATCCTTCTTGTTGTCGACCACTTTCCTCAGCACAAGGTCCCCAACATTGAACTCTCTTAGGTTAACCTTCTTGTTGTAAGCCCCAACAAGTTGTTGCTAGTATGCCCTCAAATTTAATTGTCGCTTCTTTCCCTTCTTTCTTCCAAGAGTTCCAAATCTCGCCAGAATGCCTCATTAGTTCAATTCTCTACTTGGGTTTTGATCCTCATGATGCCGACTTCTAGTGGGATGATCGCTTAGTGCCATAAGCCATGGAAAATGGGGACTTTAGTTGATCTCCTTGGCATAGTCCGATATGCCAGAGTACATTGGGCAACTCTTCCACCCATTTTTCCTTTGTGCTTCCAATTCGCTTTGATCCCATCCAAGATCACCTTATTGATGCTTCGCTGACCATTACTCTGAGGGAAACTTAGAGTAGAGTAATAATTCTTGATTTTATATTTTGCACAGAAGCTTTTGATTAGGTTGCTGTCAAACTGTGTACCATTGTCTGCTATTATTGCCCATGGGATCCCAAACCTGGCGATGATGTTCTTCCATATGAAGTTCTTCACATCAATATTTGGAATCTTTGCAAGGGGTTCAGCTTCTACCCACTTTGTGAAGTAATCAGTTGCTACCAGTAGGAACTTATTTTGTCCAGTTGCTTGGGGTAGTTGTCCAACAAGATCCATGCCCCATTGGGCAAATGGCCAAGGGCTGGACACTGGGTTCAAATCTGCTGGTTGATGTATCAAAGGTGTGAATCTTTGACACGTCTCGCACTTTCTGACATAGGTTTCAGCATCCTTCTGCATGTAGGGCCACTAGTACCCTTGAGTAATGGCCCTGTAAGAAAGTGATCTGCCCCTAGCATGGCTTCCACATAATCTTTCATGTATTTCATACAAGAAGTCTTCAACTTGGGAGGGATGCACACATCTCAAAAGGGGACCAGTAAAAGACCTTCTATAGAGATGTCCTTCTGCTGTTAGGCTAAACCTAGCTGACTTCAGTTTGGTTTTGTGCGCTTCTTTGCGATCATCTGACAGCTTTCTATCTTTAAGGAACATTACTATTGCGTCTATCCAACTTGGGCCCATCTCCACACACATTGTTTCAGACTGTGATTAGTGGTTCCACACTTGGGCCTGACAAATAATCATCTATTATTGTCCTTGCCTCCCCTGATTTCATTGCACTAGCCAGGTTAGCCAAGGCATCGGCATGGCTGTTGTCATCTTGGCTAACTTGCTGTCGCCGGCAGTCCTGAAACAAGGCTAATAGTCTAACAACCTCTTTGACATAGGCTATCATTCTTTCATCTCTTCGCATACTTGCTCAAGGTTCGTTCACAATAAGTTGGGAGTCACAGAAGACTACCACCTCATCGGCTTCGATTGCTGCTGCTAACTTCAATCCTACGATCAGCGCTTCATATTCTGCTTCATTGTTTGAGGCTTTAAACCCCAAACGAATAGATTGCTCTAACATTCGCCCATCTGGAGATACCGACACCACTCCTGCCCCCGCTCCTTGATGGTTTGAACTCCCATCAACAAACAAGCGGAAGGAGTCGCTAATGTAAATATCGCAGGGCTTGAGTTTCTCTTCTTTCTTCTGCTCTGCTGTGGGGTTTTTCATTCCCAGTTGGGTCTTTTTTTGTTCCCCTGGACATTCTAAGCCGCGACCAAGAGAGCCCAATGTGGATGGCACTGTGTGAACTCGGCCACGGTCGGCCGTAACTCGCCTTTGATTGTCGTTTCGCCTAAATTCCGTGTCGTGTTGGCCCAATACTATCGCTTATCCGACCACGCCGCTTGTTAGATCTCCTCGTAGCAGGGACTTCAAGGATGCTCGCTATCACCATAATCTTGTGGGCTTGAAGTAATGATTCAACTTCTTGGAAGCCATCATCAAGGCCACAGTGAATTTCTCCAGGGCAAGTACTTGGTCTCGCCTCGCTAGGTTTTACTCACATAGTATAACGCCTTTGTTCTCCTTCTCTTCTCGATCACCATTACACTCATCGCGTTCAAACCGCCAAGTATAAGAATAGCTCCTCTCCGTGCATTGATTTGTCAAACCGAGTCATGTTAGGTATTTCTTCAAGTCGGCCAAGGCGATTTTGTACTCTCGTCCACAAAAAATCAGCGGCCGCCTTTAATAAACCGATGGTTTACATTTATTTGAACTTTTGCTTATAAACCTATTGAGGGCTGCGACTCTTCTTGTTAACATTTGCACTTGTTTTGCCAAAGTTGGGCTTTTCAAGTCCAAGATAGCCTTGATTTGATCTGGGCTTGTCTCAATGCCCCTTCTGGTAACCAAGTATCCCAAGAACTTATCAGACCCAACTCCAAATGCACATTTCGAAGCATTGAGTCAAAGCCGATATGTTCTAAAGATGTCAAAAACTGCCTTCAAGTCAGCCAGATGATCCTCGTGTTCTTTGGTCTTCACCACCATGTCATCAATGTATATTTCAATCGTTTTGCCAATCGATGTCCGAACATCTTGGTCACTAACCTCGTAGGTTGTTTTGCATTTTTCAACCCGAAGGCATCACTCTATAGCAATACCCTTTTGGGGTGATAAATGCAATCTTCTCCTCATCGTAAGTACATTGCTATCTCGATGGTACCTCTTGTAAGCATCTAGAAGCTCATCCTTTCATGCCCTAAAGTGACATCCACTAATTGATCGATCTTGGGGAGTGGAAAACCTCTTTGGGACAAGTCTTATTCAAAGCTAGTGAAGTCCACGCAGATCTCCACTTTCCATTCTTCTTTTTCACAACAGCTGTGTTTGACAACTAAGTGGGGTAATTAACCTCACGAATGGCTCTGACCTCCAACAATTTGTCCACTTCTTCTTCGACTTCTTTCACATGGACTAACGTCGGCCTCCTTGTTCGCTGAATGACAGGTTTGGCCGACCTGTCTATATGTAGTCTGTGGCAAGTGATCTCGGGATCAATGCCAGGCTTCTCGTATGGCATCCAGGCAAACATTTCTATGTTTGCTTTCAAGAATGACTCTAACTCCTTCTTTCTCCTCGCCAAACCTCGAGCCGGTAAAAGGAAAAAGCGCCTTCATCCCTTGTTGGACCAGATCCTCCTTAAGGCTTCCTTGCTTTTGTCGGTGGCTCTTTTCCAACGCCATCCAGACCGCTATGTTCTCGCCCCACTTTCGACTATCTTCGCCTCTCGACGCTGCGGTGGATTTCATTGCTACCATGGAGCAATTCTTTGCTTGCACCTGATCCCCTCTGACCTCCTCAATTCCATGCTCTGTTGGGAACCGCAACAGCTGGTGTAGTGTTGAGGGAACAACCCTCATTGTGTGCAACCATGGCCTCTCCAAGATAACATTGTAAGGGGAAGGGGTGTCAATTATTGTGAACTATGTACTTACTTTCTTGGTGCCTGCCTGCACCTCCAAACTTATCACTCTCAGGGGCCATGTTGGCGTTCCATTGAACCCGACCATTGGACTGCTCCAGATCATCTCGGTGAAGGCCGAGCTTCTTGTAACATCTGACATACATGATGTCACAAGAGTTGCCTTGGTCAATTAGAATGCGCCTTACCTGGCATTCTCCAATCTTGAGGGATATCACCAGCATCGCTAGTGGATATCGCACCATGTCTAGGTCACCAAGAAGGACACCATTGGTCTCTGTACTGCCCCGCCTAGGCCTTTTTTGTTGGACCTGATATACATGCTGTAAGTGCTTTACTCTCTGAGTCTCCCCACGTACCTCATTCTCATTAACCTTCGAGTGAATCACATTGATCACACGAGGTCCGTTTGTTTGCGGTTATGGCGTTGGTAGAGGTGTTGCCGCGCATTCCGGGGTAGTCTTGCTGCTCTTCCCTCGCTCGGCCTCTTCTACCAGATCCCTCAAGTGGCCTTTGTCTAACCAGATCTTCCAAATGTGTCTTCGTGGCTCGACCCCTAAGTTAGGTGTCCATCCATATTGTGGTAGGCATAGTGCTTCCCAAGGCTTCTTCCCATAAATTTGCCAGGAGTCTTCTCTGGTGCTCTATAGTACGGCTGGTTCCTGATCCTTTCTAGGACTTTGTAAACCGGATCTCAGAATACTATGGTGACCTTCAAATTTCTGCTTTCTTGTCTATTAAAATTGGTATTACCTCTACCTCACTTCACGAGCCGCCTTTTCTCTTGCTTTGACGCCTTTGTTCCTAACGTGTTTTCTTCTACTCGCACATTTCGATTCCGCCATGAGTTCCTCCATACTTTTGCGTTGTCTTTGCTGACTTTCGAACCATGTAGTCACCGCTCGTGTCGTTCTTAAAAGATATGATTGCCAACTCTTGGTTGCACTCGGTATTCGATTAAACACCTCATAATACCTTTTGGCGAGGCCTTGAGGCTTTCATCCTCGTCAATTCTCAGAGCCATCAAGGAGTCTACCCTTAACAATTGCAGTTTGTTTGTAACAAACCTGGCCACAAACATCTCGGCCAGACCTTCCCAGCTTTTCACTGTTCCTTTTGACAACTTGTGAAACCAATCTGATGTGATTTCCCCAAAGGATGAGGGGAATACCTTGCAGAGCAATGGTTCGTTCCCGGTATACAGTGCCATTGAGTTCAAATATAAGCTGACGTGAAAGTTAGGATCGGACTTATCGTCGTATATCTGGAATCTCGGCATGTGGATCCTTTTTGGGGCCTCAAACTTATCCAATTCTACTGAGAACGGCGTTCTCAACTTGATCAGAGATGTGATCTCCGCATCTTGTCGGTTTCTCTTGGGGTAGTCCCTCAAAACCTCCTTAGACCATCCCGGACCTCAGCTATCAACGGATTTCACTGCTTTGGGGCCGCCCCTGTCGTTATAAATCCTCTTGGACCTCCGTTCATTCATCGTGTCAAAACAAAGCTCCTTCCCTTGAACATGCTGATGTTCCTTGACATAAGTTTCTTTGGCACGAGGTGTTTTTTGAGACTCTCTTTTCATCAATTCTTCTCGCCCAATCTCCCGTGAAGGCCGATGCGAATGCTCCTTTGCCCTTTCATGCTGAGGGACTACAGGGATTGCTTTCTGTCCTCCTTTCTGGGCATTGTTCTTGGTCACTGAATCGGGCGGTCCTCCAATGGAAACGGTGGTGCATGACGTTGTTCTCGATCATGAAGTTGATAATCGATTGTAGGTCCGCCAACTTGTTTGCCATTCCTTCATCTCGCCATCCTTCCTCGCCATCTATCTTTTCATACCGGAGGTCGCTGCTGTAATACCCGCCTTGACATGCTTTCTTCGCGCCTCCCTCTGGCCAACGCCCTTTTCCCGGATTCTCGATCCCGAGGTTCTTCATTACAGCTTGTCCTCCTCAACGTTAGGATTAACATTTTGCCACTTCCACTAGGGATGTCGCCTAATCTTTTTTTTTCTCGCCGTCACACATCTATTCTCCTCACGTTCCCACAGACGGTGCCAAATTGTGGGTGTTGATTTTGACCACACAACGAAACAGGGAATACTTAGCAAGAGAGCACCGGCAGAATAGATTAAACCCGAACAACCTGTCACAGAAAGATAAGAGTCTGGCGGTGGTTCGGCCCACCCAAGGGCACTCCGACGATCAAGTCCGTAATTATCTCTTAAAGATAGCCAATAGTGCTTAACTCACTAGACAGAGCATAAAAACATACTTTAGACCCACGAGGCTGCCTTACTTTTATAGCCAGCACTAATCTAATCCCGGTAGAAGCCTAGCTTCAATGGACTTGTGTTCAATGCTCATCTTGGACTCCCAGCTAGATAGAGATAAACTCTCAAAGAGCTTTATCTTTATCCAGACTGAGGTCTTCTCTATTCTAGGACTCTTGTCCCTTATCCGTTCATCTCAGGTTCTGATATCTCCGCAGATAACCTCAGCCTAGCCAAGATCACCTCGCCATCATGACTAACCCACGTGACACTTTGGTCGACATGTCAAGATCACCTCGCCACGGTCGTTACTCACAAAATATGCCCCCACATTAGCAATTACCATTGATTTACATCCATTAATGAACCACAATAAATAATTTTGTAAATTATGTTAACTCCTATAATTTGATCCAAACTTTACTTTGTCCCTATATTATTTCAAATTGAATAGTTTGGTCTCTACACTTCAAATTTATTTTTATTTTTGTCATTTCATTCAAGTTGAAAGTTAAAATTAATGATTTTGGAACACTTGTCAATCTCTTGAGGTGTAAATGTAGAAAAGATTAATAAAAATTTGAATGGAATGATCAAATTGAAATTGAACTTAAAGTATAGGGATTAAAGTGAAATTTAGTTCACATTATAGGGGTTAAAAGTGTAATTTACGCAATAATTTTTTACCAAATGAAGGGGTTTTAAATCAAAATTTTCAGATCCCAAATAGTTCTAAACTTAGTTTTCAAACTTGGGTGTTTGATGAAATCTTATTTTCAAAACATGATTTGTAGTGTTGAAGTTCAAATTTGAAGTCATGTTTATTTGAAAACAAAACACAGCTTGATGGAATAACTTGACTTTGAAAAATAAATTTAAAATTGTTAGAATTTAGAAGCAACTACTTTCCAAGTAATCTAAAGAAAAGTAATTATGTTTCAAAACAACATGCAAATATGAGAGGGTTTTTATTTATTTATTTATTTTTTTAATATCGAATACAGGTGATATAACAACTTGAACGATATATATACCGAATTGGTGGTACACATGATGCGCTGCATATGATTGTTTTCTTTTGTCAAAATAAGATTGTGAAGTGTATGACTGAATTCAAAACATGAAAATGAAACATTTTATAAATTTGAAAAGATCAACTAAGTGATTTTTGTTTAAAACATGTAATTGCTTATGGGCATTTTCAAAATTAAAAAATGTGACATATACAACAAATCTAGAGGTGGCTCAAAATGCGACATGGTGTGATCATAGTGAGAGACACATCACCATCAAGAAGCTATCTTTTGGGCACATTTCAGGGCTTGTTTTGATGATCCAAACCGTTCATTTTTTGAAATGAGCCCCAATATCCGCACAACAGTGGTTGCTATGCGGGAGGCACAACAGCCACACCATCTCTCTCTAAATGCACCCTAAAATTAAATCGACACTCAATCGCCAAGACACCACATCTTCAAATTCAAATTTTATTTATTTTTCTTTCAACACCCCAAATAATTTCAACCATACCCCTACCCTTCCTAGCCACCTTTATTGTCATTACCTCCCGACACCTTCACCGTCTCTGCCCAAGAAGGGGTCATGACAAGAAAGGAAGTCTAGGTTAGCTTTTGTGGTTGAGGAATAAGAAAAGAATAAGGAAGAAGAAACGAGGTAGTGGCGACGAGTGATGAAAACACGGAGGGGAGTCACGGCAGTGGAGGGGATTGAACTAGTGGTGAAGGCTTAGGACCAAGGGATGTACTTCCTCTAGGGTCTCAAGTCCAAAACCTCATAGGTGCAAACAATCTCTTGGGGCCATGTCCAAACAGGGCAAAGCCCTAGCTATAATCGGGATTCTCGCAAGTGGATGGTGGGATTGATTTCCCAAATTAATTGGTCCAAATGATCGGATATTGAGTTATCAAAAAAAAAAAAAAAAAAAGATTGAGGGGGCTGGTTTAGGATTCTGTGGTGGATGAGGAGGGCTTGGTCGACGGAGAAGAAGAAAAAGAAGAGAGAGGAGGTGGCGGCAACATGGAGGTAGTGACGACGGTAGGAAATGTGGAAAAGGTGGTTGGACCGAGTAAGGCAGTGACATGGAAGAGGTGGTCGAGGGGAAAAGGCCATCGGCTAGGTAAACTATATATATATATTAGAAATTAAATAGGATTAAAAAAAAAATATGAAATTTCTATATCCAATTCATGTGAGAGCCTAAAATTATTGCTTTACTAACAAATATGAGTTTCTTCTTCTTCATGTATTGTCACAAATTAAAGGATGTAAGTGTCTAAATTGGGTACATAGCCCACACCTTTACCTATGTCATAACCGGTGGACACGAGTACTGTAGGGGAAATAGAAGAGTCCATGTAACACAAGCAAAAGTGAGTTATGTATTAGAAAGACAGTGTAGGTGTTGATAAAAGTAAAGATGGCAGATTGGACTTTTTTTCCCCAATTCTTGTATTGATAAATAACTCGTAGTCGAGTTTTTTAAACCAATGCAATTTTTTTTTTTTTAAAAGTTAACTAGCTTAGTTGATTTTCACCTTCCTTTTAAACCATGGTCTTCGGTAAAATAAAGATAAAGGTTGTGTTTGGATCAAGAATTTGACAAAGATTTGTGGAGAGAAAGTAAAAGGATAGGGAAAAATAAATGAAATATAAGCTAAATTTTTACTTTCCCTTTTCTTTTTCTTCATCTCCACAAATCTCCTTCAAATCCTTGATCCAAACACAACCTTAAGTGGAGGTCATTTTAAGGGACTAAGTTTTTTTGAAAAAATATAAATATTGAAAAATCTAAAAATCCCAGAGATATTGATTTGTGATTATGTATCAATTGTAAACAATAAATAACAATCTCAATCAAACAATCAAAGATAACACGACACAACGATTTAACATGAAACAATCACAATTGGAGCGCCTCTAATTGTGATTAAAAAAAAAAAACATGGGCCAAAGCCACAAGTGTACTCTTAATTACCTAGCTTAATCTATGCCTAAATTAAAGCGACCCCAATGTGCCTCTTCCACCACCGCCTTCACCTCGGAATTGTCTTGCTCAACGTTGAATCCACAACTATGATGTCGAATCCACGATTTACGAGCCAATTCAAATCCACCAAAGCTTCAGCTCAAGTTCTACTAATCCACCAAAGAACAACTCTTTCTTTTGTATATAAACAAAAACAAACAACCCTTGATGATGTTAATATGAAATTCACGATCCATTGATCACTCTTAAATCATCAAGGAAACACTCGAAAACACCCTCCAATATAAAACACTTTGTATCGTGTTTCTCTCAAAAACTGGATAGCTCAAACCCTAGAAACAACGTAACAACGATTTTATAGAAAATAGAATCACGCAGACCGCCGAGCGACATTTCACCGCCGACATTGTGACTAAAGGTGGTGCGAACCATATAGACTAATTGCTCGAGCACAACTTTCACCACTTGAGCAAGAAAACTTTCTTCCCGTAAGATCGTGCACTCGCAAAAATGCCGACGATCTGCTTTTGCTCATGCACAAATGACCACTTAAGCGTCAAATAACTTCGATCAGATTTTTGCTTTTTGCTTTGAGGGCACGCCCTTGACCCCACTGTATACCGTGTCCCGACTCCACCATGGGGCACTACCTAACATAGTCAAGTGGCAAACATGAAAGAATCAAGATCATAGACTCTCTCGCAAGGCACAATTCGCTGGATTTGCATCTAAAAACTAATAGCTTCACTAAAATAAAAGATCGAATAAAATTACAATGAAAGGAGTTTTGTCAAACGGGATTGCTAATAACAAAACTTAACAATCTCACCCTTTGGCAATGCCGTGACAAAACACATCTAACAAATAAAATCCTCATCACCCCAACCCATTATAGCCAACAAAAACGAACTTCTTTCTCTAGGTCATGATCTGCAAAACAGCTATTAGTGCCACAAGATTATATGATAAAACAACGGACATATGACAAGATTATCTTGATGCATGAGATGGAAGTATGAATGGATGAAAATCCTAAGAAACATGCAAAACTCTCAAAAAATTTCCTCAAAATTCTTTCCCCTTTTGTCATGAATTGTCAAAGGAAGCTCAATCAACTAAAGCAAGAGCATAAACCAAACAAGCAGGGACAAAATGATATAAAAATTAATAGCATGCAAGAAGTAAGCAATAAATAAGTAGTGGATAGCAACATACAAACCAACTAATGCCAATCTTCCTCACCAAACCAATCAATGTACGCTATGCGAAAAACCCTTGCAATGATTAACCAAACTCCCACTCACTAAAAGTAACCACAAGCACCGAAAACAATGAACAAGAAAAAAATGATGGAGCAAGCAAGAAATTTGAATAGTACCTTAAAACACACAATAATATCCAAAAACACAATTACTTAAAACACCATGTGCACAAATCTAGAAGATTCCTTATGAAAGAATGTGATGCAACATGTGAAAAGCATAGATCCCATGATAAAAGTGTGTGTGTGTGGCTCTTGAGTTTGACAAACACTTGATTCAAATCCTAGTAGTGATTTGATGACTGGACCTCTGGCAAGAGAATCTAAACACAACTTAGGAAAGTCAAACCACTAGGAATCAAGGGATATTTGTTGAGTAAATACGGAGGCTCCCCCTTAATCAATTAATCATAATTTTTTTTTTAATTTTTAATTTTCCTTCTTTCTTTTGAGCACTCATTGGCGGTTGTCACGCTCAAGAGTATGGAAACCTAACTAAAGAAGCATGAACACAATAAGGACAGCCTAGTTGGTGACTCTAAGGTAGCCTTTTCCTCATGCCTTGACTGCATAGAACTGAGGGGAAAGCCATGGAGATGCAAATATATGGAAGGAGGTTAAGAGACTCAACATCACCCATGATGTGCTAATTCCTCTAGAAATGCAAAAAAACACAATGCTAGAAGTCTATGGAGAAAATTGATCATCGAGGCAGAAGAGTCCGATATTTGCTAATCCAAGAGTGTGTACAGTATGAGACATACTCCTCAAAGTACACACACTTCGAAATGAGTAATGACCACAAAAAGCACACATATATTAACATTTAATGGATATTCTCATCAATTCTAATATGCACCAAGAACCTCTCAAAATTTTCAATCTTGCAAAACCATACTAAGAAAATCTTTTTGGATTTTTTTTATCTATATATATATATAAAAAGAAGGCAAGACAAAAAAGGAACAAGCACACACTAAACGCACCCAAAAGAAAAAACACATAGCAACCCAAAAAAAAAGAGAGAAAAACAAAACGAATAAACAAATTAACACAAGTCAAGTTTTCTCACCCAAACGCTTAGTATGAACAGTTGTGAGAATTACGGTTCTTGAGTGGTGTCTTGACGCTAGGTTCCCCTTCCTTCAATGGGAACCCGTCTTGACTTGGTTTCCAACTTCAAATTCCTAGGTCTAGGCAAACAACCTCTGCTCATGTTCGGTCTCAAACAAATCAAAATAGTGAGGTCCAATATGACCCTTAACCTTATTACGACCAATGAAGTATCTCCTACCCCACGAGATGTTGGAATTTCTTCCATTTCTATGAGACACCCTCACATGCAACTCATAATAATGAGAGCTTAATATAACCATACATATCACAATGATGACAAATAAAACCAAGGTAATTTCTTTTCTTTGGCCTTACCAACTCTAGGAAGATTGATAAATCCATTCTCGTGTTCAATTTTGTGTTCCCTTTCCTTGTGTTCTTGTATCATGAGATGTAGATGCACTCTATTTTTGCTCTTTGTCACCACAAAAGCCAATGCCAATCTTGTCACAACACATTTGTTGAGACCCAATGATGTTGTCCAAAGTCTTTGATCCTTTGTTCCAAAGTCCAATGGTAACCATGACACACTTGAGCTCTTCCTTTTTCTTGATGACTAGCTCTTCCAAGGCAACTTGAGACATCTCGAGAGTTTCAATCTTTTCTTCATATGTTGTATAGATTTGTCAGAGCTCATTCCTCTCTGTCTCAGAAGACACCAAGTTTGCACAAAGAGCATGTCAATCACTAGAAATGTTGATGAAATCATTCCTAGCCTTGGAAATCTCATTCTTTAATTAGACATTCTCACTTTCATAGGCTTTGAGTTTGATAGTGAGTTTGTCATTCAATTTAGATAAGTTAAGAGATTTCATACAACTTTTCATAAGCTTGTCGATACTCTTCCTCATCACTCCCCTAGGATTTATCATCGCTGATATTCTTAACCGCCTTTTCAGATACTCCATTTGTCCTTCAATTCAAAAAGCCCATGAAAGCAAGAAATTGTTCACTCTCTTTGCCTTAAGTCTTGTTGTCACTTTTATCGTTATCGACTCGATTCATCATCCCAAGTGATAGCGAAAGCTTTCTTCTTCCTTAATCAGCTAGGGCATTCTTGAGAAAAGTAGCCAAATCCTTGGCACTCATAGCATTGGACTCTTTCAAAGTTCCTTTGTATCTTTCCTTTCTTTTTTTTGGTTGTAAACTCAATTTTGAGTTTATTCTTTGCCTTTGGATTTATGAATTGATTCCAAAAGATTTGGCTTCTTTTTCATAAAAGACTTTTTAAATTGTTTTACAAAAGCATTTGTAATCTTGGAATCAATCTCACAATCTTCATCAGAATCCTTTCCATCTCTATGAACACTACTAAAAGTAATATCAGTTTTTTTGTTTCTTTTTGAAATTCATATATGCCTCATAAGTTTGGAGATTTCCAACCAAGTGATCCAGCTTGAGGTTGTCAACATCTTGAGCCTCCTCAATAGCCATAACTTTTGGTTGGAACCGATCGGGCAAGGACCTCAAAATTTTTCGCACAATCTTGGATTCAAGTATTTTTTTTCACCTAAATTGAAGCTAGAATTTACAATGTCACTACACTTCGCATAAAATTCATCAAATGTCTCATTATTTTTCATTGAAAGGTTTTCGAAACTATACGTGAGCCTTTGAAGTTTTGAGCGTTTAACAAAAGGAGTGCCCTCATGAATAGTTTGTAAGATATCCCAAGCCTCTTTTGTGACTTCACAATTGCAAATATGACTAAACTCATCTGGTGTGATTGCGCAAAAGAGAGAATTGATAGCTTTACTATTCCAGTTGCTATTTTGGTAATCAATTGTGTCTCACTTATCAATTGGTTTGGGGAAAGCTACTATCAATGGTAATCGCTACCGATCCACCCACACATGACTTAATTTCCAAACTTTTCCATCAATAGATTTTAAAAATGCTCTCATCCGAGCTTTCCAAAATGAATAATTAGATTCACAAGTAGAGGTGATCGAACCATAGAAGTCCTCACTTAATTGAATCTATTAGCACAAATCAAACAACAAGATCTCGCCCAATAGTTTTGAAAAATAAAATAGAGCAACCTACTCGATACCAATTGAAAAATCTAAATTTTTTGAGATATTGATTTGTGATTATGTATCAATTGTAAACAAGAAATAACAATCTCAATCAAACAATCAATGACAAATCGACTCCAACGATTTAACGAAAAACCACAATTGAGCGCCCAATTGTGATAAAATAAAAATAAAAACATGGGCCAAAGCCACAAAACAATCCACTAAGAAGACAAAATGAATTACACAAGTGTACTCAATTACTTAGCTTAATCTATGCCCAAATTGAACCAACCCAATGTGCCTTTTCCATCACCGCTGCCACCCCGTAATTGTCTTGCTTAACGTTGAATCCACCACGATGATGTTTTATCCACCATGATGAGGCACTCGAATTCACCAAAGTTTCAGCTCAAGTTCGACGGAATCCACCAAAGAACAACTCTATCGTTTGTGTATAAACAAAAACAAACAAACCCTTGATGATGTTGATATGAAATTCACAGATCCATTGATCACTCTTAAATCATCAAGGAAACACTTTGAAAGCACCCTCCAATATAAAACACTTTGTATCTTGTTTCTCTTTGAAAATATGGACGACTTAAAACCTAGAAACAACAAACAGTGCACTTTATAGAAAATAGAATTGCGCAAACCGCTTGACCGCACATTTCACCTCTTGAGCGGTGTGACTAAAGGTGGTGCGAAACATATAGGCTAACCGCTGATCGCAACTTTCACCGCTGAGTGGTAAAAATTTCTTCTCGAAGTTCAGTGCTCGCAAAAATATCGATGATTTGTTTCTTCGCCGAGTGCACAAATGACCACCGAGCGTCAAATAACTTTGATTATATTTTTGCCTTTTGGGGGGCGCCACCTTTCGACCCCACCATAGGGCCGCCCGACATAGTCAAGAAGTGGCGTATATGAAGGAATCAAGATCACAAACTCCTCGCAAGGCACAATTCAAGTTGAATTCGTGATCTAAAAACTCATAGTCTCAATCAAATAAAAGATCTAATAAAATTACAACTAAAAAGAATTTTGTCAAACGATTCCCAATAACAAAAACTTAACAAATATATTATTTTATTTTTTAAATAGGATGCCATGCCCCTCCCGCCCCTACACAATTTCGCTACCAAGCCTACATCCATGGCTAAGAATGATGCAGTTTCACTTTGAGTATAGAGATCGAATATCATCATAACTCTAGAACTCGGAAATAACATGATATAAAAAAAATCCAAACGATAATAAACCGAGGTCAAAATTGGCTCAAATACAAATACAAATACAAATATAACCTACCATGGTGGGCATGTGGGTTTAGATGGGTAATAAGGATCATCCAGATTGAATTCCTTCAACAAAAATCAACATTCAAGATGAAACCAAAATGAACTCTCCTTTTGCTAAATCAGAGTTAAATGTAGAAAAGTAATATAGTGAGGAATTTTTTAAGGACGAAATGTAAAGGTTCAGTATAGTTAACTGCATGGTTCTTACAGAGGTATAATCTAATCAATCTATGTTCACTAATCTATATGTTTTGTGTTTGGTATGAATTCTTATCTAACTCAAAGGAAGCCATTCTTATGTAAATGTCTTGCACATTTGCATTTAACTCTTTCATATCAATCAACTCATCAAACCAAAGTAAGCAGCCACTTCCACCTCTTCTTATGTCTAAATTTGCGTAAGCTATACAAGAGCAGCTTTTTCACATACCATCTCACATTCCCGAGTGTCATGTTCCTATCAAACCAGAGTTCCGTGATGTTTGGCACTTTATACCTCAATACTTGAGAAATCCATCTCCATTATGGCAATCCAATGGTGTCCTCCAAACACACCCATTAGACCAATCTCCATTTCCCCATTCCGCTTTGGTTCGGGGCACAAATTTACTCAAACAACCACAACTAGTGAGTTTCAAAGTTACAATTATCGGGACCTAACACTTTATACTTATCATAGTTATCTGTTAGTCTAGTCAAGTAAAGGACCCATTCTCGTGTTCGATTAATCCATGTCCAAATACCGACAACACCATTATGACTTAGAACATACCTTGAAACAATCGAGCTAAGGAGTTCATAATGATAATATACATCTTCTTTAGTGTAAACCACTTCATATCAGAGATTGTATTAGGTTTAAGGTTTGGTCTCTCGTTGAATCTAATACCATTCCATGGTCTAGTTTGGAACAGCCACGTAACCCTTACTCAAGATATTTTGTGGGTATCCATGAGGATCACACTAGAATGTAAACTCATCTTGAGTTGATCATCGCCGCTTCTTCCAGAGGAGAGAGGTGGTGTCAGAGACCCATTACAAAGTTATTTCCAAGCTTCATGCCCGGTAAAAGAGTATCACATGGATAATCAAAATTTGCCACGTAAAATGCCCAAACTTATCGTTGGCATCTTGCACAACAAGATTTCCAGACTTCATCACAGTAATAGGGTCTCGTAGATCCCGGCTATATTGGGAGACCAAACGACGCTGTTAGTACCATTGATAAGGGTAAGAATTCCAGGGTTGATTATAGTTAAGATGCTAGACGAATCTGACGAGTGGGATTTCTCTATTAGCAACCATACAACAGTTCTAACAGAAATATTCTTGTACCATATTCCTAAGTATTGAACCCAGAATCGCCAGTATTAAAAACCCATCTCAAAGTTTCCACCGTAAGACACTATGGTGTTGTCATCAGAATGGAGTGAGTTTTATTTATGGTGTCTCGTATTGGAGACTATTAAAATGGAAAATAAAGAGGAAAAAATAAACGATTTTAAGGCTTTCAAGGATGAGCCTCATCTTCAATTCATGGACTACCTTTGTTTTTCCATTATTTATTCAATTTATAAGAAATGTGATAAATAAATAAATAAAAAAGAAACAGAAAAAAAGAAGATTCAAGACCTCTTGCAGTAAGTCTTCATTTCCTTATTGTTGTGCCATTATTTAGAAAAGCATACTTTTCTAAATTCTAAATGTACCTTTCAATTGGAACTGCCAGATATTGGGAATCTTGGATAAGAAAATTCATAGACCATATAATTTTTTGTGTCTCCCTTTGCACCTATTTTCGTAAATTTCCTATCGACAAGTGGATCAATTGAATGATGACACATGGCAATAAAGTCAAAAGTAAAAGTCTTTCATTTGATCAAAGAGACACAAGGCAGTCAAAGAGACACAAGGCAAGAAAGAATTATTTAAGTACATGAATTGTTAAAAGTAGTCATGGAGTAGTTATTAAATAATTGTTGGCTTAGTGGACTGATTTGTGTGAAAATTGGTTTATGAATGAAAGGTTTTCTCTGTCGATTTAGTGTTCAAAATGATGAGGAGCATGTGGCAGTATGGAGCAAAGTTAGTTCAACAGGAAATATGAAGAATTGTTAAAGTTTGAAGGCTTGGAAGTGATGGAGTAGTTGCAGCAGCAGTTGGAGGTTGGTGGCCTGCAGTTTCCAAGGGAAATGGGATCATGGATCAAGGAAAGAGGAGAAAGAAGAACTATAAAGGCCAGAAGTTTATAGAGAGAAGGGAGATCAACAATCCAACAATAACTTAGTCTTTATTTTAGAAGTAGATTATCAAGTTAGGAGTAGTTTTGTTCTCTGTAATTTGTGACTTGTAGTTCTTGTAAACTTGAATAATTTCATTTGGAGTTATCTTTGTTTATTTGAATACTGCTCTTTTGATTGTTAATTGTTCCAAAGAAGTCCTTGTACTTTCAAGGCATTTAGAACCTTTGTACAATCATCTCGATTTTCTTAAAATTGTTCATTTAAAATTATTGCTTGGTTGTCATTTATCTAAGCCCAACATAAGTTTTACTAACAATTTTTGGCACGCCACATCTTCCTAATTTGGAATGATGACAAGAATTCAAGGCAAGATGAAGTACAAGATGAAATGATTTGGTTTTGTGAAGAGGAGATACGCTATGAGAATGAAATTTTATACTTACAAGAAAAAATTGATTATCTTGATTGGCAAGAATTTCAAACAATAGCGCTATTTCCATATTATTTGAGGTTAGAGATACAAAATCATTTTGATAAAGTGATTGGTCAACTTGGTGATCAAATTGACCATTTTGAGATCGAAATTCATCAATGGAGAGAAACATTGAAAATTCTACTGTAAGCCAAAATTTGTGGCTTTTTCGCTTGTTCTTTCTATGCCTTTAAAGGTTGTGAATGATGAAAAGCTAATTCATCAGCTTGTTATGGGTGAAACAAAAGGCCATGAGAATAAGAATTCCATGGCAGGGGGGCAATTTCACAAAGAAGAAGTATTTTCTAGATTTTCAAAAAAATGTTTCTAACCCATTAATGTGTGAAATAAAGAAGTGTGATCTTAAACCAAATATGGCTGAAAATGATGAACAACCATATGTTCATGAATTTAAAATTTTTGACATTGTTCAAGATGTCAACATGTATGAGTTTTTAAGGCCATTGATGGCTTTTGTTGCTCAAAATCTTTTTTGGATATGTGGATCACACAAAAACTTGATTTTAATAAAATGGTTAATGAACCAACATTGTTTGGAAAATATACATTCAGAAAATGTATATAAATCAAGCTAGATAATGGCCATTCGATTGTGGCCTCTATTTCTGACTTTGAATCTTCGAAGTTATGACTAATTACAAAAGTGTGTTTTCACGTTAAACACTAATAGTTGAAAACATGTGATCGATTTTCAAGTGCATGAAGAAACATTTTTGGTCTAAATTGTGTTAATCAAATATGAACACAAGACTAAAGGAAATTGCAAAGCTTGTATTTGCACAAAGATATTGTGTTTGTGGAAGGTGGTTCTAATTAGCCATTTGCACATCATATACTTAAAATGCTTCTAATATGCTCATTAACTGTAGCTCACTTGGATTGAGTTGTGATTTTGCCAATTATATGGCATATGATTATTAATGTGGTGTTTGATCACCAGATTTCTTGGCCCTAAGCATATATTTTATTGATGTTTGTTTGTTGGAAAGGTTGCTGCCAATTTAATTTTTATACAACTCTTTAAGAATTCAAGACTTCTCATCCTTAAAGAGTTTAGGGGGGCATTGCTTGCACCCATTTTTGTAAATTTCCTATCAGCAGGTGGATCAATTGAATTATGACACATGGTAATAAAGTCAAAAGTAAAAGTCTTTCATTTGATCAAAGACACACAAGGCAAGAAAGAATTGTTTAAGTACATGAATTGTTAAAAGTAGTCATGGAGCTTATTAAATAATTGTTAGCTTAGTGGACTGATTTGTGTGAAAATTGATTTATGAAGGAAAGGTTTTCTCTGGCGATTTAGTGTTCAAAATGATGAAGAGCATGTGGCAGTATGGAGCAAAGTTAGTTCGACAGGAAATATGAAGAATTGTTAAAGTTTAAAGGCTTGGAAGTGATGGAGCAAATAAGCAGTTAGCTTGGAGATTAGTGGCCTACAGCTTTAAGGAAATGGGACAGCTAAGCAGTTAGCTTGGAGGTTAGTGGCCTGCAGTTTTTAAGGAAAATGGGACAGTTGCAGCAACAGTTGGAGGTTAGTGGCCTGCAGTTTCCAAGGGAAATGGGATCATAGATCAAGGAAAGAGGAGAAAGAAGAACTATAAAGGCCAGAAGTTTGCAGAGAGAAGTTTAGATCAACAATCCAACAATAACTTTGTCTTTATTTTATAAGTAGATTATCAAGTTAGAAGTAGTTTTGTTCTCTGAATTTGTGACTTATAGTTCTTGTAAACTTGGATAAGTTCATTTGAAGTTGTCTTGGTTATTTGAATACTCTTTCTTTTGATTGTTAATTGTTCCAAAAAGTCTTTATACTTTCAAGGCATTTAGAACCTTTATACAATCGCTTGATTTTTTTGTTTAAATTGTTTGTTTAAAATTATTGCTTGGTTGTTGTCAATCTAAGCTTAACATAATTTTTACTAACAAATTCCTTGTTTGCTTGTCCATTGTTGATTGTAAATGGCTTGTATCTTTTTTGATAGAGCATGAAGAAGCTATTCTCACTAAAATTGAAGAAGTTTCAAACACATATTCTGTCATCTCAGTCAATGTCAACTTGAGAATTTGTTATTTTTGCTTTCTATTGATCATTTTATTTACTTATCTCCATTTAATCTAGAGGATAAGCATACAAATAACAAACACTGATACCACTATCAGCACAACATACCCCTATTTTTCTCTCTATTAGACACTAAAGCAGGTAAAGATTCTTTCAATTAGTGGTCCAAAGGGTTGGAATACCATTAAGGGAATCCCACTAAATAAGAACAATTAGTCATGCTCATCAGAATAGTCTAAACCAACTTGGCACTAAATTTAGAGGATCAAATTCATAGTCGATCCGAATTTTGAGAAAAGTAAGGCATTTGAAACTTCATAAGAAAGGAAAAGTAAGCTAGTAAATAGAATGAAAATCATTCCAACTACTCTTTCATAGTCTAGTTTCTTCTTCTTTTACTTTTCTTTTGACAGGAATAGTTTCGCTTCCCAAGTGAACAACTCCATTTCATGCATACTACTAGAGTAAAATAAAAGTCCAAATTGCTATCACTGCCACCTTATTCATTACCGTGGATTTTGGACATCTCATCATGTGTAGCTTCAATTAAGGGCTTCAAGGATTATGTATGAGATAAAAGGAACATTAATTTATTCTATTTCACAGAATTTTTTCACCTTCTATGTGGCTGCTTAGTAATATAGTGGCCCTATTATTTTTCCTTCACCATTAAATAAGAGAGACAAAGAAAGATTGGCATTAGAAGTCTACTATGGATAAGCTAAATTCCACTGAATTTCCCTTGAGGTTTCTAACTACATTAGTACCTCTGCATTCTGGAAATTACATCCCCCTCCCTATGTTTTTTAGTAGCATTACAATTTTTCTCTATCTGTTAATCAACTGTTAGGTCAACTAATACATGGGGATGATGTTGGTTATTAAGATACCAATTTTAACTCTAGTAACATATTCTATCTCTTGTGTTCCCTCTGATCTCTCAGTCCACTGCCTTGTAACAAACTAACAACAGGCATAAATGCAAAACAAAAAAGATGCTTCTGTTAAGAGAGAACAAAACTTAGAGAATGATTAGACAATCATCCCCTTTTATATAGATAATATATAACTTACAATGAAAGCATTGGAGGCACAAATATGAAAATAATAGAATAAGGAAATAACAGCTATGGAAGCCTTGGAGGCACAAATATAGAAATAATAGAATAAGAAAATAACAACTAATAAACCAATCAATATCCAATGACCCAAAATATTATTCTAACAATACACAATCACCCAAGATATTATTCTAACACTCCCCTTCAAACTGGTGTGAAGATATCTATCATGCCCAAATTTTGGCAAGTACATTATGGAATGGTTTGCTTCCAATTCCCTTGATGAGAATGTCTGCCAGTTGTTCATCTAACTTCACAAAAGAAGTACATATAGTGCCACTGGTGAGTTTCTTCTTAATGAAGTGGCGATCAATCTCCACATGTTTTGTTCGGTCATACTGAACCAAATTGTGAGCTATGTTAATAGCAGCCTTATTGTCACAGTATAGTTGCATGGAATCAGTGTGACTAATCCCCAGATCACTTAATAATAACTTGATCCACAAAAGTTCACATACACCTTGTGCCATGGCTCTTAACTCAGCCTCTGCACTAAACCGGGCAACTATATTCTGTTTCTTACTTCTCCAAGTAACTAAATTACCTCCAACAAATGTACAACAACCATATATGGACCTTCTATCACATTAATCCTATCCAATCAAGATCAGATAAGCTTCCACTCAAGATGATCATGTTTGGAGAAATAGAGACCCTTTCCTAGAGAGGATTTTAGGTATATATGATGCACATTACTACAGCCAACTGTGTCTCATGAGGAGCATCCATGAACTGACTAACCACACTTACTACCACAGAAATGTCAAGACAAGAAAGGGATACCTGCATGAGCTTGCCAACTAGTGTGAGGGCCGATCATGTTTGGTGTCTATTCCTCCTTGTTTTAACCTTGATTTACTATTGTTATAGCCGGATCTTAGTGTAAGGCTTTGAGTCAACCATTGATCGCATCGCTGGGAAAAACTCCTTCTTAAGGTCTTAGTATCTTGTTTTGTTCAAATTCTGAGAACTTTATTTATTCCAGAGGGCGTGAGGTCGAGTTAGGAATGCCGGGAGTGGAGCTGGGAAAATTCTGGGCTGGAGGAACAAGGCCGCACGTGCAGGAAAGGGCCGCACGTGCGGGGAAGTGGGTCATTCATAGCCTTTGCACATCGCTTATATGCAAAAAGGATCAATGCGGATTACGGGCCGCACGCAGGGGATCGGTCGCACTCGCGGAAGAAGGCTCAAGACGCGCGGGGCACGTGTCGCACGCATGACAGTGCCTAAGTCCTAACCTCTATTTTTTTTTTTTTATCTCATTTGGCCGAAGTTTGTATCATATTCGAGGCCTTTCTCTCACTCTAAACATCATTTTACTTTTCATTCTCTCTAAAAACCCTCACCAAACACCCAAAAACCTTGATCTCTTACAATCCATGGAGCTTTGATCCATCTTCTTTCACAAATCTTAGAGAGCAACACAAGAACCTCACTTTGTACGGTGGAGATCAACTTTCTACAACTTTGATTTCTAGGGTTTCATCTCTTATTTTCATCAAACTTTGAGGTAGGGACTTCCTTGAGTTATGTATACATGTTTTGCAAGATTGATGTTGATTTTAAAGTTATATTGAAGTTATTTTGAAAGTTTGGTTTTTGGCTCAAGAATGTAGAGATTTTTCAAAAGAGGGTTTAAAAATTAATGTTTCAAAGTTAATCCTTGAGGGTTTCACTTTCATTAATTTAAGGAAGATGATTTTGGTGGGTTTTCACTAAGGAAATAGAGAGATGTTTGGTTTTAATGAGAAACCCTAGAAATTTGGGGTTTTGGAAAATATGGAAAAGCCTATGGATTTCTTTATTTTCTTGTGATAAAAGAATGAATGAGTATAGATTTCATAATATGTTTTGTAAAATGGCAATCTTCTTGATATATGAAAATTGAGAATTTATTTTAACATTATTGTTAAATGCATGAACATGTATAGTTGTGAAGTGGCAAATTATTGTGTACCATGGATTGTGAGAATTGTAAATCTTGGAGATTAATGTTTGAAAACATTACATATAGTCTTGAAGAGACTAAATTGTTAAGAATTGTGCATGAAGAGAAAATGTTGTTATGTGTGATAGCTTTGGGTGTGTATATGGTTATTTTGTGAAATAACATTGGAGGGAGGAAAAATGAAGAAAGGTTATGAGGCATTGATTATTGCATCACATTTCATTCAATTATTATTATTATGCATCTTAAATTGAGTTCGGAAACATTTATATTGAGAAAAGAATATTTGAATGAGATCTATCGAAATGTCATGGGGTAAATACGTTGGTAAGTCTGGATAGGAGGTGTAGATGAAATTGATAAGTTGGGCTGAGTGTCCAGGGTGAAAGACCAAAAACAAGTGCGGAGGAGGTACCACTTCCCTTCCGATTAGCAATCGTAAAGTGATTTTGGTAGTGCTAGTTGAGCCTACTTGCAGACACCAACCTAGGGATTACCTGAGTCATATTTACCGCCTCCATTGATTTAAAATTTGAAGCTTCGGAATCGTTGAGATTGTAAAGTTTTTTTGAGACATGGTGATTTTCAAGAAGAGCATGAAATGAAATTTTCTTTACAATGGTACTACATGGCATTTGCATTTACTTTTAACATTGAGGCTAGCATAATCAGATATACTTTGTAAGGTTTTTCATCGGGCTTTATGCTCACCCCTATGGGATTTGGTGCAGAAAGGACATGGTGATTCACGAGTTGATGGCGTGGATATGTTGTGAAGAGTAAAAAAAAAAACTCTGTTTTGTTATGATTTAATTGCTAGCCAAGGGCTATTCATGTACGGGTCCGAAAGGCCACTTTTGTGTAACAGGGCTTAAGCCTTGGAAATTGTAAGCCCATGAGAGCATTTTATTACTTTTGGAACATGATGCTCTACATGCTATAGATTCATGTATTTCTAAATCATTGAATGTATAATTCGCATGTGGAACTTTTGTATAAATCTTGTTGATTGATGGTGTAATGGTTGGAGTATTTTTATTATTGTTTAATGGACGTGGGTTGGCATATTGGTTTATATTGATTATTTTGATATGCTATATGTAACGCCTCAAAATTAAACCCATTAAACATAAAACACAGCATGCATTATTAAAAGAAAACCATTATCTTATTTAAATCATCAGAGTAATATGAAATAAAACATCAAAATAAATGCCCTACGGGCTTACATCTTTCCAAGCCAACACTTGGACACAAATCCATGAGTTCTAACTCAAAACAAATAAAACCCTAGGCTTGAATGTTTTCATTATTTAAATAAAACAACTAAAACAAATAAAACAAATCTTCAAGTCCAAATCCTCACAAGCTAAGTCGTTGGAGGTAGTGAACCTAACTCGAAAATAAAGTTCTATATAGGGTGAGCCACAGCCCAGTAGAGAAGTACTAAACCAAGCATAAGAATTAACTAAAGTATTAGCATCTGATACATGGTTAACACACTATAATCAAGTTACAATATTCATGACACGAATGTCTACACTGCCTATGACGCATTGTCTATGGCATTTTACTTTCCACTTATGGCTCGTAACTCGCCAAATAACTCAACAGGTTTCATCTTTTCTTACCATTACTTCCAATTCAACAGAATAACAATTGTTAGACCTAATCATAACAAATACACCTGTTGGTATTGTATCAAACATAATCAATTCACTTCCATACTCCCCAACTGATACACATTTTAGTGATGTATCATATCAACAATAAATAGACATATGTCTATTAATCAATAAGCACACATATGAATGATGCTACTGGAGTCCATCCCCTATCTCCTCCCAACAAATCCGGTTTAGAGGTCCATCCCCTATCTTCCCCTAAACCGTGGAGTTCATCCCCTATCTCCTCCAAAACCATATGCATATGCAACATAATCAATACTTGACATATACAACACATGATCAATACACGAATGTTCTCAGATAATTCAACTCACAAATGAATGACTCAATTTCGCTTATACCTAAGCCGCATGCAAGGTCTATAATAATCAATGGCTATCCTCCACCCATAGCCCAAAACAATTATTTCTAAGCAAGAAACAAATACACAACAATTATAATTCCAACATTCTCAAAGGTAAGTATTTAAACCAACCCAATACATCATTAAATTACTAAATTCCCCAATCTCATGGATTTAGCCAATAACACAATTTCTCTTTAAATTAATTATACGAATTAATCTATGACAAAACCTAGGGTTTCTCCCAAAATTACCCAAACTACCCCCACATACCAAAATACCAACACTTAGGATTAAAACGTATAAATGGAGTAGGAATTCCCTACCTCGAAGTAATGAACCCAAAAGAAGAAAACGAAGATGATGCCCGAAACTCCAAAGTGCCCCAAATCCAAGTTTGTTCAGATTAAATGAAAGCCCTCACTCTCTATATTATTTGTAAAGCAACTAGGTAGAAACACACCCTAACTAGATCAAACCTAGGAGAAAAGATGTATAGGAAGAAGAAAAGTCGGACTCTAGGGTTTGGGATCAAAAGAGATCAAAAACCGATCCAAAAGTCGATTCACCATTTTATACGCCGCCCGCCGAAGCGTTAAACCCGCCGAGGCGGATGCACACTCAAAGATTTCAAGATACAGGCCCCCGCCGAAGGCCCAACTCCCCGCCGAAAGTGGCACACACAAACTCCCGCTCGCACAAGAAATACGATGGTGTTTTTTCCGCCGAGCGCTAAAACCCCGCCGAGCGGACAAGCAACAATAAGTCCTCGCCGAAGGCCAAACTCCCGCCGAGCGACAAGCCAAAATCTGGGCAACTAGTTTGGTTCCTAAGCTCAACCAACCTGCTCCAAACCCGCCTAACACATCCTATAACTCCAAAAAAACAATATAGGACGACAACAACCATTACACAAGGATAGAATCTACTAACCTAAGTCCGGATACAAACATCGAATGGGAAAAGATCGGGTCGTATATTACAACTAGTCTCTAATAACTCCTCTTGTCAACAATAGCTCTCCACTATCATCACTAAGTTTCTTGTTTTGCTCCAATGGTGTATCACAAGCTTTACTCCCAAGCATCCCAAATTTCTTTCAACAATTCAAGAACATATTTGCTCTGACAAATGAAAATTTCATCCTTGGATCGGGCAACCTCAATACCTAGAAAATACTTCAGATTTCCCAAATCTTTTACTTCAAACTCGCTTGCCAGATATTTCCTCAACCGGTATTTCTCAAGATTATCTCTTGTAAGCACTACGCCATCCACATAAACAATGAGAGTCAGAGTCTTACCATGTGAGGAATGCTTCACAAACAAAGTATGATCACCGACTTATTTGAATCCATATTGGAGCATAGCTCGAGTGAATCTCTCAAACCAAGCCCGTGGAGACTGCTTGAGACCATATAATGACTTCAAGCTTGCATACTTTTACCCTTTGTCCGATGGTCCTCAAAGCCGGAGGAATGTTCATATACACCTCTTCTTCTAGATCACCATGTAAGAAAGCATTTTTACATCAAACCGATGAGGTACAATCTAGATTAGTCGAAGAGAGAGAAGAATTTCGACCAATTCATCTTAGCCATCTGTGCAAAGGTCTCTTGATAGTCTACTCGAAGTCCGAGTAAATCCTTTGCCACTAGTCCAGCTTTGTAATGCTCAATTAAACCATCCATTTTATGTTTTACAGTATACACCCATTTGCATCCCATAGGTCTTTTGTCCTTAGATAACTCAAGCATTCCAAGCGTCATTCTTACGTAAGTGCTTTCATTTCTTCTATCATGGCATGTTTCCACTTAGGTAGCAAGAGTATCCCGAAAATGATTAGGTATACTAATAGAAGAAACTTTGGACACAAAGGCTCTCTAAGAAGGAGATAAGTTAGAATATGACACAAAGTTAGACATCTGATGTTTAGTACAAGGCCTCACATCCTTTCATTAAGCAATAGAAATATCAAGATCAAGATACTTAGGAGGAATAAGGGTTTCTGTAGTTACCGGACTCTCATCGAAGAAGAAGATGGCAAAGGATGATCGTATGGTATATGGTATCCAAATAACTTCGCTTGTCTTGTGCTCGATATAGTGTAGCTCGACTTTCTTCGCGCCCTTTTTGAGAGGGTCGAATTGGTCCTAAGTGGACTCCTATCACTTCTCAATCTAATCTAACAAAGTGCAATATGAGATCGATAAACACCAAAGAGTCCAACCGCAAATTATTTTTGGAAAATCGATTTTAAATCAAATAATGCTAAAATGGACCGCTTGCTAGATTACAGAGTCACCACATAAATATTTTATTTTGGAAAAATTTAGGGAAACCTCGACTGCCATAGGCCACGCGGTCCGCTATCACCAAAGTTGCCTCGGCTCAGAACTTGGGTACGAGGGGAAGGTCATGAAATGAGCACTCCGCCGCTCGATCAAAGGATCGGCTCTACTAACCATGATATGTTGTTTTATAAACCTCGTGTGTTCTTATTTTGATTATTAGCTAACTTACTATGTGGTGCACACACAAGCAAGTATAGACTAAATTATGAGAATTGGAACAAAACAACTCATGTTTGTTCTAAAAATGGTTTGAAATTGCCACCCTAAAGTGGGCTAAACGCTGATTTGCCATCAAACATGATGGGCTTAAACATGATTTGCCACTTCGTGAAAGTGGGCTTAAAACTTCATTTATTGAATTGTTCCAATTCAAGCAATCAAGCCTTCATTCATAGGCATTCATGCGCTTAGCATTTGCAAATAGCCTCATGGCAAGCATACATGTAAACATGACAACACTCACACTCATGCAAGTATGCTAAAGCGTAAAACTTACCAAGTTTTCAAGCCAAAAACAAAACTAGTTAGAAACAATGCATGGTCCTAACTATACAAAAATGCCTAATGCAACACATGCAATATGCTATTAAGATAGGCTCGCTACCCAACATGTTTGTTTACAACAATTTGATAGCATGCTTTTAAACATGTATTCATCGGCGAATTGAAACGGCTAATGCAGCCTTGAATGATGCGCCGAGCCCTGCATGCAAGACAAAATGAATGATGCAAACATGCGAGCATAAGGTATGCTAATTGAAACATGATCCTTAATCTAACCATCGGAAGTGGTAAGTAAAAGGAGAAAGACATGGGTTGAAGATATGCACAAACGCTTGCACACTTATTACAACATTACGCCCTCAAGGAGGGTCCAATGAATAAGCTAACTAAATTTTGCTACACTAATTAAGCTAATTATTACAACAACGAACTTCAATTAACTATTCTAGCTAATTATTACAACACAATTGAATAGCTTCAAGCTATGCTAAGCTAATTAAAGTATTACAAAATGAATTAAGCTAAAATAATTACACATTTATATAAAATGAATTAGCTAACTTATTCTAAGCCAACAAAAAGCAATTAAATGGCTGGCAAGCGGATCGTTATGCATGCTCGGTTGTTTCACCTAAAATGCCTCTTGTTTTGCCGTTTGATGCCTCTGTTTGTATTCATTTGATCTCTCCTCAAAATTGTACTCAACTTCCGATTGCCTCGCCCAACATAGGGAACACATTGTGCAAAATTCACCGGTGGCCTGGCCGGCTTTACAAAGGGTGTCACACACGCCGACCGCCGGGTCAGGGACTGGCTAGGCTCAAGTGGTCGGGTCATTTACTTCAAGCGGCCTACTGGGCCACCAACTTTTTTTGGACTTCTTCTTTTGTTGCAATAGAGAGCAAACAGAGGCAAAGCAATGCATTTCAAGAATATATGTACCGCTACCCTCCTTATCATCTCTCGCTTCAAGGAGTTGATAGCTCTTGGCTCGTTATCAACCAAGCATTTTCAATGCATGATGGCTAGAGAACCAAGCTTGTACAAGGTCAATGAATGCACAATTAAGACCAAAACATCCACCTCCCATCATACATGATCAAGGATGACGGTGACTAAGAAAAGTGGCAC